>OX451403.1:6968602-7568602 GCA_949629135.1 Eremobia ochroleuca | reverse complement strand
GCAAAAGTAAAAATATTTTACTATGTTAGATGAGTCGCATTAGTGGCGTCTTTTACGAGTAGATCCTCAGAAGTGCAGCCGGTCGATCCTGTAAAAATCTCACCGTGAAATCATAAGTGAAGTGAGCTTGAAGTGAGCAGTGTCAATAGTGTTAATCCCTAATGACAGCACACTCCACGCTCACTTCACCCAAGTTTTCACGGTGAGATGGTTACAGAATCGCACAGCAGGTGTAGGTATGTACACTTTGTACAC
This sequence comes from Eremobia ochroleuca, assembly GCA_949629135.1. Lineage (NCBI taxonomy): Eukaryota > Metazoa > Arthropoda > Insecta > Lepidoptera > Noctuidae > Eremobia > Eremobia ochroleuca. Next base: position 7,568,347 of record OX451403.1, on the reverse strand, counting down.
TCCTACAATTGGGACAAGGTTTAGTAATATGCTATGTACTGTATGTCCACAACACGTATAGCCTTATGCCCTATATCCCTCCCTTTATAATTATAAAATACAAATGCTTTGTTCCCTTTAAATTTTTATGTGATTTAAATTTCTTAATTTGGGGTGCGAACTTTAATTTAAAATATACTAAAGTCATTTTCAGAACAGCTTCAGTAATTTCTGAGATTATTTTATACATTTGAACAAAACGCTTCTGTTAATAGTAGAACCTATAGATTTATATATTGGGTAACTAATATAATATTAAAATCAATAGCTTTGTGCATATTATATCGGCATCGTTCTTGACCTGTTAGTACCGGCTGCATAGCAAGCTTGTCGTCGACACTACTTCGCAACATTGAACATTACATCCTCCCGCGTGGTCATTTTGACTGAGCTATTAAAATTAATAGTAGTATTGTATATTATATAAAAAAGAAGAACGAAATTATTAAAAAACAAGGTTTATCTTTAGACCCAGGTTTAAGCCATCGAGCTACTTTTGAACATTATTCCTACAAAGCTAAAGTTCTTATTACAAAAACTGACGTTGAACTGGAGTCTGTCAGTTTTGCATTACGAACTTTTTGCTTGTCGGAATATTTAAAAGTTCAAAATACTGGCTCGAAGGTTTAGGCTTGGTCTAAATTTAGGACTTGTTTTGTAATATGACGTGAAGAGCAAGCTGTACCAGCATTTCAATAGCAGTCTTACCTTCTGACAATTTTTGTCTTTTATTTGTGAGGCCTCTTAAATTTCGGTACTGAGCGAGCATCTTTTTTTTTTGTGTAAATGGTTTCTCGCTCTAGTTCAACCTATGAGGTTGTCATCTGCTTAACCGGGCTTGACTGTGGATGCCTCAATAAATGAAGGCCTCCAGCCAGGGTGAGCGCGCATCGCCGGCGCAGTGAAATATATAGTACTTTTATTTTATTTATTAAAAATTCAAAGCATCAATATATATATATTTTTAAACTGATATTGGTTAAGCAATTATTGGAGACTATTTTGGTATAAATATCACGTGAAAATTATGTAGAAGTTCGGAGGTATTCAGACTTGTTTTCAGTACAAGATTGAATTAGGTCCAGTCATTGTTTATTTATTTTATTGGCATAATAACAAAAATGAATTGTATTATTATAAAAGTATATGATATTTGTGATATGAGAAAAATTGTTTTGATGGATTATATTCAACAGAATCTGCAAATTAGAGCTCTCAAATCAGCTCTCCATGAGTTTTTGCCTAAACATGCATCAGGAGAATGCAAGATAGATAAATAATAAAAACAATCGCTTTATTATTATTTTAGAAGAGAAAACGAACTATCAATCAATTGTTATTTATACCAACCAACGAATAGTATTCAATTTTAACGAGGAAATGATGCATCTACGCGCATTTACGTTATAGGCCGCTTATGACAGTTTGGGTGATGGATGGTGTTCACACAATGTCGTGTGTTCGGAAACATACTTTTTGTGATAATACCAAATCCTAGTCTACTGTTTTTACAGGAAACAAGGACTTGACGCTATAGGTACATAACTTATTAATAATAAATTTGATTATGAACCTAACTCCCCTCTCTCTTCTTTCCTCTGCCTAACCTTTCGGGGATTACATGTGATGATATGTTGTTTTACTATGAAAAACGAATAATAATGACAACACTTTCGATTCTAGGTGTAAGGCAAGGATATATCCAGTCGAAGATGGCATTGGTAAAAGTGCTGCACAAGTACGAACTGATACTAGATGAGAGAACAGAGGTACCGATGAAGATTAAGAACTCTTCACTCGTATACGCAGCTCAAGGCGGAGTGTGGCTCAAGCTAAGAAGACTGGACACTTAGGTAAATTTGAGTTTAGGTACAGGGTCAAATTATATTAGCTAGCGAAACTCCGCATAAGTGATGGGTATCGTATACCTATACCTAAACACGATTAAACAAAAAAAAAAAAAACATTGAATTGATGATATTTTTTGGGGTCAACGACCGGTTGTAGTTTACTTGAAATATGAGTTGAGAAAACCCAGTTTATTTTATTCTATCGAGTTTAGATATCGATACCCATTAAGTCTGTGAAGTTTAAACAAAAGTACTGATTTTTAAACTGATATTTCAAGTAACTACACTACATAAGGTCGTGGACCGCAAAAAATCATCAAATCTTTTTTTTGTTTTATCATGTCTAAACTGAGCCACTTTATGGGACGGCTGATTATTTTTTCGCGATTACGATGATTGTCTTATGGAGAAACACCAGAAACACCTTTCTACTACACCCTGTATTCAGTTAAATAGGCCTCGTTAGTGGTGAGCCTATACAGGGTTATTTGTAAAACACCAACAACCTCTTAAGAGGTCATTGTACTCATCATCATGAACAACTTTTACTATGGGACCAAACCTGAGATCGCGAAAAAAACATCAGCTGTTCCCTACATTTATGTTCGTACGAGTCGTCAAAGTGTAGGGAACAGCTGATGTTTTTTTCGCGATTTCAGGTTTGGTCCCATAGTAAAAGTTGTTCATAATGATGAGTACAATGACGTCTTAAGAGGTTGTTGGTGTTTTACAAATAACCCTGTATAACTGAAAATGATCTAGATGTCCATATATCTGGATCACGTTTGCCCTAAGTCTATGTTCGCTTCATACTTTAAAAGAAGCCGTTTTATGCACAGGTACCTGTATGGGCAACGACGGTGACGAGAATACGATGTGTGAAGCCAGCAATACCAGACGAGTCCTAATGGGGAATTGAACGAATAGTTTCTACGAGTTTAATTAATTGTCCCACCAAAATCGATTCGTGGGATGAAGTAGATCGCGAAGAACATTCGACTTGCAATTTGGTGGTAAAGAACCTTGGCAGAGTAGAATTTCTTTCAATTGTAAGTTGCATCTATTGGAGGTTTCACATACTCATCATCTGCCTAGCCTTTTCCCAACTATGTTGGTTGGCTTTCAAGCTAACTGGAAGCTGCTGAATACCAGTGTTTTTACTGGGGAACACAATACCCCTTGGTAAGGCTGGTTGTCAGATTTTTGGCCTACTGACGAGCCGTAACGACTGTCAAAGATCCACGAATGACAGTGTATAAAGATGGTGTCCCATCCACGGATAAACCACGGTAATCGTAGCTTTTTCTGTTTGATCGAACACAAGAAGATTTCACATGCTACCAATAATAAATCATACAAATTTTCTACACACTCGACCTCAAATTACTGTGAATAGAAGTGCGTACTGGCCGTGCACCATGCAGGTTTTGAGTGTAACGACTGACCCTGAAGCCCCAGAGGTAATTCCGTTTGTGCACCATCTAGGTCGCCTATGCAGAATACATTATTAAAGCTCTGTTCTCAGAAACCATAATAATATATAAGTACCAACTTATTTGGATAGAGGTACAAGTTGATGGTATTGCTGAATCAATTTAACTATAGACAGCGTGCCGCTTTAATGGCGACATTAAATTTAACACACGTATACGGTTTTGCGTATTCGTTTTATGAACATATTTTAACTTCATCAAAGGTTATTATTTATTTAAAATTATTTTAAATAGCTTCTTGGAGCAACCTGTACTTAAATAACAGTAGCGCAGGGGTCATTTGCCGGTGTCACGGATCATAACATCGCATTAATGAACTTAAAACGGATAACATGCAAAGGAAAGAGAGTAGTTTAGTTCAAATGATGAATTACTTTATGTTGTTATAATTTTTATGATTACTGGACACTAAGGGTCCAGTGTCCAGTAATCATAAAAATCCACGTGTTAAATTAATCTCGTCGTCGTAGCGGCACGTTGTATGTATTATGTAGGTACATTTCGAGCGTTCCAGTGAATAGAATAATAATGTATTATTTTCTTAATGACCGATTGGATATTCCAATGATTAAACCTTTTAGCAGTAGATTTTTTATTCGAATTTTAGTTAATAGTGTAATTAGTTGATATTTATTTGTAAACCATTATATTATGAAAGAAAATGTGATAGACATTATGAAAATATTTTAAATTTATTTTTATTAAAAATGGAATGATAACTTATCTGATTGTATATCGTAAGTTCTCTTACGACGTCTTTTATTTAGATCCAGCACATAATTAAAAACTTCGGACACAATTTATTTTAACAAATTAGTTTTTTCTATTTTAATTTTGTATTCAATTTTGATTATTTCTAAGTATTAAATGTGTAATCATTAACCTAACCTAATCCAAGCTTATATATAGGATTACTGACTTCATCATTATTTGGCTAGCCTTTTCCCAACTACGTTGAGGTCGGCTTCCACTCTACCCGGATGCAGCTGAATACCAGTATTTTACATGGAGCGACTGCTTATCTGACCTCCACAACCTAGTTACTTAATAATACGATACCCTTTGGTAAGACTGGTTGTCCGACTTTCGGTCTTCTGACTACCCGTAACGACTGTAAAAGATCCACGAAACGAATGGTAGCTGGGACCAACGTGCTTTCCGAGGCACGGAGAGGTCTCGGTATGTAAAGATGATCCACAGACCAACCGCGACAAGCGTAGTTGAACCTGATCGATCGACCTGTGCGGCTGTTATCACTCACTTAGGGACTCGGTAATGTCCAACTCTCCTCTAGGTACTATTTCGTATCGGTCGACAGTCGTAATTGATAATTTGGTAGCTAAAAAGGTTATGCATAGGTTGGTACCGCCCTGACGTTGACTGTACTATGTAATCGTCGATTGTAGTGACCTAACCACTAAAAGAAAGCTCAAAATGGGGAACGTTTTGCGGACGTTTAAAAAAATTTGTTTTTTAATATGTTTTATTATTTTCCAATTTTTACGCGACTCGGCTGGGTTTAGCACGAATCATCCTTAAGACCGGATAAAAATAGTAGGTAAAACTTGCATTACAAAAGAGAATTTTTTGATACTTATTATTAACCTTTTGAATGTCTTAAGTTACACAGTTCGACATAAGCAATTGTCTTTTTATTGTGTCTCTAATAACGGCATTAATAATAATAATAATAATAAAGAAATTAATCAAGAAATAAGCAGTACCTTTAGGCCCGTTGACACGGCACGGTTTCTTTACGGTTGGCGCTCTAGCCGCACCGTAGAATAATCGTGTGAGTTTGTATATGACACGGCTAGCCATCTGTTGTATGGTCTACGGTTACAACGTCGTGCCGTATGTCCGCAGTGTCTGTCAAGTTCTCAACAAGCTTCCATAGTGATCCATACAGCACTGAGAATCGTACCTACATACCTACCGCGAATCAACCGCAGTTTTTCCGGCAAGAAAACGTGTGTACACGGAGAGAAAAATCTTAGAAAAATTACTGTGCTGTCTCATAACCTGAGTGCGTTTGAGTGGTAATGGAAAAATTACCATGCTGTACACTAAAATTTATTGGACAAATAGTGAATTTTTCCCAATCTCACTCAGAAAATTTTCTGTAGATGTCACTTGCACTCACTTTACAGTGACGAGCACAGTAATCTTTCTAAGAATTTTCTCTGTACTGTACATAAATAAATTATGTTATGAAAGTACGTACACAGATGGTAAACATGATTACACATGGTGGTGGTTAACATGTTTACTAGAAATACAAGAATGTCTTATTATTATTATTATAGATATTCCTACGTAGACAACGAAATGAGAAAGATTGCAAGTTCAGTCTTGTTTTTCTTTTTGCTTTGTCTGTGTCTCTTTATCAACGTCTTTCTTATTCGTTGAACTTGGAGTTTCATGGTCGTCGTCTGATTGGATTTGGAGGGCATTATTTTCTGATATTCGGACACGTAAACTTTTCTTATCTTTGTCCGTCTGGACACCGACCGTCTTTAAATTGGATTTCTTTGTTATTTCTTCTACTACAGCTAGGTTCATCACCGAGGCATCATCGATTTCACCCATTGGTTGCGAAGGTGAAGCTTCAGGACTTGTTTCATCCCTAAATTTAATTGCCCCGCTCTTTTTTATAGCCTGATGAAAATGAATGTTGTCAACCTTGGTGGGAGCCGGTTGAATTTCGTCTTTGTCTTCCAAATGGAATGAAATGTTTGCTTGTCCCAATCGCCTAGTAGGTATTAGTGGCGTATGGCTATCCACACTAAGTGAGGCAGGCGAAGTAGCCCGTTCTGCCAATGGTGGAGTGGCAAGGTCATACAAATGTAAATTGTCGAGTAAGTCATGCAGCCAATTAACAATAAATGCCTTATCTTTAGGGACACGTTTAACTGCGTCCTTTCGAACTATTCTTCTACTCTCTTCAGGGACTAACGATAGTTCAGAAGGTTCCATTCTGTGGTCTGCCAAATAAAGTACATCAGCTCCTTGTTCCATTAACTCAGTTAATGCATCTTCAAAATCATCTTTTCTTTTCACGTCGTCACCGTTCATTATATCGCTTGCACATTCGCTTTCAACGTTTATCCATGTCTCAGGCAACACAGTTCTAATTTGGACCTCATTTTTCTCCTGCATTGCAAAAACAATCTGTTAATACTTGGTGTTATGTTTATATTTTGCAAAGTAGGGAGAATGAATGAATGAAGCATTATATAGTCTACTAGCATTTGCTCGTGGTTCCGCGCGCTTAGACGTCAGATTACCCCTCTGGAACGTACTTGGTACCAGTATAAATATGTCAATGGACATGTTTGCTGTGTCCTGCGGGGCAATTGCGTAACACATTGTCAGTCGGAATCAGTTTCATTTTGGCAGTTTCAACAACATTCATTGCGTTATTTATGTGTTGAACAGACACATTTTTCGAACTTATGAAGCAATGGTTTAGTAATTTGCTTCAAAATTATTCAGATTCTGATTGATAGTGTGTCACGCAATTAGGGTGCTCACTCAGGTCAAGGTCTATTGTGTGCCCAATTTTATCGAAATCCATTAAGCCGTTGAGGCGTGAAAAGATAACAGATAGAAAAAGATACTTTCGCATTTATACCTAATATTTTTTTTGTTTTTATTAAATATGATAGATTTTACGAATAAGACCTCGGGAAACATCGTCCTTCTTTTTTTTGTCATCATCATTGTCTATGACTACATAGTATAAAATAAAGTCGCTTTTCGTATATGTCTGTGTGATCACTTAAATGTTCTAAACTACACAATGGGTTAGGTATGTCGCGGTTTTCAACATCATTTGAGTCCCATTTACACGGTGCAAGTTTATAGCCGGTGATGGCATACCATAAAATTGAAACAATAATTGACTGGCACCGCCGGAACAATACGTACAGACGCCAGAACATCAAGCTACCCAAAATTGTCAAATCTTCGCAATCAACTTTGAACCTAATGCTTCAGCGATAAAGTTAAAAATCTATTAAAGAAATTTGACAGATTGTAGTAGGTTGATGTGGTGGCGTCTGTACAATTGTTGCTCAATACAGGGCAAGTTATCTTATAAAACTGGTATTGGTGTAAACAGCACGTAGGGTAAGGTTACGCAACTATGTATAACCCCGTAAAAAAACCACCGTAGTTTTTGGGGTAATTTAGGTTAATAAAGAAGTGGAATTCTTTTCTTTTTGGAGTAATGAGAATAGTGCTTAATGAGGTTTTTCTTAATTTTTGTCAAAATACCGTAGTTTTGTAAAAGTTACGAAAAAAAAAATAGATTTTAAATGGATTCCAGCAGCAGTATACAACTATTGAATAGCATAACTTGCTTTTAATTACTGTAACTATGTCATTTTTTGAAAGCGCACTCTTGTAACTGCACCTCCTTGCGACTGTTGAATGGCAATAATTGTACTACGTGCTTTATGGCATGCAATTATTGTTCTTGAACGTTCTAGAAACTTGCATCGTGTAAAGCCTGACCGGCTTTAGTTAGGCCATTTGATTAACCCCGGAAGGTTTTAAGGTTATAATATTACGTTTTTTAACATTAATATTTAACTTAGATATAGCACAGAAATCTCGAAGTTTTGACATGTCGCCATTGCACCCGTGCAAAGCAGAGACACATCGCTAGTTTTTTTTTTAATGTTAATATCTAAACGAACGTAAATACTGCGTATATGAGTAAACGACAGAAATATTACGCTAAAGTACTATAACGTCGCAGGTAGATGTTTCCCTGTGTAGATACTTTTTAGTGCCAGCCCAGGGATGGCATGCCTTTATATAGGGTGATTCTACTCATGACAACAAACAACTTTTACTATCGGACCAAATCCGAAATCGCGAAAAAAAAATCCGCTGTTCCCTACATTTATGTTCGTACGAGTCGTCAAAATGTAGGGAACAGCTGATGTTTTTTTCGCGATTTCAGGTTTGGTCCCATAGTAAAAGTTGTTTGTTGTCATGAGTAGAATCATGTGTTTAAGTAACTGCCACTAATTACCAGTCACCCTATATATGTATGTATAGGAAAACTAATTGAATACTATACCAACCATAATTTTATCGATGTCTCCATGCAGTTCGACAGAAACCCGAACTAGTAGGAAGTCTACGGCCAGAAGCACGCGCACCAGAGTCAACAATGCTGACAGCAGCCAACAGGCCGTGTGCAGCCAGGCGGAAAGGATAGTGAGCCGCGTGGCTTGGTACACGCCGCGGATGCGACGCTCGTACGTCAGGGTCGCCACGTTCACCGTATATGTACAACTGTAGAAAAACATTCATAATACAGTCAGGTAGATTTCATGGGTTGTAAAATAACAATTTCATACGCCTCACATATTATTATATATCTTCTATGAATCTATATCTATATTAATAATAAAGCTGAATAGTATATTAATAATAAAGCTGCGAAAACAAAAAATTTCACGCGGATGAAGTCGCAGGCAGAAGCTAGTTTCTAAAAATCTAAACATCATCATGTCCGTACATGAGCATGCTCTAGCTCTTTTCTTCTTTCAGACTGCAGGCTGACTCTCGACACTTGATCTCAATCGGAAGTAGACGACAGATGGCAAATGCGGGAGTTTTTTTTTTAATGTAAGGTAGGCAATGCAATGACATACACAATGAACCAATGCTGTCAAAATATTTGGTATTAAAATACATATAAATGCAAGCAAATATCATTTAAATGATTATTTATGTTAAAATAAATATCAGAACAGATTTATTCATAGATTTAACGAGTTATTCAATATTTATACATTTGGTAATAGAATAGAATAGAATACTCTTTATTATGTACAGTGTACATATCTATATGGTGTCTGTATGTGTCTGTAATCTATATGGTGTACATTGTACACCATATATATTACAGACATAAATAACGTTACACTATTTGCGCTGTAGCATGGTGCGGGTGACAGTTTCAGTAACATTTCGTTTCACTCTTGAAAGTTGCCGCGATTTACAATTTATGACTTAGTATTTCAGTTGTACCACATTCGTAATATATTAAATAATTAATAACTGTAGTAAATTAAATTAAACCCAACCAGAATGTTCTAATCAAGAAATAAAATCAAATTGAATGAAAAATTAAGCAAAGTGTTATGCGTATAACGTAACGCCATAGACGTATTTAGTGATGGGATGTACTGCTACGATGGATAGTCGATATTTTTTATAATAAAAAACGTATATTGTGCGTAGGTCAATTTTTATTTTTAAAAGGTCTAATTATACAACAGAACATTTATAGGGTAAGGTTGCTTAAAAGGTTGCTAAAAAAAAATACATGTTATTCGTCTAAACTCATATCAGAGTCAGGAACATCTGAATTGTCACTCAATTCATCATCTGAATCTGTGACGGATATTATTAACGATGACTCAATTATGTTGTCAATATGTATGTCACGATCCCAATCAGACATAATGTCCCTTTTTGTTTTATTCACGACCTTCGACCAGTCTTCAGGTTGAACATTGTTGATGGCCTCTTGTAATAGGGCCAACATCTTATTTGCCGTAAATGGCGGCGAAGTATTATTTCTTGCGGCGTAACCTAAAAATAAACGAACTTATAAAAAAAAGTATTCAAATAATCATCAATCAGCCTAATCTAGTATCTGGTAATGTTTTTAAACTAGGTACATGCTACGATCGGAAAGCTGATTTTTTTATAAAGCTTCAAAATGGGAATTGAAATTAAAAGCATACCTTTTATTTGGGCCCAAATCAGCTCAATAGCGTTATACTGGCAATGGTAGGGTGGTAGTCGAAGGACCTGGTGGCCTTTTTCTTTTGCCATCTCGTCCAGAGCATAGGTAGGAGTTGGTGGCTTATGGCGTCGGACTAAGGCAATAAGCTCCGTCTTTAACATTTTTATATCTGCTGTAACTCCGTTTTCACTCAGCCACTTCACCAACTCGCTTTTGCGGTTGGATTGGTTTGGGGGTTTATTAACTTGCACCGAATGGTAGGGTGCGTTGTCCATTATTATGGTCATAGGCTCTTTTAAATTGTTTAATAGACCTATGAACCAATCTTTAAATTTTTCGTAATTCATCTCCTCATGATACTCCGTAGTTTTTTTTGACTTAAAAGCCAGCAAACAATCAGGGACGAATCCACTTGCTGTACCTGCGTGACAAATAATAAGGCGTTCGCCTTTGCCTTCCGGCACTTTGGTACACGATTGTGCCGTATCGTCGGTCCAACTTTTACCCACTGTGTGGTTGGCGTTTAGCCACGTTTCATCCAAAAAGACAACTTTGCTCCAATCACTTATGTTTTTGGCCTTCCTTAAAAATCTACATCTTGCTAGGGCAATGTCAGTCCTATCCATAATAATCTTTCTTTTGTTAACTTTTTTGTAAACAAAGCCAATATCTTTTATAACTTGCCGTAGCGAAGTAATACCTCCTTTGAACAAGTCAGCTTCTTTTAATGATTTTAGAAGCTTGAGCAATGTGGGTAGCTCCATTCTTCTATAATAATCATAAATATGATTTCTAATAGCAACCTTAGCAAAATCATCCAAATCTGTGATTGGCTTCACCTTGGTCCGCTTTTTGTTGGGTGTCGATAATTTATTTTCAAACATCCCATCTTGGCCAATTTTCTCACGTGTTATACGCGAAACAGTATTGCGGCCAATATCAAGAGCTTCGGCTACTCGTTCTACAATATGATTCAATGGTAACAACGGTCCATTATTTTGTTGTTCTCTTTCAAAGTAGTCTCGGAGGCGAACAACAAGCTCCCTGGCCTGACTACCCAAAACAGTTTTTTTTGTATGCTTAGGCATGGTAATAACAACAAACTCAACAAACTTATAACAAATAACAATTTAACAAAAATGAAAACAAACAATGAAATCGTAATACGTGTCACATTAAGTCACAATATAACGCGCTTGCACTCGTACTCGCACTCACAGCATCGCACGGGTAAACAACATGGCCGCCGCGCCGATGCACCATAGAGCAAAAATGTTGTCACGAAAAAAAAAACATAAACCCGATTTTGATTATTTTATATAAGTACAAAGATAATTATGTAGCCATAAAACATTTATATTGACAAGTTTATACACGTAGCACACACGTAGTTACACTGCACAACTGAATAATACACTAATTTTCATAACAATATTAAAGAGAACTAGATTCACGCTGCGAGTATCGTTAGCGATAAAAATGAATTGCATAACCTCACATCCCTACGTGGTACTGACAAATGTCAAACGGGCAACTGTCACCCGCACCATGCTACAGCGCAAATAGTGTAATAACGGTAATTAACGTTTTGATGTGTATGGCCACCCCATGTGAATCAGTTTGGTCGTACATGGAGTCGATTCCAATCTCAATCTCGATTTCGTTCAAGTGCCAATTTTCTGAAGATTGGAATTGAAACTGGGATCGGATTAGAATACGATCCAGATTGGGATTGATTTCAAGAGTAAGCCTACTGCTCTTGTATAATTATGCAGAGGTACCTAGACAGCAGGGTCCGGAGGGCGGTTTCACCATTTGTCGTTTGTAGATGCTGTTATACTAGCGCAGAAATCGATCATATTTAATTATTAATGTACAGCCGCCAGCACATCAAGCTACGACAATCTGGCAAATTTTTTAAATAGATTTTCAACTTTATCGCTAAAGCATTAGGTTCAAAGTTGATTGGGAAAATTTGACAGTTTCAGATAGCTTGATGTGCTGGCGTCTGTACATACGTAGGAGTACCAGTGATTTCGCCAAGTTTGTGGCAGAGATCCTGCAAGCCGGCATGTGTGACCACGGATGAGTAGATGCAGAGACTCCCCATCGCTAGTGAGAACACGAATACAGGTGGCAGAACTCGCCACGGCCGTTGCAAGCTGGAGGGACACATAAATTAGTAATTAGGTAGCATAGATGCCGTTTGAATCGAGCTTAATACTCGTATTATTGAGCAGTTACAGACAGCATCACTATATGGGGATCCCTCAAGTTTCAAAAATATTATACTGCTATAACATTGCATTTGTTACGAATATCATACTTTCTAGGGGGGATACCTTCAAAAGGAGAATCGAGCTCAACCCTTGAGCTGATTCAAGCTGGTTGAGCTCGATTCAAACCAACGCATCGCTCCACGTCGCTATTCAATATCGACAGTTTTGACCATCTAACCAGCGAACTCAATGCGATGAAAGAGGCTCGCCTTCTATTATTTATTACTAGAAGTGGTCATTGCCCTACTGCAGGACGAAGGCTTACTTACTCCTTAAATCACCCCCGTATTACATGACATGAACACAAATGTCAAAATGTGGGTGTAAACTTGCGCATAGGTGAAAAATAGAAGTAATACATCACCCGGTGAGAGTCCTGCCGGTGGAACACATGAGGAACATGGTGGTCCATACGAGGCCGAAGATGCCGGACACCAGCGGCACATACGTCGGGAGAGAGCACGTGCTCTTCTCAACCCACTGAGTGCTGAGAAAGTCCACTGGCACTGAAAAAAGTCCGAATCGGTAACCTTTCTAACCTACCTAAACAAATCTATTGCACATAACGAAGTTCGTGAAAATTTTAACAACCCGTGAAACTTCCTTTAGGAGTTGAGTTTTTAAAAAATACTTTTGACCATACCAGTCCGATTTATACGACAAATGTTCTGGTGCCCGTGCCGCCTCAGTCGCAATCATACGCTTAATTTTTGTTCTTTTTTTTTTTGCACGACCTATACAACGTGTAACGTTAAATGCGCAAAACCTCAGACACCCCAAACTGATTTTTAATTCAATTGACCTATTTCAGAGAAAAATAAGTCATTAAAAAAATTTTACAGGTTTTATGTGCTGTTTTAGTTTTATGGCTATTCTGATCGTTTCTTGCGTCTGCGACGACGCTTTATCGAGGGAGGAGTCGTCACCGGGCCGCTGCGCCGCGCTGACATGGGGTTGCTTGACCTATTAATAAATAGACACGGCAAAGTTTTTAATGAAGATTTTTGAAAAATGTGACCTATATTAAAAAGTGGTTCAATTAATTCTGCTCGTTATTCTGATCAAACTATTTTCAGGTTTTGCGCATTTAACGTTACACGTTGTATATGTTGATTTATGAGCTGAGTGCTGGGGGCACAATTGATATAAATCAAGCGGCCAATAGGTTAATGTGTAGCCAGCGGCGAACTAAGCTTATCAGGGGCTCGGGGCGGTGAAACAAAACAAGCCCCCCCCCCCCGCTCTTCTCAGTTTATGTGGGTACTTGTATTTCTAGTAGTAAAATTTTGCAAAAAATTAATAGGTACTTAATGCCTAGAAAAAAGAAAGTATAACGTGCATAATAATTATACTCTACCTGTAACCTGGGCCTCGCAAGTAGCAGAATATTTTTTTTTAGGGAGGTGCATATTCATTTCCTCATTATGCTGTTTAAGAAAAGCAAGCAAGGATGCGTGAGCGAGCGACAAGAGCTCGAAAATCGAAATATTTTGCACCTTAACTCAGAATTCTCGGTCAGTTTTCTTTTGAACATTCGTATTCATACGGATATAGGAGTTGCTTTGTTGACTTACTTATGAAAAAAATCAGATATAAGAGTACAGCCGAAGCGAGCTCGAACATTTTTAGCACTCGACATTTATGTTTTGCATAAGTACGTACGGGGCCTCTAACTCGAACTACTGCTTACTGAACATATTTTTGCCTTGTTTGGGATTTATTAAAAAGTACTTCTTAAAATTTCCTGCCCCCTTCCTCTTAGTCGGCCAGTGTGTGTAGCCTTTCACATTTGTATTTTCAGTGATATAATCATACAAAAATCTAAAGCATTAGCCGCACAGACATAATCTGTCAGTTAGTCAATCATCTTGCACTTGACAAAATGCTTACAGTTTTTTTATTTATTTACGTAAATCTTACTTACACTACCATTACCGATCTGCGATCCAATGCGGTAATACCTACTTATTATAAACCCTTACTATCTCCGATTTCCTTGCTGGCAGGTATGAACTCATAGATGACGTTGTGTTTGAGCGAAGAGAGGGACAGGAGCTTCGGGAACAGCACACACTTCTCGTCAAACAAGTACATCAGCATGTGGAAGCAAAATGTGCAGAACGAACCAAACACGAACGCCAGGAAGAAGAGAAGCAGATGGGCACCTGAAAAACGAGTTTTCTTTGCGTTACTCCATGGTGCTCAACTCAGTCGACTCAACTTAGCCTATCGAAGTCGTGAACATAGGCCTCGCCCAAGTTGCGTCAGAAAATCCGATTCTCCGTCCACCACATCCAATCTGTCACAGCCGCCTTTTTGAGGTCATTGATCTATTTAGCTGGTCCTGCGTCATGGTAAAGCTTGGGGGACGGCTATGTCCAGCGATGGACGTCTCTAAGGTGTGATGATGATGATGATGATGATGATACACGATGGTGCTCATTAAGTCACGGCCACGGCTCATTTTATTTTAGTAGTCTCATTTCTCTTAGACAGGCCTGTTTAGACAGGCCTGTTGGTCTAGTGGTCAGTGGCCCTGCCTGCTATGCGCATGGTCGTGGGTTCGATTCCCACCCAGGAAAAATGTTTGTGTGATGAGCACGATCATTTGTTCTTTGTGTGGGTGTAATTTATCTATAATATGTATGTATTTAGATATATATATGTATGTTTCTCAGTTGTCTAGTACTCATAGCACAAGCTCTGCTTAGTTTTGGACTAGATGGCGTTGTGTGAAAGTTGTGGAATATTATTATTATTATTATTTGTTTTTTTTTTTAATCTTTTTTAGTAATAAAGCATGCATTTTAATAATAATAAAGTACGGATGCTTTTAACGTGCACGTCTTTCTACATCGTTCTCACATGTATAATTTCAACAAGAATGATGCAACCAATATTTGGTAATCATTTTATGATATAAAAGAGTGTCCGTGGAGTTTCTTGCCCGTTCTTCTCCACAGGTACCTACTACGCTTTGGAATGGGCAACTAGCTTCATCTTTCTGACTGACCGACCCCTTGACAATTCAAAAGTGCCTGTAATTGGTTTATTTGAAATAAATGCTTTGAGTTCGAGTAAGACTTTATCAGGCCTAAGTCGTTCAATGAGGGACATGGGATTTTTAAATAGACGCCGTACTGTTCTTTATATAAGTAGGTATAGCTCGTATTGTTTCCTAAAACGCTGCGTAAGGCACCTGTCCCACCGCCAACGAGAAAGCAACTAGCTGTCTACTATTTTCTCGCTCAAGACACGTATTAATAGATGTAGGTCCCGTGTTAGTGAAGAGATCCATAATTATATTAAAGTTGAACGTTGACTGTTCGCACTGCCGGTGAATCTTTTTTACAAGCCCTATAAAAAAAAAAAAAATACTCGCACCGAGACGCTCGCTTGGCAGGCAGGACACTAGCTGAGACTCTCGCTTAGTACCTACATACGCAAACCAGCAAGTGCAGGGCAGTAATTCTACTGGTTGCACGCGCTCATATCCCAGCGAAAAACTATTTAAAACTATTCGAACTAGACACTCGCTGCTCGTTGCTCACCAACTTGTTTCAGGTTGTCTAGCGTCTACTCGCTTCTCGCTTATCGTCGGTAGTGGGACCTAGGCTAAGCCTCTCCTTTGATCTCGGTCTCGACACTAGTGTTTTTAAATAAAATTCGGTACCTACCCTTCCACGCTCCATTGATTTCGGTTTCACATCTTTCAATCAATCGGTATTCTTCGAACAACGGGATTATTTTGGTTAAACTTTCTCTAGGCATCTTTCTATATTTGCATCATTAGATAGACAGATATGTCACAGTTTTATCGTAGGTATGTATGTTGTTTATGTTTTCTGCATGTCTATGAAGATATAATATTCTGCCACTAATGACAGCACAAAGGTTAGAAAGGGCAACAAAAAGGTTTAAGTATTAGAAGAAGAAAGGTGTATTTAAAAACAATAATAAGTACGTAAATACGATCTTTTTTATAAAAAAAATCTTAAACTACAGGTTTTAATAATATGTTATTATTATGATTAAAAGCTGGTTTCTGAATTGACAATTTTACTGAATACTAGCTGTGCCCTACGGTTTCACCAGTATAAGTCTCAATCCCGTGGAAATATCGAGATAAAAAGTATCCTATATCCTAATCCAGGTCATGGTCTACCCATTTGCTAAATTTCATCGAAATCCGTTCAGCCGTTTTAGCGTGAAAGCGTAACAAACATAAGAACAATCAAATTATCTTTATATTATTTTAGATTAAGTAGATAACTTAGGTACTAATTTAAACTGCACCTAAACGCTTACTTTCTTCTTTTTTACTTATAGTTTCTGATTTTTCTTCAACTTGAATCGAACTTAGAGAGTTTGAACTTAAGTTACTTAAATTAGACTGATAGCGTGCTAATTTCAAGCAAAATCTCGTCTATTGTGTTTCACAACTAAGAAAAACACGTTTGAAAATGCTCAAAGCGTTGCCAAAGCGGTTGACCACACAAATTAGGCTGCTAATCATGAATGTTTTGACGTGGTTTTGCAGGAGTTACCTGAATCATTATCCCACTAGCCTACCCCAGAACAGGGTAGGGTAGATTGACTAAGATTTCATGTTGTGCTAAAACCGCCACCATATAGATGTTAATTATTTTATTAGGTTAATATTGTTACTATTCAATATAGCATAGACCAATAAGTGAAAAGTTATCAACCAGTCCCGATTTACCGTATTTAGTTTGGATAACTTGTGAATTAGGATTGTTAGACGATTGCATTTGAATGGCAGCGAAGCGACTGGATGTCATATGGCTCAGTCATTCTACAAAGGCGCTCTGGACTACGGAGAGATTGGCATAAAGTGGTTATGGCTATACCTTCCACATGGCCATATTAAAGTAGAAAATAACGGGAAATGTAATGGAAATATTATAAATATTTCATAAACTAAATAAATAAATAAACTACGATTTCAAATCGTCACCTTTTGATTGCCACACTGGAGAAGAAGAAGAAAGTATTAAAGACCTCTATTTTTTCAAGTGTGAGGAGGAACAGCACATTTTGCAACGACGCATTCTTTATGAAACTTTTTGGCAGTCCTGTTGGTCCAGTGGTCAGTGGCCCTGAGTACTAAACGCAAGGTCGTGGGTTCGATTCCCACTTAAGAAAAATGTTTGTGTGATGAGCACGATCATTTGTTCTTTGTCTGGGTGTAATTTATCTATAATATGTATGTATTTAGAAATATATATGTATGTTTATCAGTTGTCTAAATGTCTAGTACTCATAGCACAAGCTCTGCTTAGTTTGGCACTAGATGGCGTTGTGTGAAAGTTGTGGAATATTATTATTATTAACTATATGGAAGGTGCTATTCAATCATAATGTGAAGCAACGGGAGAACTGGGCACCGTCAGGACTTTGTAGGTTTAGCTTCTTAGTCTCCTTTGAACGTGAGTAGCCACTCAAACTCAAACTCAAAGCATTTATTTCAAGTAAACCAATTACAGGCACTTTTGAATTGTCAAGGGGTCGGTCAGTCAGAAAGATGAAGCTAGTTGCCCATTCCAAAGCGTAGGTACCTGTGGAGAAGAACGGGCAAGAAACTCCACGGACACTCTTTTGAATCATAAAAATTGTTACAAAATTTTGGTTACATCATTCAAGTTGAAATTATACATGTGAGAACGATGTAGAAAGACGTGCACGTTAAAAGCGTCCGTACTAAAAAAGATAAAAACAAAAACAAAAAAATAACAATTCAGAAATGAAAATACTTAGATTAAAATTAAAATAAGCCGTGGCGGCTAAGAGATGACCAGTCCCTACTGGCGGCGCCCGTTCACGAACATGACGTATGGATCAGCACCATTTAGCTCAACCATTTTGAAGGGAACTCAATGATCCAACACACACGCCACCACCAGCGAGACATTTGAGTGAGCATGACATACCCTCAGCCGCCAGGACACATTCAAGTCAATGAAAGACGTACCCAGTAAATGGTAGCTTTATAGTTTAGTTGCATAGTGCTCACACGTATGTTATGCAATTATACAATATTAAGAGATTGAATTTATACAATACAAAGATAGTTTTTTCAATCTTCAGCAGCTCACAACTATATTTTCGAATGCTAATTAATTAGTTTATGCGCCCTTGTGGAGCAGGACCAGCGGTGAACCAAGCATTTTTGTCAGCGATGTAATCCCCCAACTTATAATATGCTTGGCTGCATAGTGTGCGTTTTATATAAGATTTGAATTTAGTTTCGTTGAGTTGGAGTATGTGGGGAGGTATTTTATTGTAGCATTTTAGCCACGACACATTAACTCCTTCTGTCATATGGCAGCAGGCAGAAACGTTACTCATTAGGATAAGTATAATCAGCCTACATTGTTCCCACTGTTGAGACACAAGCCTCCTCTTTTTGAGAAGGAGTGGGCTATAATATATCACGCGGGCCATGCCGGTTTCCTCACGATGTTTTCCTTCACCGTTTTGAGACACAAATTAAAGCGCCTGCCTGGAGGGGCTTGTGGCTAAGTAATAACAGCCGCACGGGTCGATTGGTCAGGTTAAGCTACGATTGCCGCGGTTGGTCCGTGGATGGCTGACCATCTTTACATACCAAGACTCCTCCGTGCCTCGGAAAGCATGTTAAGCCGTTGGTCCCGGCTGTCATTCGTGGATCTTTGACAGTCGTTACGGGTCGTCAGTAGCCCGAAAGTCTGACAACCAGTCTTACCAAAGGGTATCGTATTACCCAGTAACTGGGTTGTGGAGGTCAGATAGGCAGTCGCTCCATGTAAAATACTGGTATTCGGCTGCATCCGGTTAGACTGTAAGCCGACCTCAACATAGTTGGGAAAACGCTCGGCAGACAGACATACAGCGCCTGCCTGGGTACGAACCCACGACCTACAACTTGTGGGTCAGGGCCATGACTACTGGGCCCCCACTGCTCCAACTTTACTCATTATTACTACAAAAAGCACGTGTTTTTCTTCATCTTAACATTTTTTTTACTGTTTCTTCCACGAAACTAACGAACACGAATTTGGATGTGTGCGTTAAGAGGGTTCATCCCTTAGAGCCATGTTGGAGATTCAAAATTGATGATTTCCGACGGACAATAAAACCATAATGTGTTTAATTTATAGATGAGATATTGACGTCATATTATTGGGAATTTTATAATCTAGTGCATGGCTGAAAAACATTTTCAATTTTTTGTATAGTTTTCTCATCAGAACCGTTTTTATGCAAGCCTTTTTTCAAACTAGCGATCGACGGTCTAAGCAGATGCGAGATATTAGTAAAACCGTATACGACAAACTTATAACAACATTACTTTATAAAAAATAATAACATTTATTAGTGCATGGCTGAAAAAAAAACACGATTACTGTAAGTTTTCATTCAAGAAAAGTATATTCAAAAGTGTCAATTGTAGCCACTTTTCGAGATATTAAACGTGTTAGTTTATGATGAAATCTGAAATATTTATATTTTCTTTTAGACCTAGTAAATTAAGACATTTATGTTCTAAAACATGGTTCAAATATTTTTTTAATAACTTATATGTTTATTTTACTATGAATTATTTAGTATTGCTATATAATCGGCGCGGATTCACGCCACCGCTCAGCGCGCCGCTCTAGCAATACTAAATAATTCATAGTAAAATAAACATATAAGTTATCAAAAAAATATTTAAACCATGTTTTAGAACATAAATGTCTTAATTTACTAGGTCTAAAAGAAAATATAAATATTTGAGATTTCATCCTAAACTAACACGTTTAATATCTCGAAAAGTGGCTACAATTGACACTTTTGAATATACTTTTCTTGAATGAAAACTTACAGTAATCGTGTTTTTTTTTCAGCCATGCACTAATAAATGTTATTATTTTTTATAAAGTAATGTTGTTATAAGTTTGTCGTATATGGTTTTACTAATATCTCGCATCTGCTTAGACCGTCGATCGCTAGTTTAAAAAAAGGCTTGCATAAAAACGGTTCTGATGAGAAAACTATACAAAAAATTGAAAATGTTTTTCAGCCATGCACTAGATTATAAAATTCGCAATAATATGACGTCAATATCTCATCTATAAATTAAACGCATTATGGTTTTATTGTCCGTCGGAAATCATCAATTTTGAATCTCCAACATGGCTCTAAGGGATAAACCCTCTTAAAAGCAAAAGTCGCACTGTGTGGACTGAGTCATTCATATGTGATATGAATGGTGATAGCGTGTGTATACAGTAGGTATACCTAAGGCATGTCATGTGATGAAACTCGAGATTATTGATGCACAAACAACGGGGCAATCGATGCCATCGCGAACATTGATCATAATGGCTCGCTTTTAGTGATGTCCATTGTTCGATTTATTATTTTAACTATACAAGTTCCAGTTACTTATTTATTGCATTCTAGAAGAAATACTTCATTTATGTAAACTGCACTCCAATTGCGCAATGCAAAATACCTAGACTTTCAATGCCAATCTCCAAGAATGATTTTGGCGGATATTCCTAATCCTTGGCTTCATATGTTTCAAAAATTCGTCTGCTCGACAGCGTAAATAACGCAATGAATATTGTTGAATTGTCAAAATAAATGACATTGCGAATATACAGACGCCAGCACATCAAGCTACTACAATGTGTCAAATTTCTTTAATAGATTTTCAACTTTATCGCTAAAACATTAGGTTCAAAGTTGATTGGGAAAATTTGACAGGTTCGGGTAGCTTGATGTGCTGGCGTTTGTACTTAAGTGTGTTACGCAATATTATCCTGCAGATAAAAGTTGTTCTCTGTATTATCACAGCCAGAACATGGTCTATCGGTGTCCTAGCAACCAAATTTCACCCAAATTAGCTCAGCTTATGCGTAAGCTGGGTACCTACCTATAAGCGCAGCCAGTCTCCAATAATAAAAAATATATATGTATATTGAAATAAGTAGAAATAGGTAATGAAAATGCAGGTAAAATGTTCACGCCGATTAAAAGAAACCTATTCATAAAAGGTAAACTAAGTGAAAATAATATGTTTCGTTACGCTTGCATATTTATCAAAAAGCTATTATAGGAAAACAAACAAGAAATATTTATAATGACCGAACAGTCAAGTATTTTACTTATTACATGTAGTTTATTGTTGTTATCGATAGTAGCTGTTTGGCAAACGGGACACATCATTACAATGGAGACCACCACAAGTGATCGATAGTGATTAGCGCTGAACCTAATATTTATCTCGGAGTGTCCACAAACAGTGTAAACATTTATTTGAATCATGAAGACGTTTGTTTTGTTGTGCTCCGTGTTATCGATATTAAACGCTAAAAATATTGATTTATCGTCCAGTGAACATGTCTCGTGGACTTTTGTGAACATGAATAACAGTAAGTTACATTATTTATCCATGGTTTTGTTGGTAGAACGTCACCGGTTGGTATTATTTAACAGAAATGTTTTCCTTACAACTCTGACGAAAACAGGTCACTCATTTATTTAAAGATGTAACCGGTGTGATAAGGAAACTTTACAATATAATTTTGTGGTATTATTTAATTTGTGTCATAGTAAAATCAAGTTTAGAAATAGCTCAATTTTCACGAAATGATTAGGTACAAATAAAATAAACTTTTTAGAGTTCCGTAGTCAACAAGGAACCCTTATAGTTTCGCCATGTCCGTCTGTCCGTCCGTCCGTCCGTAACTTAGCTCAGACTCTTAGTACTAGAAGGCTATAATGATTTGGCATGGATATACATATTAATCACGCCGACAAAGTGGTAAAATAAAATCATGAAAAACATTTTTTTAGGGTACCTCCTCCACACGTAAAGTGGGCATGTTTTTTTTTTCTCGTCTACCCCATGGTGTGGGGTATCGTTGGATAGTTCTTTCAAAAATATTGCGGGTTTGTGAAAACCGTTTTTCGATTCAGGGATCCGTTTGTGAAATATTAGGCTTTAAAGTGCTAATATTTGTTAGAGTCAAGTGTCCCTTCTGTGTAACAAAGACAAATACTAGTTACATATAAACTCGATCGTTTCTCTCATCACGGACCTCTTTACTTCGATGTCCCAAACAAAACAAGAAAGCCGTTAACACAAATTTGTAACCACAAAAATAATAATAATAATGTTGTTGTTTTACAGCTGTGGCGGGCAACGCGACAGTACCGGGCGGTGTGTACTCAGACTTGCTGGCAAACGGCTTGATTGACGACATCCTGATAGAAGACAATGACGTGCGCACGCGGTGGGTGGCTTACGACACATGGGCGTACATAGCCAAGTTTAATGGTACCTATATGATATTTTTACCACTCACCGTCGCAGTCACTGTCACGATCACCGTCGCAGTCACTGTTGGACATATATCTTTCCTCTTCCAAATTGCGCCAAAATAGTTCAGAGCCTTATGCATCCAGTCTGACCAAATAAATCAGGATATTATTATTATTTACTTGGTCGGCCCAGCATACCTGCAATACTCAGTCAGTCATATGTCGGGCACAGCAAAGAATGCAGCAGGATCTTTTTTCATATCTATATGATCTGTATCAGCCAATATCTCCGTATTTACCCCGGTCTGGCCAGTACAACCCTGAACTGGTGGTTTCCATAACTACATCGCCACATTTATCAGGAATGAGTAATGAGAATGACAATACATTTCGTTTCACATTTAGAATCATCGACTAAGTATGGCAGCCTTTTGCCAAGAGAACTAAAATTGAAGCAGCAGTGTCCTTGATGAACTGCTAGTCTGGCAAACATTATTTTCAAAACGTGGTAGGTACTGCCTTCAGGAAATACGGCCTTGATTATTATTAGCCATATTTGTTTGTTTGAGCTCGTTAGAGTGTATTATTTAGTAATGTATCTACAAAAATAAGTACCTATCTGCTCTGGTACCTACTGTAGTGCTTCATCGTGAGGTGGGTGAGACGAGGTACATAAATATGTAAATACAATTTTCAGTGTCACGTGAAGACTTGGAGGCCCGAGTTATACACTTGGTGTTCGAGGGCTTGGACACAGCAGCGTACGTAATGCTGAACGACCACCAACCTATAGGGACAGCCAATAATATGTTCGTGCGATACGTTTACAACATCAAAGATAAGCTTCAGGTAAGGTCTAAAAACCTAAAATTTTCCTTTTTCAAGAAACACAGCGTTCGGTTTGCAATTTCATGTTGGTTGAGAAGGTAAATTCTAAAAGCTTTTTTTCTCAAAAAACGTCTTACTGCTTATAAAACCCTCATAGCGCTTTACCTGCTACCATGAACATCGAGTTCGGGTTATACCGACTTGCACATGCTTCACGTCCAGCTTTGTACCTTTATGTTGCATATAGTTTAAGTTAAATGCCACGCACCAAAGAAATATAAAAACAGAAACATACACAGACACTTCTTAACTTACCTATGCCCCGCACCCTCCCGTAGCAGGCACGAGTTTTAGAGCGCCATAAGATAACAATTACATATTAATTCATTGCGTCCAGTAGTGTGCCTGTTAAAATTAAGTAAAAATATCTGTGTTACCAGTTACCAACAGCTTCCTAAAACTTTGCAGGTAGGAGAGAACGAATTGAAAGTGTCGTTCTTATCGCCAGTGGTAACAGCGAACATCCGGTCTAACAAGGTGTTCACGGCGCCCGACTGTGTGCCCGCGGTGTACAATGGAGAGTGCCACGTGAACCAGATCAGGAAGATGCAGGCTTCCTTCAGCTGGGACTGGGGACCCGCCTTCCCATCTGTTGGCATTTGGTAAAACTGTTGCTTCACGCCTCACCATAGATTAAAGAAGGTTAAGAATAAGTTGTCGCTATATCCTGTCTCAATGGTTGTCGCACTCGGCTAGACTTGACTGCCTCGTCTAGCGGTAGCAAGCATGAGGTCCTGGGCTCGATTCCCAGGTCGGGCAGTGTTATGGAGTTTTACCATTTCAATTTTTTCAGTAGTCTGTAGTCTGGAATTGTGACCGTTTGATGGTAATATGTTCGCCCCCATTGTACTTAAACATGACTGGCGAAATGTGGGTGTAGATACAGACGCCAGCACACCAAGCTATCCAGAACTGTAAATTTTTTCCAATCAACCTTGAACCTTATGCTTTATCCATAAAGTTGAAAATCTATTAAAGAAATTTGACAGATTGTAATAGCTTGATGTGCTGGCGTCTGTACTATAAGTGCACCTCTGTCCAACCCTTGGGGAATACAGGCGTGATGTTATATACAGACGCCAGCACATCAAGCTACTACAATTTGTCAAATTAATGTCGTTAACAGATTTTCAACTTTATCGCTAAAGCATAAGATTCAAAGTTGATTGGAAAAAAATTATAGTTTCGGGTAGTTTGATGTGCTGGCGTCTGTACCTAAGAATAAGTTGTTTGTAAACATCTAGTAGTTTAGTTGCACAAACGCGATAAGCCCGCCCTTTATTCTACCACTTGAGGACGTCTTTTTATGTCACAACACAATATTAAGATATCAATATTATCTAGCAAGTAATCGGATCTTTCTGTCACTGCATTCTTGGCAACTTGTGATAGTTCTGTTTCGTGAGATGTTAAGCTTTTTTATCACACAATGTTATGGGCAAGTTCTCGGCTATTTTCAATAACGGGGATACGCCAATATACCGGAACTAGCATCTTGTGAGCGAGGAACCCGACATGACCTAGAACCAAAAATTCGAAGACATGTGACATCTACCAATCCGCACTGAGCCCGCGTGGTGGTTTACGGCCCACTCCCTCTCACCGAGAGGAGGCCTGTGTCCGAGCAGTGGGAACTTATGGGCTGACTTGTGTTATGTGTGCGTACACGAGTACAAAATGCAATTGATATGATTAACGATAAACGTAAATGACAACGGCAATTGCAACGTAATTGATACACATTGACAATTGAAATATTGATCGTTTCGGGGACTCTTAAGAATCTTTGAGCACATAAAGATACTTACACAATTCTACTTTAGACTTTACTTTGAAAAAATTCTGTTTCAGGAAGCCAGTCTACATCGAGCTGTACAATGGAGCGATTATAAGATCAGTGACAACACACACTAGCAAAGTAGGAGCCGATTGGAAGTTAGATATAAAAGTATACTTAGAGACGGGCCAGAAAAAGACACAAATTACTGGAGTGTTGAGTGCTTCGCTACAAGTGGAAGGGAAGCAGACCCAGAAGACGTGGACGCAAATCAATGGAATCAGCGAAGGAGACGGAACTCTTGTCGTAGAGATTAGTATGAATGTCAATGAGGTAAGGAAAGAACGTAAGGTACCTGTGTACCTTAGGCCTGTCTTCTTAGCTTATTTCTGTAATAAAATTGTGCTAACCTATACTGCACTAGTACCTGCTTCTGATAATGAAATGATTCCACCTCAAATTTAACGATCTAATTCAATTTCTTAGACGCAACAACGTTTTACAATCTTGCATAATCTTTGATATCGATGAATCGATGATATCGTTAGTTTTTGGATAACGTTTTATCAATCGGGAATGTTGAACCCCTAATTTGTTATTTCACAGAACAAAATCAGACTTTGGTGGCCGAATGGTTATGGAGAACAGCCTCTGTACGAGTTGAATGTACTCTTGACTCCGGACGAGCACCAGGATGAGCCGTCACATAAAACCCTCATGATAGGATTTCGAACTGTGCAGCTGATTGAATCTGATGCCGCGGAGATTTTCGGTGAGAACGACTATTTGATGGATTTATTGACGTTTGTTTGTTTAGCTATGTATTCTTACGGTAAGACGATAAAAACAGCAAATTGCTTATTTTTTTCCCTGAATTCCGAAGTCGTATGGAAGATTTCGTCAGCCTTCCTCTAACATAGTTAAAAACTTACGAACTTAACATCATTCATCAACGTTTTTAAAAGCGACTGCAGTAGGTAACATTTGATTTTGTTTCGGCCGTTCTTCTCAGAGTCAGATAGAAAATGCCGACTTCATCTAGCCCATTTTATGTTCGCATAACTCGTCAAAATGCAGGGAACAGCAGATTTTTTTCGCGATCGATTTCGTTCAGTTTTTGCATATCGTCAGAAAAGGCGATAACAAGTATGTGGTATAATTTATTGCATATACGAGATATCTGGCTTCCATACTATATAAAGTGTAAAACTGATTCCGATATGTTATTTACAGAATAAAGAATTTCATTAAATGTCATTACTTGCAGGTAACGAGACCGCAGGAAAAGGTCTCACATTTTATTTTAAGATCAATGGCTACCCTCTTTTCATGAAGGGGTCAAACTGGATACCGTCCAATATTCTCCCGGAACTGGGCGAAAGTCAAAGAGATGTTGGTAGGTAACAAGATAAATAATAATTTCTTTTCCTATACTAACGTAATCTATGCCACGATTTCTACCTATTGGATTGTGCCCCCGTTGGAACGACTTTGACATGTGTACCGATGTGTTTGTGTTTACTTAAGAGTTTCTTGGCTTACGTCTTCTGAAGTTACTTAAGGTAAAGGTACACACAGAGGGGCTTATTTATAAACGTTGCTTAAAGTTAAGTAATGATTAGTGACTGTTTAACCATACATTTTCAACGTTTAACATCTCTTAAGAGCGTTACTCCAGAGCGGCGCGCTGAGCGGTGGCGTGAATCCGCGCCGATTATATAGCAATACTAAATAATTCATAGTAAAATACACATATAAGTTATTGAAAAAATATTTGAACCATGTTTTAGAACATAAATGTCTTAATTTACTAGGTCTAAAAGAAAATATAAATATTTCAGATTTCATCCTAAACTAACACGTTTAATATCTCGAAAAGTGGCTACAATTGACACTTTTGAATATACTTTTCTTGAATGAAAACTTACAGTAATCGTGTTTTTTTTTCAGCCGTGCACTAATAAATATTATTATTTTTTATAAAGTAATGTTGTTATAAGTTTGTCGTATATGGTTTTACTAATATCTCGCATCTGCTTAGACCGTCGATCGCTAGTTTAAAAAAAGGCTTGCATAAAAATGCTTCTGATGAGAAAACTATACGAAAAATTGAAAATGTTTTTCAGCTATGCACTAGATAAAATTCCTAAATATGACGTCAATATCTCATCTATAAATTAAACACATAATGGTTTTATTGACCGTCGGAAATCATCAATTTTGAATCTCCAACATGGCTCTAACGGATGAACCCTCCTAACTTTAAGCAACGTTTATATTTTATAAATAAAGGGAATAATATCTTCATCACGACCTTATCAAATACACATTTTAATGCTTTGAGTACCGCGATTAATACCCACGTTGGATCTTGCTTCTAATACACGTATTAAACAAAATAGCCTCAAATCAATGTAGAGGCGATGTAGATCAGCCCTGCTAAATAACTGCTCGTGAAGTCCTGACCACTGTCTTAATGTGGAGACACGGAACCAAGTTAATTGTATTGTTTGTTCTAGTTGACAACCTGTTAACGGCTGCTCGTGACACACACATGGGCATGCTACGTGTGTGGGGAGGAGGCGTCTACGAGTCCGATTACTTTTACGAGAAATGCGATCAACTCGGTATTCTGATCTGGCAAGACTTCCTCTTCGCGTGCTCTATGTATCCTACTGATAGTGAATTTATTAGGTGAGCTAACTCCATGGTCCCTTGACTTTAGAATATCAAATTGTCCAGAAGATATGGAAGACAGAAAAAGTAGGTAGTAGGTATATAGTACGCTGTTCGTGACCTAGTGAGTGTTTCTACTCGTGCGTTACGCAAGCTGATTCAGTTCACTGTCAAAAACTGCGGATTCGTTACCAAGCTGATTCAGTCTGGCGTGCTTATGGTCGAGTTTAATGCCAATTTCTGAGATGTCGTAGTTTAAGTGAACGCGGAGAAATCGCGCGATTTCGGCCGGGAGCACCATAACAGATGCGCGTATGGACCCGAAAAGAGACGTAACGCTTGAGTGGATGAACAGAGTGTTTAGTAAATTACAATCATAGGTAAATATTTTCTAATTCTAGCACGGTTGAGGATGAAATAGAGCAAAATGTATTGCGACTCCAGCATCATCCCTCTATCGCTGTTTGGGCTGGTAACAACGAAAACGAAGTCGCACTAAGAGGTAACTGGTACGGCACTAGGCCCTCTTTTGACAAATATAAAGCTGAATATATCAAACTGTACGTGGAAACTATAAAACCTATCGTCGAGGACTTGGATCCGGGGAGGCGTTACTTAGTTTCCAGCCCATCGAATGGCATGGAATCGGAAAAAGAGGGCTACATAGCTGCCAATCCGTACGATCCTCATTACGGAGACACACACTACTACAACTACTTAGCCGACAACTGGAACATGATGACGTACCCCAAAACGAGGTTCGCGTCTGAGTACGGCTTCCAATCACTACCTTCGCTCAAAACCATGAAAACTGCTACGAAAAATGAAGAAGATTTTAGTTTGCAGAGTGAATACTCTAAACATAGACAGCATAGCCCTAACGGGTATAGTTTCATATACACGCAAATGGCAAGTCACTTGAAATTGGCTGCAGACGATCCAAAGTATTTTGAGAAGTTCGTGTTTTATAGCCAGGTAATTCTTTGTTTCCCTCAGATTTATAACTTTTACTTGGGTACCTACCTATTTAACTTTACAATTGCATAATTATCTCTTGGGAGGAAAGCAATGAGCAACTCCATCATGCTGAGTGGAAGTCTTCATGTCACAGTCATGACGTGCAGCTGTCGACTATTTCTGTTTTGTGCTCGTGATTATAGATTTATTTTGTTTTTATTTTTCTTTATTATTCGAGTTAATATTCGTTTTGTATGCACGTGTTTCTGTGACAAATAAACCTATTTTTCTTTTAACTGGCATAGTACAGCTTATTTGTTTGCTCGCTATATCCTCAAAATACTTTCTAGATATCCCAAGCGATGGCGATAAAGGCTGAGACCGAGGTGTACCGACAAGATCAAGCTAATTGGTATACAATGGGCGCTCTGTACTGGCAACTAAACGATGTGTGGCAAGCGCCTTCGTGGTCTGGGATTGGTGAGTTAGAACTACAAGCGTTTGAGATTTCATATAAAATGAAAAATTTTACCAACAACCGCACATCACATCAGTGGCAACAATTTGTCATTGACAGCGCCTTTATATCATAGCAGTAAAGGTGATTTTCGTAGTGCAAGTTTTACCTCTGATGTGCGATTGACTCTGCCTGCAACACGCTACAGAAAACTTAATCTTGTACATTTTACATTTTTAGAATACGGTGGCAAATGGAAAATGCTGCACTACTACGCAAAATCATTCTTCGCGCCAGTTCTTGTGTCACCTCGCCAACTCCCATCCGATGACATAGATGTATACCTCATAAACGACAGATTTAACCCAATAATCGACGCCATGATTACTGTAGACTTTTATAATTGGAGCAGCCCCGCACCAATCAGCACCAAACAATTTTCTGCGAATGCGGAACCATTGAGTTCAATATTACAAAAGGATATTAAAATTAGCTTTTTGGACTACAGAAAAGAACAAATATTTATTAAGTTCTCCTTGCAAGCAGCGGGTGTAAAGTCGCCGCCAAATTATATCTTTCCGGTGCCTTTGAAGTCAGCGGTGGGTTTGAGGAAACCGAATATTCAGGTCAGTTTTATTGAGTAGTAGAGACGGACCTAATTCAGAACAGCAAGTTGTACTGTTCCATGTGATTTTCTTTGTACAGGCGTCAGCACATCAAGGTACCCCAAACTGTCAAAATTTCCCGATCAAGTTTGAGCCTTATGCTTTAGCGGTAAAGTTGAAAATCTATTAAAGAAATTTGACAGATTGTGGTAGCTTGATGTGCTGGCATCTGAACTTTAATTCGGCAACATCTAACAAAAAGCACTTGCTAGTTATATCCTAAGGACGAAACTGCTTGTCCTACTAATGTTTTGCTAGAGATAAAGACTTAGCCCAGCTTAGCACGGGCGATTTTTTTCGCGCACTGCATTTTCAACGCATTGCTTAGCGCCCAGAGTTGAAAATCCAATAGCCTGTTTTTTCGAAGCGCTGGGATGCACATTGTTGGATTTCCAATGCTCGGCTCAACACCGAGGGTTGAAAATCAAGTACACGATAATATCCCGCCGCGATATTTTTATTACGATTCGCATACATCTGTTTATTATGATTATCTCTATTTTCTGCAGATAACAGTGGGAAATGTAGTTATGAGAAGACCGCATGAAACTCTAGAATATACTATAAATATCCGAGTCGCTACCGTTGTGATGTTTTTATGGCTGGAAACTGACATTGAGGGTCGATTCGAAGAAAATGGAGTCATTGTAACGGAACCACAGAGCGTCATTAAATTCGTATGTGAGAAACACGTGCCAACACAAGTTTTGCAGAAGTCAATCAAGGCTCAATATTACTATAACTGATCAGCCGCCACAAAATCCACCTTTTGCACATTAAAAACTCGTTATCAAGTCAAAAATACTTTTCATTTACATTTTATTAAGTAGGTAACTAACCTGAATACATAATATAAGGAAACTGATTTACGTTGTTTTTATTCATTCCGTTCTGTTTAATTACTAAAAAATTCAAAGTGTGGCATCGGATCGAACCTTGTGTGTACATTCAAAATTCAACTTTAGTCACTTTAGCAAAAGGCTAATTTTTGCAAAATTTTAATAAAATTAGCAAGAAATCGGTGCTTCGGCTGTAGCAGAAAGCTACTCCTGCTAATTAGTAAGTGTGCATACACGAGCGACATGAGTCAACGGCTGAGGCAACTTGTCTACGGCAGCAGTTGCCTCTGCAGTTGACGAGTGTCGCTCGTGTGTATGAGCATTAAGGCGTAGTTTACAAGGCCCTTTTATTCTGCATGTTTTTCCATCCGTCCGTTTATGTAAGGCAGTCATCACCATCTGCCTAGCCTTTTCCCAACTATGTTGGGGTCGGCTTCCAGTCTCACCGGATGCAGCTGAATACCAGTATTTTACATGGAGCGACTGCCTATCTGACCTCCACAACCCAGTTACTGGGTAATACGATACCCCTAGGTAAGACTGGTTGTCAGATTTTCGGGCTTCTGACTACCCGTAACGACAGTCAAAGATCTACGAATGACAGCCGGGACCAACGGCTTAACGTGCTTTCCGAGGCACGGAGGGGTCTCGGTATGTAAAGATGGTCACCCATCCACAGACCAACCGTGGCAAGCGTAGCTTAACCTGATCGATCGACCTGTGCGGCTGTTATTATTTAGCCACCAAGGCAGTAGGTATATTAAATAAAAGATTTATTAAAAAAAGCAAATTAATATATTATTTTATAAGTTTTTAGTTAACAATGCGAATATGCGTGCTGTAATTACAAACTAATTATGAATACCCGCAATACAATATAGTACAGTGATGCATCTAAAATAATCTTTGGACGGTTCTTCACGAACTGGTAAGGGCTTTGCTGACATTCTTTTGAGCATCAATGTTTTAAAACTATTATTTTTTATATTAATAATATAGTCTGTAGTTATAGTTTATAGGTTTATATTAAAAGTGAAATGGGTAGCTAGAATTTCAGTGGAGATCATTCGAGTAATAATATCATTAAGTTTTATTAACACTGGGTAATAAGACTGGATTTATATACAACTGGGATTGTAGGCTGCAGAAATTTTGCTGAGACAATATTGGATATTTTATTTAGATAGGAACGCGCCTTTATTGAAGGACAATATCGTATTTGCACGACTTCTTTATTGGAATATGTACGAATGTTTAACAATGCTTGAGACAGAATTATAGCTACCCTCATATTGTATACATTTAAGTTATCTGACCGTCCAGGCGTATAAATAGCATGAGTAAATACCTCCCAACCAACAAAACACTGCTGCTAACATTAAAACCATACAAAATATACAAAAATTTGAGACCTAATTAATAGAAAACATCGATTATAAACAGCTATAGCGTTATAATAAAACAAGGGCCCTTACCCTATAAAGCCATTATAAAACTTATTGCAAACGGAGACTCGTTTCGAGATAACCTAGTATACTCCAAAAAGCACCATTTTACAAATCAACCACATTTGGGGCCTGTTTCACCACCTTTGCTTAATTTTAATTGATTTCCTTGACTGCGTTATTAATAGTAATAGTTTGTGTATCAGGTTATAAACAGGCATTTCATGAGTATGATAGCTTCCAGTTTTTTCTTTCAAAAGAGCCTGTTTGTCGGTTGATTTTCTGTAGCGGTAGCGGTTAAAACTTTTCTAAAGCTTTTGCCTTCTTTGGTAAACCTTTTATATTTAAAGAAAGCAAATATAAAAAAATAGATAATATACCTATAACATGTTATAATAAATAAACATATTAATTAATTAAGTAATTCGAATTGTAGTGAGATTTCTAATATAGGTACAGAGGTGAAACACGCTTACATAAATTATAAAGCGTTCACTAGTTAAACGTACACTGTGAAATTGAAATTCATATTAAACGTCGTATAATATTAACTAATAATATTCCATTTGGCCATTACACTGTCGTGCAACTTTATTGAACGGAAGACCTTTTATTTCAGCACAGTTATGTTGAGCATACTTTTATCATTTCAATTTCACCATGTAAAAGCGCAAGTAACAATACATATAACGACTAGAGAAGAGAATATCATTTCAGTCACTATAATATACTTAATAAAATAATAATATTTAAAAGCTGGTTTTGACATAATTTTATTCTATTCAACAATATTTATATTATAATATAAAAATCTCAAAAAATATTACAAACGGAACCAGAATAAAATAACAATAAAGAGAAACATTTTGACTACCCCCTTCTAGTAAGAAATATTAATATGTTGCTAGTTTAGGATATTTACAACTCAAGTATGTATTCGTTTTATTTAATTAACTATTTAATCGTTGTTGCAGTAAATATAAATTAATACTTAGGTACTTCTAACACTATCACTTTATAAACATACACAAATACATATGTATAATATATTTAAATCTCTGAATAAATACCTACTGACTAATACAGTTCCACTTTCTAAGTGGTAAATTTATTTGCACTGCATTGCATTGATGTCGTCAAAGAAAGTGAGACGGATAAAATCTAACTTTATAACATTAGAAGTATTAACAACTTTTTTTAGAACGTCACTATTTTCAGAAAATACTAAGTATGCTTTTCAGATACGAAATGTTAATAAATAAGGAAAATTATGTAAATAAACACAAAGCCAAGAAAATAAACACTGATAAAGACGATACACAACTAAATAAAAAACAGACATAAATATTAACATTAAAATAAACAATATGTACTCAATATTTTTGAATTTATTTATGGTAAGCACGTAGAATACCGGGACATTAGATCGGCATGAAATATCTGCAGGTTAACGACGTGAATTATTGAGCATTGAATGTCACCTGCGCTAGTTTATGGCCCGGTATAATACGAACTTACCCTTAAACTCGGTTTTTGAAAGCGTCAATCTGCCTAGCCCCTTCCCAACTATGTTGGGGTCGGCTTTCAGTTTTACCGGATGTAGATGAATACCAGTATTTTAAAAGCCTATGGTTGCCAAGGTTTTTGAAAGCCTATAGAATTTTAACTGTTGCTAAATCTCGTGTTCAGCTGTTGTTGTTTTTCGCAATGACTCGGCTAAAGTGAGATTAACTCATCGGGGACTTGATCATTCTTTCAGAAACTGAGGTTTGTGTTGCCCATGGCATAGTATTTAAATAAATAGACAATATTACATTACAGTATAACATAACAGCACATTTAACGGCACTTTGCATCATGCAGTAATTGTTCCGAGAGAGATTGTCATTAACTTCTCTTTGGCATTTGTATGGACACAGCCTTTTGGCCGCGTACAGACCAAAAGTATAGTCGCCAACATCGAGAATGTATGAAAAACAACGGACAATCAGAGGGGTGATTCCTGTAATTAAAAGTCGTAATCTCATCTTAGCGACAATCAATGTCAAAAACTTGTCAGAAATTTATTGGCAGAAGATTACAATGCGTACGTTCTTAAAATTACGGGAATTGCCCCTCTTTTTGCAGCTGAAGTTGTTTATACATTAATTTAGAAGTAGACGCTCACAGTCGGCGGCCGACTATACGTTTTGGTACGAACGCGGCCTCGGTGAGTGGCTAATAATAATAATAATATTTGCGTGCGATGTTTGTCGCTAGTTAATGATAATATAATTATTATAACAAATTATAAATGAGTTGAGAAATTAAATGGAACACCTTTTCGTGTATCTTTCGCCCCTTTTCTACGTGGATTAAGCGAAGCTTCTACGTGCGTTTATAAGCTAAACGAGCAAATAAACTTCAGGAACCACTGCAAAATCACATTCCGTCGTTCAATCCAGAATAAAAAGTATTGTGTTTCTAATAACATTGTGTTTACTTTCAGTTTATTTTAATTCAGTATTATTGATTTCGGTGTCCATTTAATTTGTCCCGTAGTATAGAATGAGTGTATGAAGTTATTCTTGACATTTGGTGTCTAATTGTTACATACAGGGTGTAAAAAGATTCCCAAACCGAAATTTACGCATACCGTTTATCTGACCAAGTAACGTTAAGCACACGTAGGGAACGACTTTTATTTTTGGTAAGTATGATACAACCGATGTTAGTTGTAGGCGTGCAATGTAAAGCACGCAACAGACTGTGCCTACGTGTGCATAGTACGAGACGTGGGAGGTTGTAGTTTTATTTTAATTTCAACCTTGTTTTCAAAACAAAAGTTACATAGGATTTTGATCTTTAATACCTCGATAACAAGTCGGTTCCCAGGTATGGTCGAGACAAAAGAATGTGACTCTTGGCTTCGTCAAGGGTCTTTTTACACTCGTTATATTGCTTATATCAATTGACAAATGGGATGACCTCGTTACAAGTTAGTGGTCCATGCAAGCCCATCAGAGATAAGCACCGAACCTGTAAACAAACATCCATTTATTATATGAGGTACCATTATATTAATATATAGAAAAGAAGAGAAGTATAGAAGTTAGTAGATACTTATTATTCGGGGTTTAAACATATACTGTATAAAATAATGTCATACAGCATGCTTTTTTTTACCGGCTCCAATATTTTACAGAGTGTTCCACCCATGAATTTGAATAACTTTCACTATGGAACCAACTCTGAGATCACGAAAAAAAAAAAATCTGCTGTTTCATACATTTTGGTCAAGTAGGTATTGAACTTTTGTATTAAACAGCTGATTTTGTTTTCGTGATTTTAGAGTTGGTCCCACAGTGAAAGTTGTTCATATTCACGAGTAGAACATCCTGTAAAAATTTGGAACCTGAAAAAAAAATCATGCAGTATAATTCGTACCTAATTTTTTTTAATTGTCATCCACCACAAGTACAGACGCCAGCACATCAAGCTACTACAATCTGTCAGATTTCTTTAATAGATTTTCAACTTTATCGCTAAAGCATAAGGTTCAAAGTTGATTGGGAAAATCTGACAGTTTCGGGTAGTTTGATGTGCTGGCGTCTGTACATAAATAAAGTATTTAAATAGACTAGATAGAGAGTGGCATAGAGTAGAGTAGATACACATAATATGTAAAGAGGCACCTGTCCTCCATGGTGAACACGACAGGTAAAAACTAAACTAGATCGATTTAGTTTTGTGTGGATATTTTGGTGGACGAGTGCCTTACATGCTGATAAAATAGAAAAATATGATTGCATGCTACAAAAAAACATCTAAAAATGGTTTTAAACGTGCATAATTCAGTAGATACTTACCGCAGGAGCATAGAAAGCAAGCATTATTTTTTGGTATTTTATTAGTTTTTTTTTTTTTAATTATTGATTTATCGAAACATTTTATAACTTGTATCACTATTAATAACTAATGGTGCTTCAAAGACTATAAGAGTACCTACGGTGCATAAACGAAAGTAAGCAACCACTTTAGAGATATAATACACACCTTATCTTAAAAACATCCCAATAACGACCTAAATTAAAACATCAGAGAAAGTCATAAGTGAACAGTACTACTTAAGATCCACTAATTATTATATGAAATGATTAACACATACAAGAGGTAATTGAGTATTTTGTGCGAAAATACATATAAATAAGAGCAAGATTTAGAATCCAAATAAGGAATTTAACTAGCACACTTTAAAGGGATAATTATAATGGTTTTACACACAAATTAAATGTAGGAAACAGCTAATAGCTGCTAATATACTGCTGAACTTATACTTGGATGTTATACTTGAGTGTAGGCACAAATACTTGGGTGTGTAATATATGGCATAATAACAGATAGTATAATATCATTTGAAATAACGTTCACATGATATAATTTTCATATGCTATAAAAACAAATAGCCTGATTTCTTGTGATCGAATGTTATATTTCATATAACCTTCTTTTGCTCTAATAACATTTAGTATAACGTTCATTTCATATAATTTACAATTTGTATAATGCTTTTTTTATATAATTAACGCTCAGTTGACCTAATTTTCATATTTACTCATTTTCAGCCAAAATTCTGTAATGAACAAGTAAATATCAGGAAACATCATACTGTCATAACCTAATCTAACCCAAATGGTTCACCAAAAATAGAGGGGATCTGGCGCTCGGCGGCCGCTGCCGCGGCACGCTCGCTTCTCTCGTTCGCCTTCGCGCGTTAATGGCCACAGTTCTAACCTAACCTAACCCAACGAAAATGGCAAGCGTTTAAAATTGGTCTCTGCCGGTCGATTCTGTAAAAATCTCACCGTGAAATTACAAGTGAAGTGAGCACTTAATAGTGTTAACCCCTAGCGAATGACAGCTCACTCCACGCTCACTTCATCCAAGTTTTCACGGTGAGATGGATACAGAATCGCATGGCTGTTCTAACCGAACCTTAACGAAAATGGCAGGCGTTTAAAATCTAATCAGTTTTTGCAAAAATATACAAAACAAAGTAAACGTTTCTAAATTATATTAAACGTTACTTATAGATTTTGAATATTATAGTAACTGAATATTATACTATTTGAATATTAAGCCATATAAAATTAGGTAAAATGAAATTATATCAATAATTCATTATATCATTTCATCATTATATAAGAATTAAATCAAATTAGGTCATATGATCATTAGAACTATTGTTATTATTTCAAACGTTACACACTCCAAATATTTATGATCACTTCTGTATTCGTGGGCTGTGCCCAAAAGCTTAGTTTTACTTGGTGAAGGTCGATAATATTATAAGACACGATATACTTTTAATGGGTACATTACACGATTAATTTCTTATATTTATTTTTGGAAATAAGTTCAACGGAATATTTTATAACAACCACTCGTCAATACGCAGTTGATTACAATTTATTGACAAAATCTCAAAACTCAAAACGGGGGATACGCATAACGCATTCAAAACTCGATGAACGAAGTAATCAGTCATCTTTCAATACACACATTGAATGAAAATAAGTTTATACAAGAGCTACATCCACGATAGAACAAAATCAAAGTATATCTTTCCAAATTTTTGCATTGGATTTGGAAGGACAGAAATCTGCGATTTATGCAGTACATTTGGCAGAGATAACTCGGTTAGCTATATAAACAGTGGCTGCATTACGGCCAATAATAATCCCTTGATGGGGAAAATCCTGCATTTTGTTTGGAATCCTATGACTAGCATTTTTAAGATTAAAATAAAGAAATTGTTCTATCACGGACAAGCACAAGACTGATTCTTCCTACAAACCGCAGATTTACCTGACGCGCGAGTGCAGGGCCGCCCTCTCCTCGGAGGGCGTATCTCTCAGGAATGTGGAGGACAGGTTGAGGACCACCATGAGGCAGCATAATAGCAGGGGGCCCAGGATGGCGCCCTCGGGGCCCAGGTAAAATATACCACCGGCTATAGCGAGACCGGTCACGTAAGGGTGTCCACCACTGGAAATAAAAGAAATAATGTTTTTCTTAGAGACTGGCCTTGCTGTCGTTTGTCCACGAAAAAAAAAAGATGATATAGAAATATGTAAAAAATTACGCAACAGCATATTTAAAAATAGATCAGACAGTAGGTACTATCAGTAATTTTAAACATCCCTGACCTGCCGTGCGATTCTGTAACCATCTCACCGTGAAAATTTGGGTGAAGTGAGTGTCGAGTGAGTCGAAAATAGTGTCAGTCCCTAGCATCAGTATGACTCACAGCTCACTCTAAGCTCACTTCACCTTAGTTATCACGGTGAGATTTTTCCAGAATCGACCGGTTTATTAATATATTAAAAATACACATATACAAAAAACTTTCTTTACACGTGCTGCGAATCACCTTCTTATCAATATAGAATAGTACAAAGTACGAGTACTACTCACTCTTTAATCTCAGCGTAGACAGCAGCGTCGAGGAACGCTATTGGCGCAGCCTGTGCTATGGGTAGCAGTAATGCTGCCATTGGTCGACCTTGTAGCCAAACATCCAATGCTGCCGGTATACCCGCTAGGTAGGGACCCAGGAACGGAGCCGCGCCTAATACCGCTGCTAATACTGCAACAATGCTCGCAGAATCAACATGGTGTTTTAAAGCAGAGAAAATAATAATAATAATAATAATAATAAACATTTATTGCAGAATCAAGTTCCATAGTTTGTTAGCACCAGTATAAAATGCCTTATGTCTAGTGTTAGTAAATAAACTTAAACTAACGGGTAATTATATAAATTAATAACTAAGTACACCCACTAGGACTCTCCCATCCCAATCTACTTCACCGCATGGAGTCGTATCCAGCGTCCCAGAATCGGAGAGTCCCAGCGGTCTGCCAAAGTACCCAGGATAGTGTTGGGGCTGGCGCGAAACCGATATAATAACGATGCGCATCTCTTACGCATGACGGTTGAAAAGCTGTCAACATTTGCGTCGGCAAACATACCGGACGCGCTGCAAAAACGCGGCAGCCCCAACAACACCCGGAAAGCGTTGTTGTATTGGATACGCAGGTCGCTATATGCCTTCTGCGTGAAGTTCAC
The DNA here is from genome assembly GCA_949629135.1 of Eremobia ochroleuca. Lineage (NCBI taxonomy): Eukaryota > Metazoa > Arthropoda > Insecta > Lepidoptera > Noctuidae > Eremobia > Eremobia ochroleuca. Next base: position 7,528,782 of record OX451403.1, on the reverse strand, counting down.
CCACAGGCTGCACGTGTAAAACGATTGGCAGAAGGCTTTAAAAAGCGTTACTTTAACTCGTGCAGTACAACGGGCGAACCTACGGGCCAACATACAGCATCGGACAGCCAGCGACCTGCGCTCCCTTTCCACATCTAAATTATCCTTAAGGTCTTCACTCACCCAGTGGCCCAAGTACTTAAATTTAGTAACTCTTTTTAATGGTATGCCGTCCAGTGTGATAAGTGGTACTTTAGAGTAGCTTTTATTACCAGCTTTGAAAACCATCAGTTCACTTTTGAGTGCATTATACTTGAGCCCATGGGCCCTTGCATAGGATTCGCACAGACTGAGCATCCTCCGCAGTGCTCCAACCGAGGACAGAATATACGTTTTATGGGTTTGGAAACTCTTTGCACGTTTTATATGCTAGTTTATGTTATTAATTCATCCCATAGCGAAACTGCTTGAATTCCAATGATAATATTATTATTCAAGAGTTATGAATCATGCTTTCAGATGACTAACATACTCTAACAGTTCGGTCATAATAACACAACAAGGTAGAAAGCAGAATACACGCATAAATTAAAAAAAAAAAATTAAATCATCATTTAATCACCATCTCACTGTGAAAACTTGGGTGAAATGAGCGTGGAGTGAGTCGTCAATAGTGTCAATCCCTAACATCAGCATAGATCCCTAGCATCAATAAGAGACTCACAGCTCACTCTAAGCTCACTTCACCTTAGTTAACACGGTGAGATTTTTCCAGAATCGACAGGCTGTAGACACTACTCACACAGGTCAATTGAAACGATAAGTGGTGAAATATTATTTATTAATATACTATAAGACCAATAACAATTAAGTTTTCTTTTTCTTAATATCATTTTGCCGCGGGGGCCGCAACTGTGCGTACACGTATTTGTAGAAGTCTAAAGCTTTTTGTTTGTCATAAGCGACGTTGTTTCTGCATTGCGCACCGACGCACCGGTTTATGTATTCTTCCGGAGGCGACTTCGGTTCCTCTGCAGGCCTTTTCCGTGACGAGCTCGTACTTCGAAGCGTCTCGACAAAATCTTTAGATGAATCGAACACAACTTTGATAGCAGTTCTGTTAGTCATGTTCAAGTGCGTGTCTCTGAGAAGGTCGTCCTTGTCTACTGCAGTCATGGCGGCGCTCGCGTCACCGTTCGGGGAGTTGGCCTGACGTATCAAGTAGAACGTGGGGGCTGGCTCCGTGACGTCCTCATCTGTTGTCACCTCGCTGTTATGTTTGTCACTGTACAACAGACACATCACTTGCGGATCGAGACTCAACTGACACATATCACTCTCTTGTACAATCTTCACAACGTCGAGAGGCAGCGTACACGGCGCGGATAAACAAGTATTGTTATTCGCAGTATCCAAAATCATGTTGTTCAGTTCACTGTTGCTGTTTAGAAAACCGATATTTCGACATTTACAGTCCATTTTGTTGCTGCTAAAGGCGACAGTAGTTCCGGAAGTTTTGCAACTAGCGTAGTCGAATGTTGTGGAGTGTGGTTCGACGTTGTCGATTCTGTTCCGGAGGAAATTGAATTGTTTCTTATTACTTCTTTTCCTGAGACACTTGACGCTGTTTAGGGCATTGGTTTTGAGTTTAGTGATCTCATTTTGTGTTATATGTGTGTTGACAGACTTAAGTACAAGACCATTTGCGCGAATTTCTTTGAATTTGTTACCAATAATGTGTAAATTATCTGCAGTTATGTTTACTACACCGTCGATAATATCGTTGAACACACTTTCGGCAACCGTAGCTGATGTGGTCTGTACTGTGATTCCTTTAAGTTCCAAGTTTTCAATCCTACTGTTAGTGATAGTGAATATCGAGTCAGTGCCCATAATCGCTTCTATGGCTTGATTACGTACGTCTGTTATTGTAACGTTATCAAATTCAATAATTTTTATGCCAGTTACATTATAAATCGCTTTATTGTTTATAGAGTTTATTTTACTATTAGTCACTCGGATTTTTTTCAATGTTGCGGCTCCCAGGCATTTTAGTTCTGTTGCGGTACTTGGGGACTTGAACATGTTTCTTGGTAAGGAGATCACTTCTTTGACATTGTCTATGGTGACTTCAGGCGGTGTTTGAAGCAGTGAGGTGGGTGCCAAAGACACGAAATCTAATCTATCGCAGTCTTTGACTTTGAATCGTTGTAGTTGTGAAGTTCGCTGCAGTATCGGACAGTCGAGGACTACTCGTAACTCCTTGCAGTTCTGAACAGTGAGACTCGTTATGTGGTCTGTGTAGTAGTCCTTCAGATGTATTACGTAGTCCTAGAACAAAATAAATGCCTAGATCAGATCTCACAGATTGAGTCTTAGGACTAGTTATTTTAGATTATGAGTTCAGAATAGTTTTCTGATTAAGAAGAGTTTTTGGAAAAAAAATATATTTGATATTTAACAGAGTTCTTATAAGTCAAATCTGCCAGCCAACTCAGTTTCACAAACTATTTTACATAAATTAAAAACCAACGCAATAAATACTCACATTGCTCCTTACGCTACAACTATAAACCAATTCGCTGGGCAAGTTATTGGCACATGCCCACCCCGGGTCTTGGCAGCTCGTAAAGTTGATCCTGATGCTCAGAGCGGAATGCACCAACACAGCGAACAGCACAATGTTCCCGTGGGCCATCACAAACACATGTTTTCCCTCACAATCACCGATTTGCACAAAAAGGCGCGCGCAGTAAAAATACACGTTCGCGAGTGAACATCATCCCGAGATAATTCTCCGCTAACGAGACGTACACACATTCATGAATTTTTATCAGAAAGTTTATTGACTTGCCTGGGTTATATTATTTAATTATTATCAATATTACGTCCGGATTTTAAAGAATATATCTTTATTTACTGACTCGGCGTTCTTCTCGTTCTTGTCTAAGATGTAATCATACACATGTTTAGGTACACGTGAACGATTCCACGTCTTAAAATTGTAGCAAACTCGATCCATAATTTCTAGGAAACTGACAGTACGGACTGACGCTGTCGATAACTTAATTTGTAACGATGTTAAACGTACATAACGAGAATCAGTAACTAAATGTCTGCGAGCTTTATCGGCTCTTGTAATTTTATACTAAGGTCATGATTGTTGATATGCACCTAAAATGACATACGGTGCTGAAACGTGGTAACTGACGGTCGGGCTGGTCCACAAATTCAAGGTCGCTCAGCGCGCTATGGAGCGAGCTGCGCTCGGAGTTTCTTTGGATCTTTTGAAATCAGGAATGAAATTATCCGGAAAAGAACCGGAGTAACCGACATAGCTTGCAGAGTAAGCAAACTGAAGTGGCAGTGGGCTGGCCATGTCTGTTGAAGGACCGATGGCCGGTGGAGCAGACGAGTCCTGGAGAGGAGACCGCGTATCGGCAAGCGTAGAGTGGGACGCCCCCCAGCTAGATGGACGGACGACCTAAAGAAGGTGGCTGGGGTAGACTGGATGCGGAAGGCGGAGGACAGGGTGTTGTGGCGCAGTCTGGGAGAGGCCTATGTCCAGCAGTGGACTGCGACAGGCTGAGTTGATTGATTGATTGACCTAAAATTAAATTGTATGTTGTCCCTGGCCTTTAGCTAACAAGGACATGTTATAAGGATCATGTTTCAATAGGAACTCCACACTGTAAGGGTTATTTTTCTATGTATCATTTTTAACCCCCGGCAAAAACAGGGGGTGTTATAAGTTTAACGCGCGTATCTGTGTGTCTGTGTATTTGTGTACGTGTATGTCTGCGCCATCATAGCCATTAGGCACGATTGGTCCAATTCGCAAGCGGCTGTGCCGATTTAGATAAATATATATATATATATATACATTTTATTTGTTAAGGATAATTCAACTCAAAGAAGGGCTTGTGGCTAAGTCATAACAGCTGCACGGGTCGATCGATCAGGTTAAGCTACGCTTGCCGCGGTTGGCCCGTGGATGGGTGACCATCTTCACATACCAAGACCCCTCCGTGCCTCGGAAAGCACGTTAAGCCGTTGGTCCCGGCTGTCATTCGTGCATCTTTGACAGTCATTACGGGTCGTCAGTAGCCCGAAAGTCTTTCAACCAGTCTTACCAAGGGGTATCGTATTATCCAGTAACTGGGTTGTGGAGGTCAGATAGGCAGTCGCTCCATGTAAAATACTGGTATTCAGCTGCATCCGGTTAGACTGGAAGCCGACCCTAACATAGTTGGGGAAAAGCTAGGCAGATGATGATGTTAAGAATAATTCAAAACATTTTATCAATCTTTTGAATTGTTAAGAATAATTCAAAACATTTTATCAATGTTTTGAATTATTATTACCCACTTAAGACGTGATCGCTTGATAGTGGACTTTAAAATTATGGCACAATATTTGTAACCTATTAAAAAGCACATCTTTACTTCTATACATATTATAAACTAGAGACCCGCCCCGGCTTCGCACGGGTGCAATGGAGAAACACTGATAATTTTTTTCGTAAAAAGTATAGGATTAAAATGGTTATTGTGGGTTATCCCTAAGAGATAGACCTATACCATCGCGGACTTTTTTGTAGACCTTTTTAAGGTATACAATACTGTAGTACATTATTTTGATCTATCTCGACGGGTTCAGCCAGCGTTTACAATGTAAGCGCAAAAAAATGTGTTTATTTACGACATAACATTAGAAACCTCTAAAATTATCAGTGTTTCTCTACTATATTATGCATGTATTATACATATAAACCTTCCTCTTGAATTACTCTATCTATTAAAAATACCGCATCAAAATCCGTTGAGCAGTTTTAAAGATCTAAGCATATATAGGGACAGACAGACAGGGAAGCGACTTTGTTTTATACTATGTAGTGATTAAATTCACTTTTCGTGTCTGTCTGTGTGACCTCGTTCTTTCAAGCTGAGCAACGATTTTGATGCGGTTTTCACAATAATTTTAAGAATTTATTATCAAAGGTTAATATGTGCAATGAACGTATATTTCAAACTTACATATGAACAAAGAAATATCGACGTTTTGTCAAGGCGTTAAAACCGTGCGAAGGGGCGGGTCGCTAGTTGATAGATAAACTTCAACATCGTCAAAAAGTTCAAGGCGAGATAAATAAATGTGGATATCTAATAACAAACTCGAATGACTAGATAAGGTAAAACGTGGTGGTCTTACCTGACGGTAAGTACACAACTTTGGCCCCAAACAGGTTGTGCACTAGCCACGTCCACAGACCGTAGAACAACGCCATCTTGAATGATGCTCTGAACACCTGGAAGGAACAGATACATTGAGGTCGCTGTTGTTCTGGTTTTGTAACTCTTTTACTTAAATATTTATTTATGTACACACAAAAACTAAAACTTAGAGAAAAATACATAAAGATTGAACAGCCAAAAGGTACTGCTTATTCCATTAAAAATTTCTTCCAGCAGACCTGCGACAGGAGAGTTGGATGGGAGACATAGACACAGTGAAGAATACAATCTTTTCTCGTGTATTGAAACTATGTAAGTCTACACTAATATTATAAAGAGAAAATATTCGATTGTTTGTTTTTGTTATTGAATAGGCTCCGAAACTACTGGACCGATTTGAAAAATTGTTTTACCATTAGAAGCCGACATTATCCCTGATGAACATATGCTACTTTTTATCGCGGGAAAATGCTTCATTCCTATGGGAAAACGGGTAATAGGATTTAAACGGCGAGAGTTCCGAATTCTACGCACGAAGTTGCGGGCATATGCTAGTGTATATATAATAAAGTAGATCAATAAATCAGTTTACATGTGTAAGCTAAGGAACACACAAAGACTTACGAATGAAACACCTAGTAAATATTTAGTCACAACTTCTATTGCCCCATCCTGAAGATTTAAGCAGCATCGCATTGGTTAGTCGAAGATTATATGGCTTTTTATTTTTAATATTTATATCAGACACTACGATTAAATAAGTTCATACGCAGTTTTTATTATCAAATTAGGGTAGAAAAACCATTTTTTTATAACTGGACTACAATTTTAGTCATTTGAGTCCTAAACTGATAACCTTATTGATAACAAATTAGAACCAAAAATAATAAGCAATTGAAGAATTGCGTCGTTAAAATGCGGTTTAGGGGGCTCGTCTCAATAGCTATACGCTTGATTTGACGAAATTTTGAGCTGTTAAATTTGATGTGAAACTATGATGCGAAATAAAGCTTTAAGGAGAAGACACAAGGTCGAAAATAGAACGCTACTATTAAACATATTATTTTCCCTGTGCTACTATAATCAAGGGAACAGCATTTTTGTTGCAAGAAATATTATGACCAATTTCAGGGTGCTAATTTTAGATCTGAAGTCAGATTTTTGAAACAGCTTTAGTTTTTGAGATATAATGAAAACGTAATTTTCAAGAAAACACCAAGGGAGCAAAGTAGTATATTTTTACCGAGCGTAAAATTGACCCCCGAGCCGTAGGCGAGGTTGGCAAACACCCAGGTAAAGATGTACTACTTTGTTCTCATGGTAAACATACTATATTTTTGTCATACCATCGCTGAAAATTAAAGTTTAAACATTTCAGGCTACGTTTAGAAGAATCAATAAATAAACGCCATTCATTTGGATCATATTTTTCAATTCCCATTGCTTTCAATAAACCAGGAACATCTGAACAATAAAAAAGTCAAAGTCATCATCTTCAGAAAGGAATGAAAGCAATTCTGTCTCTCTGTTACGATAGTACGATATTCTTGTTTCTTGGGTTAAAAGATTTCTTTGCTTTAGTCGAGAAGCTAGAATCTCCGATGCTTTTTTAGAAAGGCCAAGGTATCTGACTAACGCTCTGAGCTCTTCCTGATTAACCCGGCGGTACTCGCTAGGTGTTTACATGCACGAATACTCGCTACCGGGTAAAAAATACCACATGATTTAAATGACATTATCTTGGAAAATAAGTTAGCTTTACAGACTTTAATGGCGTATTTAGTTTATCAATACTAATGTCTAATAAATAAAAGAAAATTGAAAGTTTGAATTATTATTTATTTCAAATTATAGCTTATCTTAAAAAAGAACGCAAAATTAAAAACAAAAATTCTTCATAGTCTTAGAAAAATCAACAAAAAAATTTTTTTCTTAGGTATCACGTAAAATTGAGATCAAAAATTATAAATCGACAGTGCTAGTGTAGTTGTACTCTGTGGTATTTTTTACCCAGTAGCGAGTGCCGCCGGGTTAAAGGGCCGGAGCTCAGAAAAATATCTGGATTTAAATCAGCTGGCCCACTTTCATCAAATGATAAAGAGTTTTTTCGTCTAATGCGTGATTATTTTGTGTAGATGAAGATGCTTGTGGTACTGACGCATCGCCAGAGTACAGGACTGATCGAGTAACAGATAACAAGTTAGGGTAAAACCATTTGGACCGGCTTCTTTTGTTAATCCCGTTTATATCAACCACGCAAAAATAACAATCATCGTAATGATTTGTAATTTTCCGCCAGATCATTGGTATTTGATATTTGAAATGGGGTCTTCTCTTATTTGCCCATCATCTCAAAGACTTCACGCTTGTTTTACATAACATATAAGGCACCCAGTACTTGTCTCGGGTGTCCAAAGGAAATCCAAAGTAATCAAAATACACCAGTTTTACGAACTCCGACACACTTGGTTTACAATTTTTGAATGTATATTCACCACTGATGTTACAGTAATAGTTGGCATCGCTTTTACAGATATTTCGCAACGAGGAGACATAGTAAAAAAAAAAACATTTAAGAAACAGCTCGGTTTTGTGAAAGCTAAGTGCAAAACAAAACAAAGCTAGTACAAAACTATGGTCAATAGCTGTATCTCAAAAACTAGAGCTGTTAGAGAAACAAAAAAACGGTCAAGTGCGAGTCGGTCTCGCGCACCGAGGACTCCGTACTTTGTAGGTATGTAAATAGTTTTAAAATATTTTTTTTTGTAAGGTAACTACAGATTTACGGCTTTCGGATTTTTTCTTTTACTTGTGTTACATGGCGTTGCTTCTTGCCAAATTTCATGATTCTAGGTCAAAGGGAAGTACCCTATAAGTGTTGATTTCGGAACATAAACGCCCGTATCTTTTGTTTGCGTTGAGTTAGAAGTTTGATTTTTTCACTGCTTCAAGGGATTGCAGCCACGAGTATTTGATATTAATTTCAACTTGATAACTTTACGCGTTCCTGAGAAAAAAGGTCTTGCCTGACGGGCAGACAGACGGACAGCGAAGTGATCTTATAAGGGTTCCGTTTATTTATATATTTATATTTGAGGATAGATTTGAAATCAGCGACCTCGAAATAGTAAACAACAGTCATAAAATTTCATGCAACAAAAATGAAAGTAAAATTTTGTTCCCTTGTATAATCTTTGAATATTATATAGGGTGACTGGTAATTAGTGATCGATACTTTAACACATGATTCTACTCATCATTACAAACAACTTTTACTATCGGACCAAATCCGAAATCGCGAAAAACAAAATCAGCTGTTCCCTACATTTATGTTCGTACGAGTCGTCAAAATGTAGGGAACAGCTGATTTTTTTTTCGTCATTTCACTTTTTTTCTATTATTAAAAACTTGTTTGTTGTCATGAGTAGAATCATGTGTTTAAGTATCGGTCACTAATTACCAGTCGCCCTATACAAGTTCGGTGTATTTAAAAATCTTACCTGATTGATAGCCACGGAGAGAGCGATGCCGAGTCTCGGTCCGAAGTTGGGTTGCACCTGAGTGATCACTTCCACTGGTTTGTATAGTGCGTTGCTTGACGCTAGTAGATAAAACAGTGTCGTGAAAAACACCACCTGATAGCAAAGTTAATAAATAATAATACAACGTGTAACGTTAAATGCGCAAAACCTCTTAAGGGGTCATTGTACTCATCATTATGAACAACTTTTACTATGGGACCAAACCTGAAATCGCGAAAAAAAAATCAGCTGTTCCCTACATTTATGTTCGCATAACTCGTGAAAATGTAGGGAACAGCTGATTTTTTAAAAAAAGAAGAAAAAAAAGAGAAGATAATAAAGAGTATTCTATTTTATTCTATTCTAAGGCAGGTCTTTTGCCAAGCACGAAAACAAACACCTGCTTGCCACAAGACCTAGACTGTTGATAACTTACCAAGTTGATGAACATGTTGATAAGTGCGCTGCCGCCGCAAAGTAGCAGCGATGTGAACGCACCGACCGAGCCAGCCAATAGCGACACGTTGCTCGCCAGAGGAGCCCAGATGCTAGTCGCAATGGCACTCAGAGTACCAACGTTTGCTTGCACCCACGTCACTATTCCGGAATAGTCGAACATACCTGAGAGGATGAAGTTAAATAACAGGTTAGCAATTCCTAACAATTTGGTTTTGGTTTTTTTTATTAAGCCTCGACTTCTAGCTCTGGTACACTTAGTCCCATATGCCTAATAATTTCGGAACAGAGCTGTTTTACAATTAACAGAAAGTGGCCCGACTTCTAGTTCTGGTACGTTCGACCCGAAAAAAACCTAACAATTGTAAAACAGAAATGTACAGACGCCAGCACGTCAAGCTACCCGAAACTGTCAGATTTTCCCAATCAACTTTGAACCGTATGCTTTAGCAATAAAGTTGAAAATCTATTAAAGAAATTTGACAGATTGTAGTAGCTTGATGTGCTGGCGTCTGTACTTCAATATAAAAATTAAAAAAATGCCTGCAGCTTACACACTCGATCCGACAACTATAATAATTGTTACTTAGTATTACCGGGAGTATTGGACACGTCGTTGACGAGGTTGTCCCACGAGTCCTGTATGGCGGAGCCGTCCACCTGCGGCCCGACAGAGGCGAAGTGACCCGACACCCAGCTCTGGTACACTCGGTCCCACAACTCTAATAGTTGTTGTTCTACGCGAAATATCTTCTCCGGGTCACCTTCTTTTAGGATGCTTTTCACCTGTTTTTAATACCATGAAAGATTTACAACATCAAGATTTTTTTTTTCGTCGTGTTTTCAGCGTGGTGCAAAATGTTTGGTGAGATATTATTTCAGACTGTAATAATAATAGTTAGGGTCAAACACCCAATTGCTAGCACTCCACCAATTATCAGCACGTCGGCAAATAAGTTAAAAATATACATTTCTCCGAATGGTTTTTGTATTGCAATTTAAAAATATATACTGGGGATCTTACTTTTTACAGTGGAAATATTTTCAATATGTGAATATCAAAAATGACGGCTGCGTCGTAATATAAAAAGTCGGTCGGCAGTTATTGGTGTTTCTCGGTCATTTTTACTCATTGGAGATAAGTTTGAGTGTCAATTTATCATTCTATTTCTAATATGTTATGAGAATTGTAATGAAATCTTAGTTTTTATACGTTTTATAAGGTATTTTTGGTTAGTTATTTCAATAGGATCTTAAAGATTCGTTACGTTATTTCAAAATAAGGGGTGCCAACATCTGGGTGTATTTTTGAACAGAAATCCTCATCTTATCTCTTCACCACCCTTGGTTGACTGGTAGAGAATGCCTAAGGCATTAAGTCCGCCTTTGTACCTTTTGTGCGAGAAGTTTAAATAAATAAATCCAATTTATCGGCACCACTGCTGCAAATTGGATTATTTAGGTGTAGGCTAATTTAGTTTTTTTTTTAAGTTGTAGTCATTGTTACTAAGGATTAATGTTAAAAAATATGATGTGACATTATTTTCCAAATGTCCAACACCCTGCTGAAACGACTTTTCACCATTTATCGGCATAGTGCTGATATATTCCGATAGTTGGAATTATCTAATTTCAATACCTGATTTGAACTTTTTAAGATCTACACTAAAGTTGCAGAATCGCAGCTTAAATTAAAACAACAAAAACACAAAAAAAAAACACCAGAGAAAGAAATAAAACTTGTTTCGAACATCAAATAGAATTTTAAAATATACTCAATGATGAATACTTAGGTTTTTTTTTTTTATTATAAAAAAAGTCCTTCTTACTCTCTTTTCACCTCTCTCTGTCCAGAGATGCCAAGTTGTTCATAATTAATAGTGCCTTAACTAAGTACCTCTAACTCTCTCACCGCCCCTCATATATAGGAATTTATAATTCCAGCAAGCCATGAGCGCCGCCGGCGGACGCATCTTGACCCATTCCCACAAGCCGCGATGAAAGTGTTATAAAGAGTGCAGCAGGCCGTACGGGCGGCCGGCGGGCTCACTGATTGTTCTTATTATGCTTTGTTCCCGGTCGTCCCCGCTGGGCACGAGTGGGAAAAAAAGTTGCGTTCCTTCCGATTGGAACTCCCACTCGTTCCGCTATAGACCGAGAGTCAAAATGGAATAATAGGGATTTCAATAAGAGATTTCACGGATTGTTAAAACGTTTTACTTACCACTTTCTGAGCAAGAGTGGTGGGGACGACGGGGCGGGGGCGACCGGGAATAAAGCCTTATTAGCAGGTCGTGCGGTCCGCTACGATCTCGCATATTCATGTAATTTTTTTTAGAGTGCAGCCTGCTGTAATAGAAAACGTATAGGTGGCGTGCCTTACGACCCGCTGGCGGACCGCATCACAGTGAGTATTAAAGGTTACTAAAACTGTTCCTGCTGCTGTGCTATGACCAATATAGGTATAAGTGAGGTCTATTTTAGGATATAACTAGGTAATCGGGTATTGAATCCCTGATTTATAATGTATGACTGTATTATTGGAATTTTATATGGTTTGCTTTTAAAAATTTTAAATATTTTTTTTTTTATAAAAGGCTTATGTTTGTTGAATGTCGACAATTTATTGTAATTTGTTAAGAATTTTTCTAAGAAATTTCTTACATATTAATTATGATAAAAAAGCATTATATTCATATTTTCTTAAATATATTTTATTTGCCCATTGTCTAAGTGCTGATAATTGGGTAATTTGCTGCCAATAACTGGCAAAAAGTGTGCCAATACTTGGAGGTAAGTTAATTTTTCAATTGTAGTTTGAATGCTATTTCATAAGCTGCAAAGTCCGATAAAAATTATTATAAATATTAAGCACCATTAAACAAGAAGTCATATCGACGGCGAAGTGCCAATACCTCCTAACTGAATTTTTTTTGAGAAATTCACTTTTTTTTCGTTTTGAATTTAAAGGCGTTATTCGCATGTTTTAGTGAAATCGCCTAGGTGTATTTTCAGATGCAACAGCATTAAATTAAAATGTGTAAATATGTACCTCCTAACTAAACAAACGTGTCTATTTTGAACGTTTTCTTTCAGTTTGTGTAAAGTTTTGACTTTGTCAGTCAGGAGGTATTGACACTTCGCCGTCGATATGGATACATAAATTTAGGGAATAATGTACTTTTATACTTACATAAAAATATATAATTGAAATTAGAGGACTTTTAAAGTGCTGATACAGTAGCCGGCACATAACTTGGCAAGATTCCTCCCCTTTTCCTCTCCTTTCTTTAACTTTCTTCTAAACAGACGTGTTTAAAATAAATTATGGAAATAACCGTAGAATAATTACAAGCAATCAAAGTGATATTTTTTTTGTTGCACTAAGTGTACATGCGCAAACTTATTCCCACTACGGCAAAACCTTGCCAAGTTACGTGCCGCTGACTGTAACTGGGTATGTGCCCCTATACGTTTTTTTTTTAATTTCATGCTGAACCGTTATTTCAAGAAAGGATTTCATAAATTGATGTGTCAAAGAACTATTGAAAATGATAATGAGATAAGCAGCATTGTATATTTGCATGATCTGAACTAATCCGTGATTTTCTCTCACTCTGTATAGTTTTTTTATCAAATGGACACTTACAATTTGATCAATCTTTATTATATCCGTATGGAAGCAGAAAAGGAAACAATGTAAATTAAAAAACATAATTATTTCATTATTAGTTTACATTCATCTGGAAAAATTATGGGACATTAATTTGGACTGATTTGTGGTTAATTTTGTGTGGGACAGTTTTCCCTATAGTGATATATATATAATAGATTTTTTAGTAACAAACTGACCGCTGTCGAGATTCCTTCCCTCCCATAAGTGTAAGCGTTGTCGATGAGCGAGTCGAGTTTCTCCTCCCATCCTTCGGGGAGGTACGCGTGCAACTCACTGTTCTGTACGTACGTACTGTTCAATAGACTACCACTTAATTGCACTACCACTATTGCTTCTGAGTATATCTGGAAAAACGGAAAAGTATTATATAACATTAGAATAAAAATTAAAAAAAAAAACCGGCCAAGTGCGAATCGGATTCGCGCACGAAGGTTTCCGTATCATTATCTATAAAAACGGCAAAAAATTCACGTTTGTTGTAAAATTTACCTTAAATAATTATTTTATTCTGTTTTTTAGTATTTGTTGTTATAGCGGCAACAGAAATACATCATCTGTGAAAATGTCAACTGTCTAATTATAACGGTTCATGAGATACAGCCTGGTGGGTGACAGACAGACAGACAGACGGACGGACGGACAGCGGAGTCTTAGTAATAGGGCCCCGTTTTACCCTTTGGGTACGGAACCCTAAAAATTAAGACACTTATCATAATTCTGACGTAAAAACACTAACATTTTGCGGGACAATAAACGCCCCCAGACGTGATAACAATAAAACTTTTCGTTCAGTGGGTTAAGAATATGTGAGCAGGATCATCAATCCTAATACTTTTTGGGCCAAAATGGCTAGCTACGGAAAAATAAGAGTCAATAAGGATGTGGATACAATACCTATTTCAATTCTCACCCTCCTTGCCATAGTCGAGTATAGATACTGCAATTCACGAGCTCGCGTCATGTGACTCTGACGTACTTTTTAATAAGATATTAATTTAAAATTATTGACGCGTGTTCGTGAAATGCAACATCAGTATCTAAATGGAATAAGTCAACATCTGTATCTAATTCCAATAAGTTACCTGTATAAATATAAAGACAATAGCGACAGTCAGGAAAAGAATAAGTCCCACGATGACGATGCAGCTGGACACCGTGTCCACGGAGCTGTAAGCCATGTCCCTGAAGCTCGCGTTGCAGAGGGCGGCCATTTTGCCTAGACCGCGGACGTGTGCCGGGAGCAATGCTGATTGCCTGGTAAATAGTAGCCAAGGGAGTAATTAAAATTCAGGTTTATAAGAGTCAATTTCGCCTGCATTTCGCGAATTGTTACCGAAAAATCTGCAAAAGCTGACAGTCCGAGTTTCTGAATAAGAAACTTCATCTGCCTTATAAGTACCAAGGCTCAGTGAACATTATGTAATCAGTGTTAGTTATGCATTGCAAAATAAACTGCATAGGTATTTGGTGCAGCCAACCAAGAGAATCACCCAGCTACCGACCCTTACGACTATTTGAGAGCAACAATATAACAATTACCAAATAAAAAAAAAAATGTCATTTACCTGGTTCTCCACCAGTTCTTCACCTTTGCCATGACATTGTTATAATGGTTCTCAAAGAACAGCCAAACACCGAAGTAGTTCAACAGCCTCTTCACCACATGTATGGCCAAGAAGAACAAAGTCACAGGCAACAACCAGATATGCTTCCAAACGAGCATACACAGGCATCCGAAGAATAACAGCTTGAAATATAAGGCAGTTTCCTCATCATTGTCGAAGTTATTCTTCATATAGTTCTCATCGAGCGACCTTTGCTTGAAGGCAGCTAAGAATCGGGTATCGCATTTAATTTTCGGATTCGACAAAGGCAATGCGGATAATGTTCTCGTTTTGAATAACATTTTTGGGTGTCGTGGGGAGTTTTGCATGGGCTCGTTGGCTGCCCAGCTTCCCCTTTTCACTATCGTTTCGGGGGTGACGGGGGATGGAGTGTCTTTTTCTGGAGTACTTTCTTGTTCACTGGATTCTATGTGGGTTTCTTCTTCAGGGTTATCTTCTAACTTCTTGTCAGTTTCCTGCTCATTTTTAATGGCTTTTTGTAATGCTAATAACATTGAAGCTTCTGGATCTGTAATATAATGTGTTATCTTTGGTAAACTAGTTTAAAAAAAGCTATGGTTTCTTTTTAGAATTTTATTGTTTTTTAAATATTTTTATTGTCTAAATTATTATTTCGAAGATTCTAACCCTTTTCTTGACTGTCTTTTTATACAACGTGTAACGTTAAATGCGCAAAACCTCAGACACCCCAACTGATTTTTAATTCAATTAACCTATTTCAGAGAGAAAATATATCATTAAACAAATTGTAGAGGTTTTATGTGCTATTTTAGTTTTACTGGCAATTCTGATCGTTTCTTGCGTCTGCGACGACGCTCTGTCGAAGGAGTCGTCACCTGGCCGCTGTGCCGCCATGGCTTGACATATTAATAAATAGACACGGCAACGTTTTTAATGAAGATTTTTTTTTAAATGTGACCTATGTTAAAAAGTGGTTCAATTGATTCTGCTCATTATTCTGATCAAACTATTTTCAGGTTTTGCGCATTTAACGTTACACGTTGTATAATATTACTTTTTAGCAACCATCATCTACATAGAAAGTTACCTTTTTCCAATAGTTTTTTATGGACATCAACCACTTCTAAAGCAAAGCCAGTAATGCAGATTGCTTGGAGGAATGCAAAAGTGTACACTTGCAGGGATCCCGTGAGGCTTGCAATAAAGCTCGAGATCACTAGCCATAGCAGCTGTGACGTCAGTCGGAAGGCATTCTCCCTTTGCGGCGTCCATAGGATGTACACGCTGATGACGTATGCTAAGAATATTGTCAACGTCTGGAAGAACACCATATTCAAATTAGACAAGACAACATTTTGTTGAACACCACGCGTGTTTTGCGGGCCAAATAGTAATGGATTGGCTGGCCCGTGAGAGTAAGCTCAAACCCTCCCTTTATTTTGTGTGAAACATGATATTATCTGAGCTGAATTGGAAAGATCCAATTCAACTCAGCTAATCATTTCATATACATCGGCAGATTTTTAACAAAACTAGATAAAGAGTGTGTATTTAGTATTGTATATTAGGTAATTTAGATAAAATGTTAGTTTAAATAAAATTATAATTAAATAGAAAAAAAAAACGAACCTACAAGCGGGCGCGCGGTCATTTGCAACGCCAGCGGTCGCGCGAAACCTAAAAGTCCTATAGGATATTTCAGGGATTTAAAACACTAATTATTTAATATTTTTTGTATTTATCACATTATCATTATGTTAGGACATAAAAAAAATTATACTATTATCTTTTCTGTTGTTATCTGAGTGAGTTCACAAAGAATGCATTGTTTGTAATAAGTTACAAAATGTAAGTAATTATAGTAATAAGTTAGGATAAGAATTTACTTAGGATAAGAGATGTACACTATCGCAATAAGTTTCCCTGTAAGGATAGAATGTAATTTGGAAATAAATAAATAAAATCAAAATAATATTCTAATTTTCTTTGGATTTGTAAGCAATTTGACACCATAAATGTATCGAGAATCGATCGAATCGCGGTCGATCCGACGCCGCGCGACTGCTTGAGGGTTAAACTCTTAAACTATTATCCACTTACAATATAAGAGCTGCAGACGCTGATTAGCAAGGTGATAGAGAAACTGATGAAACTGCTTAGCTGCCAGAAAAGGCAGACAAAACTCCTTGGAACTGAGTTGTACATCCATGGTAACACAAATATTGCAGACAACAACCCTATTACAGTCTGGAATGAAAAGAATATAATGAGAAAGATTTTAGAACTACTTGATACCACTTTTTTTAGTTTCCTGCTTGTATCTCTTGGAAAGTGTAGTTTATTTACAACATTTTTTTTTTCGAAATTTTGAATCTTTAAATAGCTCTCCTGTAAAGTTCATGAAATGTTGCTTAAGGCCCGGCGCCCATCATCGCCATCGGTACGACTGAGGATTTTAGGTGGCAAATAGCAATATACTATAACATAATGGCAATAAAGCAGAAATTTCCGTGATATGTGGTCGTAATAACAAAAATACCGCTTCGGTATGCTTGAGGCTGGTGTATCGGCAGCCTTGAGAATGCTTCGGGATGCTTCTGCATCCTCGGCAACCTTCGGTACGCCGCCGGCGCCGAGGCAACACTCGGGGGATAGTTTGAGAAATACGATATTGAGACGCTTCGGCAAGCTACAGGACGGTGCGGCATCCTTAAGGACGCCTCGTCATCCCTAAGAACGTTGCAGCATGCCAAAGCATAATTGCCGATAGTGTGCGCTTGCATGTAGAATGCCGAAGGATCCTTTTCCTTGCCGATGCCGATAATGGGCGCCGGGCCTAAAACAAATAGCCTTTCATCCCTAGATATGAAGCAATGGGTTAGCAATATCTTTCAAAATCATTCAGATTGTGATTGATGGTGTGTTACGCAATTAGGGTGCAGATGAGTGTTAACCATTTTTGGCTCCATTTACCCTTTTTTTTCTTCACATGCAAACTACTAGAATTATTTGATGTTAGAAGTTGACGCTTAAATATTATCCAATGTTCATTGTTCACCTACTTTATCAGATTTGTCACAATGATTGTCATTTCAACAATAGGTACTGGTATAAATCAACTCAAGGGCAATTATGCGATATTGTGAATAGGTACAGCAATAAATTCTCTAGAAAGATCCCAGATGAAAATATATAAAATAGTAAAGTAGATTTAAAAACAAATTTATTAACATACATTTTTGACCCTTTTCCATTTATCTGTGTCACTCGCACGCCTCGGGCGAGTACACATATTAGAGTGTCTGTGAGCGTTTGAGCGAGATAGATACAGTTTTTATAAACTTTATGTCAAAAACTATGACAGTGATTAACCACCCGCTCCGGGCAGGACACACACATGGTAATCCGTGTACTCGCCCGGGGCGGGCGAGTGACACAGATGAGCTATTATTGATATATAACTTTTACTAATTGCCAATCTGCACTGGGCATGCGTAACATGGTGGATTACCACTCACTCCCTCTCACCAAGAGGAGGGCTGTGTCCTAGCAGTAGGAATATTATAGGCAGATTGTGCTATGAATTAAAAAAAAAAAAAAGATTTTTAATACCTTCAGTTGTACAAAAACACTTATCTAAACACTATGCTGCGTTACAACTAAGAGAAAGATTATTTTAGTTGTACTCTGGCACCCAGAGTAAGATTTAACTTGTGTTTAGGGTGCCAAATAAAGGAGCAGGCTTTCAGTACTGTACGTACAGTAAATTGGATTTACCGGTGATGATAACTGTAGGTATATGTGCCATATTATGAGCCAATATCTTCAGAGGAATGTGTGTTTTCTTAAAGCAGGTAGACTAAGAAAAGTCAGTAATGCACAGAATCAACACGAATTTAGTGGTTTTAAGGATGGAATTTGATAACATGGTATTTAGTGATCTGTGACA
Source organism: Eremobia ochroleuca (assembly GCA_949629135.1). NCBI lineage: Eukaryota > Metazoa > Arthropoda > Insecta > Lepidoptera > Noctuidae > Eremobia > Eremobia ochroleuca. Next base: position 7,510,381 of record OX451403.1, on the reverse strand, counting down.
AAAAGTATAATATGTCAGCGGGCAGTTTATTTATGGGGCTTGGTGAATATCAGGAATAAAATTACTAAAATATTCAAGGCTCACAGAACCACATAAAAGGCTGATAATGGTGAAAAAGACATAGGAGAGTATTTGACCTTCTCAACAAGTCATTCTTTGAAATACTGTGATACAATCACATAATATTATGTCAATATTCTCTCATAGATATTGAACCACAACCATGTATAGCACAAAGTAGCTCATCCTGGGCAGTCAAAGCTATGGGGCTTGTAATATAATAAAACTTACCTTATAGTGATCTATGAACTGCTGTCCTACGGTATCCGAAGCAAAGTTAACCACATTCACAGGTATCACCATTAAACCAACTATCACAGACGTGTGGGACTTCTCTAGATCTTCGAACCATGATTTCAGCTTCTTAGAGAGTTTATATTTAAATGGATGGAGTAAAGAGCCCACTAGCAAGGCCCAAAACAGAGGCTTAAAGAAGGGCTCTAGAATAAGAAATAGTACGTACACTGCGACGCAACATACTGCTAATATAAATAGGGCAAAGGCATTATAGAACCCATGTTTCATGGGTTTCTCGTTCCCTTCAGTTATTCCACCTATAATGTTGAATATATTTTCGAAAGGCGACTGCTGCATTGCTCCTTCAATGTTACAGAATTGCACGGTACAACTTTATGTAGGTAACATTAAAACGATTAAAAAATAGAATAGAATAGGAAATAGTAGTAATCACATCTATCTAATTATGAGATCATAGTTTTTATTTGATTTTCGGGATCATTTCGATTCACGGTCGTGTTTCAGTATGAATCGGTTCATTGACAACAGGATAGTATAATGCACTTACAATCCGAGTGAAAGAGACATCAATATGATGTCTCAGTTCTATGGTTAAAATGTGACAAATTGTCTTCAGAAAACCGATCGATGAACTTTTAGTTGGGCTGTCAAAAAAGTTAATACCGTCAAAATTCAAGTGAGTGATAGACTTTTATAAAGTACGCTTTGTATTTTGCTTTGATTTAGACAACAGTAAGCATACATACACATATAATTACATATACAGAGTAGGTAAACATGTAATTATTTAGTACTTTTGCTGTACAGTATGATGTTATTTTACTAGGAAGATGTTTATATTTTAAAATAACTTATAAATGATAAGTTATTTTAATGACACTTCGCGAACGAGAAAACAGCAACAAACAAAAATGGCGCAATTTTTGATAGCTTTTTAATTAAACGAACAAAATCAAGGACGGAACAGAATCAAGAGTTGTAATTTAAATATATAAATCAGGGAGGTAGGTCTTTTTTCTTCTTTATTATACCTGTTTACTAAAAAATAGAGTACCTAGTTAGTAGGTAGTTTGATGCAGTGCCGGATTAACCTAGCGCGGGGCCTGAATCGTAACGTCCTACTGAGGACTCGGCCTTGGTCGAATTTGGTTTGTTTTTAAATTCTAAACTTTAGAAGATAAAATAAAACAGTGCCTACCTACTTTTACAATATCGTTTTCGATACACTATAACACTAGGCAAATTATTGACATGTCTAAAAAAGAGACTCTCGTCCTCGTGTCCCTTAACACTCAAGTTATTTTAACCACATTACTTTCTCTAAACATGAAACAATAGTAATTATAATGTACCTACTTTTGTAAAAACCCCTACATTATTGATTTTTCGCATAGGTGGTGCCGGGAGTGACTGAATAGTAATTTTTCAACGAGAACCTTTTTTTCGGTCATACGATCATTTTCGTCGGACGTAGGTACGCATCATCTGGCATATTAATCTATGCTCATCATCGCGCGAGCGATTACAATAGGACGGCATGCGGCACCTTACGCAGAAAAGTGTAAAATCAAGTCCACTCACGAACTAAACCACGACCGGTAGCGACAGAATATCCGCGGAATTAGGTACCTATAGCTCTGGGTCTAACCGGCCTATAATATTTTAGGTAGGTACTGTATGTAATTATGACCCGCTGGTCAATTATGTGATTTGATTTGCGACCTCAACAAATAAATCGTATGAAAACTTTTTCGAAAATAGAATTCCTTTTTATTATCTCGCAGAAAGCAAACTTGGTATTCCTCGCTGCACTGAGGAGGCAGGCAGGGCTTGTCTTAATTCCTGAGCGAATCGCTGCGCTCGGGAGTTAGCTCTAGGATCGTTCGTTATGCTCGTGATTCAATGAAGCGCCCGTGTCATAAGACACTGTTTTATCCCCTAGGTGAATAATCTACTATTAGTTTTGATTTAAGGCTGTTTGGGGGCTTCAAGTCAGAGGTTGTGGTTCAAAAGTTAGGCACGAAGATAAAACCGTTAGTCAATCTGACATTTTACTAAGTATGTGGAATTTCCGTAAGCTATAAGCATCTGGTAGGCCCACTCCTGATATTTATAACTACCTATGCTAAGGCAGCATCTGCAATGGAAAGGCTGCCCAATTCTCTGGTTTAAAAAATTTACTTAGTTTCTTACCACAGTCTTGGTGCATTTTAAGCTGGTTTGAGGTTTTGCCAGACTTAGGATAGTTGCGAGTAACATTAGCTTTAGTTATTTATTTTAATAGTCTAATCAAGCCTTACTTAACCGATTGGACGGAGAAGGCATATCTCAAAGAAAGGTGGAAGAATATGGGTGCGGCAGTGGGACAATATAGGTTAAAGGAAAAAAGAAAAAAAAACTAGGTCACCGTTATTGTTATATAAATCGAAATTCGATAGTGAAGTAATCGTTAAAAACGCCTGTCAGAAAATGATTAACTGCCTACATATTATTCGTTTTTTGACGTGTACTCAGTTCTTTGCTAGTAAAAGTTGTGTTTTATGCTTGAACGAACCAAAAAAACTGTTGCTTTAAAAACGTATTCATTCAAAATCTAAGTCAAAGGCACTTAAAAGTGCGCCATAGGTTTTGTATAATATATGATCGTTTTGGTTTGGTTTGGGGTTTTGGTTAGGGGGTTTTGCCAAGTGCCAGGTGCCTTTGCAAGTGTGTTGAAGCTGCGGGGTAATTGCGCAACACATAAACATTAGGCTTTAATTTTGACAGTTCAACAACATTCATTGCGTTTTTTAGTTTGAAAAAATTGTCTGCTCAAGCAGACAATTTTTTCAAACATAATTGTAGTTTTTTTTTTATGAAGCAATGGATTAGCAATATCCTTCAAAATGATTCAGATTGTGACTAATTGTGTGTATGAATGAGGGTGTTGTACTCTCGACTCCATCTAATCTCGCCTTGAGTGCAATGAGAAACTTTACAAACTTGCATCAAAATGTATTTAAGTACTACCTAATCTTCATTGTAATATCAATGTTCCTATTAGGTATGCGTAACTTACCATTAATTTACATACCTATTAAATGGTCTTACTATTTCATTCGTCGACGGTGATTTAGGACCATTATGGGATAACAATGATAATTTGGTGACTGCATTAAGGAGATGGCTGATAAAAGGAATGATTAATTAATCGTTTCAGTAGATGACTACCTAAACCAATAAAAACACTTCCTGCTTATTTTACTTTCATTCATTCTTAGAGCGTGAAGGTACAAACTACCACACATAAAGATTGCTGGAATAATTTGTGGTTAAAAATGGAAACGATCTTTTGTATCATGTTTTGCATTTTTTTTTGTGCTAGTGCTGTATTAAAAACTGAGCAAGATAATGTTCAAAGTCTCACCAGTTGTGTCGTAAAAATGGTAGAAGACATTGATTACAAGAAGCATTACCACGTAATGGACATTACTGTAATGAATATGAATAATGATTTAAATTTATCAGCCCTCCACAACGTAGAAGGTGCACGACTCGTTTCAAGGAGGTTCTTTTGGGATACCAAAAATATTTACAATGTGATTTATATCGTGATGAGTGAAGGTTATCAAGAATTGAAGCACGGGTTAAGCAAAGTCATCTCTGATACATTTTGGAATCCAGCAGCAAGATTTATTATCATCCTGCAAAGCTATGAGAATTATAGTTTACATGACGTTACCGATCTACTTCATGAACACAATATTTTTCACCAAGTTTCGTTAATTTCACGCGATGGTGAGGATTACGCTATATACAAGTACAATTTTACAAAACCTGGTTATTGTTTCAAATCTGGTCACCTAACCTTTTGGTCACGGTGCTCTGATTACCGCAATGAGAAAAATTTACCTGTTTTATACGAGGGAAGTATTCGTAACTGTCAATATAAATTCATAGCACGTAACATATGGCCGCTCATGAACTTCGACACAAGCACCAAAGGAACCGAACAATATTTCATTACTTTATTTCAGAAGCAATTCGGAGTGAAAATTGATTTACAAGAATTGGTCAAAGTGGATAAATATGGGAAACCCATTAGTAACGCAACACTGTTTATGTTACAAAAAGTCATGAACAACGAAGTTGAAGGTATTATAGGAGGATACGCGTTCGCTTCGTTTTATTCTGGTAACATTTCACACAGTTACCCAATAACAATAGATCACATGTTTTATCTAGTTGCTCATGCCAATTATGTAGAATTATGGATTGCAGTTTTATGTCAGTCTTTTGGCACTTGTGTTTTAATCGGCTTCTTGTTCGTATTTTTTTCTATGGCAGCTACGTTGTTATCAATATTTCCTCCACCAAAAGATGTTGCCCACAATGCTCTTATTGTATTTGGATATTTATTGAATAAACATGCTGTTCGGCGGACAGGATCTGGATGGCCACAGACACTCATTTTCTTGAGTCTATTGATTGCAGCGTTTATGATTCCTTACGCAATTCAGGCAAACTTGTTCAGCGTGACAACTCGGCCAGTCCGTGGTTATGAACCGAAAGAGCGAAAAGATTTAAAACAATATCAAGCTGTTTTACATACTGACTGGCAGCGTCGCTTTGATTTTGAAGGGCATTTTGATTGTGGAAATAGAATAAACTGTTTTAAGCTAGTTAAACATAATTCGAACAAGTCTCTTTATACTGTTATTTCAAATGCTCACTATATGGTATATAAATGGCTGCTGGCCGACGATCACTGCAATATGGCAATGTATCGGTTGAAGAAACCTTTTTTGAGCATATACAGAACCATTTATTTACGCCGTGGCTCTGTTTTGATTCGCGAATTGAATCGTTTTATAATTCAGTTTGCAACAACAGGTGTCCTGGACAAGCATGCTTCGGATATATATTTCCAAGAATGGCTGAAGTGTAAATCTCATAACCGATCTCAAGACGTGCCCCTGTCACTGGCAAAATTGCATTATGTGTTTATGATGCTAATCGGCGGTTACTGTTTGTCTATACTAATATTTATTTATGAAGTCTGGGCTGTACGATGGGCACAACGCAATGTGCGAAGAAATAATATTGCAATGAGCGATTAATGTGTTTGTGTAGGTAAAACGGCTATCTTCTTTAACCAATAAACATTTTAAAGCACAAAAAAGTCCTACTATTATTTCGTTACAAAGCTTTCCTTTTTTACCCCGCAAAACTACGACTATTTTATTGAAAATCCCAAAGGTCTGCAGGACTCTGTACAATTCAGGGCAATCGATAGGTCCTGGTATAGGTACTGCTGAAGTGCTAAGTCTATTTGACTTAGGTGCTTCTTCGTTTAATACTGATTAGGTACTCTACTAAATCGACGTCTTTCTACATCGTTTTCACAATATAGATTTAGTAACAATATTTTGATTTGAAGTAGTGCTTATGGTGTTTCTTGCCCGTTTTTCTCTATAAGAAGGAACCTACTACGTGTTAGACTGGGCAAATAGCTTAATGTTTCTCCTTGATTTTGATTTAAATGTGCTGTAAATCCTCCGGAGTAATGATTTTTCGTGTCAAATAACAATGAAATGAGTTTCATTATCTACCCAGTTTAGGGAAAAAAAATCAAAGGTGCACATCAGTCCTAAATAAAGCATACATTGATTAAAAGTTTTTGATTTTGATATATTTATTCTACAATTATAGAATAGTGTAAAGTAGCAGATCATGAAAAACTTTTAGGTTATAACTTTGTCGACTTATGCGTAAAAGCTTGAGAATGAAAAGAATTTAGGATACAAGACCGAGCGAAGCGTGCTCAAATTTTTTTTTATTCCGCACCAACCTGCAAAGCGGCTCATCCCACCTGTCTCTGGGAAGACGGGTTCTCGGGCTGAACCGTGTCCGGGCAAGCCACTTTTCAGGTGTTCACCACATCGGTCAAACACGGCACTTCAGAGTTAACCAGAGTAGGAATCAAGATTCGTGTGGTTAACTTTTCTGTGCTGTGACCGAGGGTAGGAACGCCGGTAGGCTTACACTAGAATTTTGGGGACGCTGAGCCCACCAAAACGAATGGGTAATGTGGCTTGCAGCCACGTGCGGTCGTCCAAAGTATAGTGTGTAACCACTTATGTATGTAGACAGCCCTATTTATAGTGCTTCTTCAGCAATACTATGTTGTAACTAATTACCTATTTAGACACAATAAACCGGACCTTGAAACCAAACGCACGTATTATTTATTACTCCAAAACCCACAACGACCAGAACACCACATGGCGATCCTGTCAGTCCACGTGCTACTCTAACTACCATTTTTACTGCAACAACCTTCAATCTTCATCAATTTTTGGAACTGCGGCTTCGAATAAATTCCTACATCAAGACTCAAGAAAACACTACAGACCAGAATCCAAGACTTCAACAAATCCAAGACTCAAGGTTCAAGACATCTACAAATTTTCATTCAGACTTTCTACAATTATTGGGACATCGAAATTTCACTCTTATTGGAGCACCAAATCAGAAGAACAGACTATGAGAACGACGAAAAGCAAAGAACAAGTGATTATTGCGCAATCAGCAGCTGGGAGCAACGACGCAAAAGCGACGGCGGAACATCTTCAGACGAACAACGTTCTTCTGACCATAATATGTGCCTGTATGCTGTTAGCGGTACTCATCGGATTCTTCTGCCTGTACAAGCGATGCCACATGAACTGGATGCAGAAACAAATGAGGAGTGAGGCCTTGGAGCGAGTCCTGTCCCGTGTCAGCTACCAACGACGCAGGGAGAATAGAGACCGCGAGGAACCAGAAACCATGTAAGATTGACCAACAAGTAAGTCGTAATCGATACCTACGTGCGGCTTTATTTATAAAAAAAATGTTTAACCAAGTGAATTTATATACCTACTTGTTTTGTCTAATAATGTGTAATGTTAAGAAAACTAATACCTACTTATTGAATTAGATTATGAGTGTAGAATTAAAATTGTCAAATATTTATAAGCAATTAAAACATTGTACGGATTCAATTTCTAAGTTAGGACCTTCAAGAAGGGTAGGCAGTCATTTTGAAAATAAGATTTCAGAAGCTAAGAGCTTGTATGAATCATTTAAAAATATTATGAGTACTTTGCCTAAAGAAGTGTCAACAGAGTTATTATTTTTGTGCTCGTGTATAAACAAATGTTATGATAAAATTTTGAAATTTGAGTCGGAATCTAGTATGAGTAATAGTCAAAGTAGGGAAAGTAAATCTGTAACAATGTCAGTGTCAGGTGAAAAGTTTAATTTAAAGACGGCTGTAAGCCTATTGCCTAAAATGACTGGTGACGAAGAGGTGACTAGCGATCTAATTTCTGCGATTGAATTGTATGATTCAATGCTGTCTGATGGTGATAAGGCGACTTTAATAAATTTTGTTTTGAAGAGTCGATTAACAAGTGGAGCAAAAATGCGTTTAGCTACTTCTTACAGTACCATTGAGTTGCTATTAGAAGATATGCGAAAATATTTACTTACTCGTAAGTCAGATACTGCTTTACAGTCTAGATTACAAAAAGCTAGACAAGGTGAAAAGTCAGTTACAGAGTTTGGTCAGGAAATAGAGAAGTTCTTTGTAGAATTGACTATTTCGCAGGCTAATGGTGATGATAAAGCGTATAAGGTGTTGCGTCCTCTCAACGAAAGGAATGCTATTCGATGTTTTTCCGAGGGTTTAAGAAGTCAAAAGTTAGGTACAATAATTTCGGCACGAAATTTGACCTCGTTAAGCGATGCAATTAGGGTAGCCGAAGATGAAACTAGCTCAACTTCGGACCGTCAGACTGTAATGTCACTTAATCGCCGGCCTTTCCGAAATAATAATTTTGGTAATCGTGGATTTCGCGGTCGAAATTCCTCAAAGTACTTTCGAGGTGGTAGGCATCCACATGGTGCGAATCAATCTTTTGCTGCGCCAAGGAACACGTGGCGAGGCAGCCGCGGTGCTCAGGTACATCGCCGTGGAGCGTCAAGTTACAATGCCAGGTATGTTCACGGAAATCGTGGCAATTATGCAAACCATTCCACTAATAGAAACTTAAATCATTTTACTGCAAATGAACAACGACATGATCAACCTAATTTAGGAAATAATCATATTGATCCTTCTTCGGAACAGAATTTAGGAACATTTTTTCGTCCCTAATCAAGTTTTAACTTGCGATAGCATTAATTGGGTACATTTAAGTTTAAATAATATACAGTTAGAATTTTTAGTAGATACGGGGGCCTCTTTATCTTGTATTAATTATGATATTTTAAATATAGTTCAGCTAGAGTTACATACATGTGATTTAACTATCCATGGTATTGGTGGTACTTTAAAAGCTATAGGATTTGTTTATTTGACTCTAGAATCTAAGAATATTATTTTTAAACATAAGTTTTACGTATTTAGGAATTTACCATGTAAGTCGATAGGAATATTGGGTCAAGATTTTATAAAACGATACAATGGCGTCATAGATTACGAATCAAATAGTTTATCTCTTAAAGTTGCAGAGTATAGAGTCACATTGCCTTTACATTTTTATAACTACAACTTAACCATCGCACCGCGATGCGAAATTATCAAACATATACCTACGCGTATTAATTATGATTGTGTAATTTATCCTAGGGAGATTACAACAGGTATTTTTTTGGCTAGTGCAGTAGCTAGGCCGAAAAACGGTAAGATTCCTGTGAGACTTTTGAATACCACGGACAAGGAGGTAACTCTATGTTTGAATGAGTTTGAGGTCGATAAGTTAGAAAACTGCGAATTTTGTCATTTTGATAGGCCAGATGTTAATGTAGATAGAATACGTACATTATTTTCATTACTTAATGTAGGCTGATACTTAAATAAGTAGGAACAGTTGTCTATCGAGCAAATCTGTGCCAAATACTCGGACATTTTTCATTTACCAGGTGATACGCTAAGTGTTACTAATGTTTATGAGCAGTCAATACATTTGAAAGATAATGCTACGCCTGTGTATAGAAAACAGTACAGAATTCCGTTTATGCAGAAAGAAGAACTTAATAGCCAGATCGATGACATGTTACGAGATGGGACTATAGAGAAAGCTAGCAGTGAGTGGTCCAGCCCCTTATTGTTAGTGCCTAAGAAGTTAGATAGGAGCGGTAACCGTCAATGGAGAGTAGTAATAGACTACAGACAATTAAACGAGAAGGTGCAGGATGATAAATTTCCACTTCCGAATATAACAGACATTTTAGAGTCGTTATCGGGTGCTTTTTACTTTAGCCATTGCGATTTAAGTCGTAGTTATTATCAGTGTAACTTAACTAAAGACTCTAGAAAATATACGGCATTTACTACTGACAAAGGCCAGTTTCAAATGTGTCGCTTACCGATGGGATTAAAGATTAGCCCATCTGCATTTAGTAGATTAATGACCGCTGCTATGTCGGGTCTAAATTACGAAAAATGTATTATTTATTTAGACGATTTAATTATTTTTGGTAGAAATTTGACAGAACATAATACAAACCTCATGTCAGTTTTTGAAAGATTAAGAAAAGTAAAATTAAAATTAAATCCTTCCAAATGTGAATTTCTAAAGCGAACAATACTTTACTTAGGGCATGTAATATCATCGTCAGGAATTTTGCCTGACCCTGAAAAGATCCGAGTCATTACAAGTTATCCGACACCGACATGTGCGGACGACGTCAAGCGTTTTGTTGCATTTAGCAACTATTATAGCAAATTCATTCGAAACTTTGCAGCTATTGTTTTGCCACTAAACAAATTATGTAGAAAGAAGGTTCAGTTTGAATGGACTACAGAATGTCAGCATGCCTTTGAAACTCTAAAACAGTTACTTTCTAGTCCACCTGTATTAGATTATCCAAATTTTTCCAAACAAAATGAGTTTATTTTACAAAAAGATAGTTCTGGTTTTGCAATCGGCAACTTGTGTTAAGTAATTCTAACGGAAAACCTGTCGCATACGCTAGTAGAAGTTTAAATAAAGCAGAGTTAAATTATGCAACAACTGAAAAAGAACTTCTGGCGATAGTTTGGTCAATAAAATATTTTAGGCCTTATCTTTATGGAAAGAAATTTGTAATTAGAACCGACCACAGACCCTTAATTTATCTTTTTAATATGACAAATCCATCTAGTCGATTAACAAAATTTCGTCTTTTATTGGAAGAATACGACTTTAAAGTAGAATATGTCAGAGGAAAGGAAAATGTAGTTGCTGACGCGCTATCTAGAATTATTTTGACTTCAGACGAGTTAAAACAAATTAATAACAAATTGATAAATGTAATGACTAGAGAGCAATTTAGAAAAAAACAGCAATTAACTGATTTGACAACTAGTAGTACTAGTACTGCTACCGAGACTTCGGGTGACAATAGGTCTGATCAGCCTAAAGTCGCGGAAGTACTTAAAAAATGTGATTCAGATGTGGAAATAAATATTTTACCGGAAAGAAATCTGCGCAGATTACTAAAATTATTAAAAAATGAGGATTCGTTAGTATTTTCAAGGAATAGGAGTTTTGTTTATTGTAAAAGTAAAAATAATTTATTTGCAAGCTCATCTTCTTTATCAGTAAACTCGCGAGACGATTTATTGAAAGAAATGGCATTAATTTGCAAAAAATTAAATATAGAAGAAATAATAATTATGAAAACGCGTAAAAATAAAGAGCTCATTGAAAGTATAGCCAAATATATTGCTAAAAATAAGCCGAGTGATATTCCTCGAGTATGTGTGGTAAAGGACGTCCAAAGAATATATGATTATGACGATAAAAAAGTAATAATGAATGACTTCCATTTATTACCAAGTAGTGGTCATGTAGGAATTAGGAGAATGATAAGTAACATTAAAAGATATTATTATTAGTCATCATTGGAAAAAGATGTTAGGTTTTATGTAGAAAAATGCGGCAAGTGTCAAAAACAAAAATATACTAAAATTCATAAAGAGCCATTAACAATAACATCCACAGCATCTTCATCCTTTTTAAAGTTTTGTTTTTTAGAAAGTTTTCCTAGATATCGTAGGTCCATTAGATAAAGATGATTTAGGTTACAATTATATTCTAACATTACAATGTGAGCTCAGCAAATATGTAGAAGCATACCCTTTAAAAACTAAAACTACAACAGAAGTCGCTAAAGCATTCGCGGAAAATTTTGTTTTACGCTATGGAATTCCAAAAGCAATAGCAAGTGATAGAGGTACTGAATTTATTTCCAATGTGATGTCAGAATTATGTAAAATTTTAAACATAAAACAAACAATTGCTACTGCGTATCACCATCAAAGTATTGGATCATTAGAAAATACACATAAAGTGTTAGGAGCCTACTTACGAATCCAAACAGATAATCATCCTTCAAATTGGAGTTCTTGTATTGGTGTTTTTCATATAACACTACTTTACACTCAGAAACAAAATATACACCTTACGAGTTAGTGTTTGGACAAGTGTGTAGACTACCTAATAATTTATGTAATATTGTAGAACCACTGTATAACTTTGAAAATTATGTACTGGAATTTACGTACCGATTACAAAAAGCTCAAAGAGATGCAAGAAATAATTTGATTTTAAGTAAAGAACGTAGAAAATTAACCTATGATCAGTCAATTAATCCAATTGTTTACAAATCAGGTGATGCACTATTACTAAAAAATGAGATAGGAAATAAATTGGATACCTTGTACACCGGCCCATATATTGTAATAGAAGACCTTGCACCTAATGTTAAGATTAATATTAATGGAAAGGATGTCATAGTTCATAAGAACAGAACAAAATTGTGTACGGAACCATAGTTAAGTTAATTTTAAGGGTTAATTTTAAGGTAAAAAAAAAAAACAATTTTTTTTTTCAAAATAACGGGGATGATATAGTGTGTAACCACTTATGTATGTAGACAGCCTTATTTATAGTGCTTCTTCGGCAATACTATGTTGTAACTAATTACCTATTTAGACACAATAAACCGGACCTTGAAACCAAACGCACGTATTATTTATTACTCCAAAACCCACAACGACCAGAACACCACAAAAGCCACATTTAAAATGGATATAAGAGTACTGCGAACTATATGATCGATTTTTTCCAAAAGGTGTGGCTGCTTCCATAAAGACGAAGAGCGGAGAAAATTTGAACCGAAACAACAATATTTAATAAGGGTGAATGTAGAATGTAAATTAATTTTAGAAAGTCTTTCGGAAATATCGTTAAAATGTTTAATCTTTCCGTCGACGAATGGTGAAAAACTGTCTTATAAAATTGGGGAACCTAGAAGGTGCAATGAACTTTTTTCCAAAACTTTGAAGTCTGTGGCTATTAAATCTAGTGTTCCATCATCTAAATACACACATTGAATTTGGTTGTTGTCATTGCCCGTATCGAGCGGTTCGAGGCAAGCTTCGAGCCACGGCGCCTGCAGTCACGGAGAGTCTCCAACCCGAGCTGCTGGAGGAGGTGGTCGCAGCCCTCTTCCCGGCCAGAGCGGAGCATACTCCGCCGCCGATGGCTTTGCCCACAGCCGCAGAGTCTACGGAGGAGAACGCCATCAGCGTCCCAGAGGTGACACAGGCAGAGCCTGTTCGGTTTTCGGCATGGGCGCTCCACCATACACGCTGTGTCGCGGGTGAGAGTCCTGGCGGAGGAAGCGGTGTCCCGGGGTGGGGTGATGTTGGCGGTGTCCTTGGACATTTCCAACGCCTTCAACACCCTGCCCTAGAGTTGTATTCGGGAGGCACTGCGGTATCATCGGGTGCCTCCCTACCTCCGCCGCATAGTTGGGGCTTATCTGTCCGAGAGGTGTGTCACCTACGTGGGACGTGATGGCAGAAACCAGCGCCGCATGTCTTGTGGTGTTCCACAGGGCTCGGTCCTGGGCCCGCTCCTGTGGAACATCGGGTACGACTGGGTGCTGAGGGGCGAGCTCCAACCGGGCGTGGACCTGACGTGTTATGCCGATGACACGCTGGTCACTGCCCGGGGGAGCTCGCACAGGGAGGCAGCGTTGCTGGCGACGGCTGCGGTCTCACAGGTGGTGGGCCGCATACGTCGCCTAGGCCTGGAGGTGGCCCTCAACAAGTCGGAGGCCATGGTGTTTCATGGCCCCCGGCGGGCACCGCCGCCCGGCTCACACATCGTGGTCGGGGGGGCTCGGATCACTGTCGAGTCCACCATGAAGTACCTAGGATTGGTGCTCGACAGCCGATGGAATTGCGAGCCCCACTTCCGTCGTCCTGGCGTCGGCGGAGGGCGGATAACGCCCTCTTCCAGCCCCCCTAAATGGGTCCAGGGGCGACGGACTTGGGGACGTCCGTCGTCCCCCACACATCAGGATCCGAGGCGGCGGCGCGTAGTGTTCCACGCGCGCCCCTTTTAGACGTCGCGGGGGGAGTTTAACACCTCACTCCCCCCCTGACACGAGGAGGCCCGCAGGTGCGGGCCAGCACCAGCCGGGGGTTGCGGAAGTATCGTTCGTTCCCGCGACCCCCGGCGTAGGTGAGAGAGGGAACACCGGGGTGATTTTTAGTCAGTAAGAGTCTGACAGACCCCGCCGCCCGCCCCAGGGCGGCGGACATCCATGAGGATTTTCCACCCCGAGAACAAATAAAAAAAAAAAAAGGCAGCGACAGGTCACTGTCTACTCCTGAGATGAGGGCACGGCGGGGCTCCTCCCAAGCGACACACTCTGCCAGCGTATGCCACGCCGTGTCCTCCCGGCAGTCGACGTAGTGGTGACACCGGGCGTCCGGTTCCCTGTTTATGCGACACAGGTGCTTCCCGAAGCAACCATGCCCGAGAGCACCTGCGTCACCCGAAACGACAGGGAGCCGTGCCTCCTCCCGAGCCAGCGCTCGAGCACCGGCGGGACCGCCTGAAGCAGAAGCCCGCAGAAGCCCACCCCGGGGCCCCGTACAAGGCCATGGATCGCACGATCCCCACGTAGAGCCACCTACGGGCGGCGCTCGGGCCCCCCATATTGGGAAGCAGCGTTGATAGCGCCCCAGCAGCGCCCAACAACTTAGGCGCCAGCCGCCGGAAGTGGGGCTCGAAGTCCCACCGGCTGTCGAGCACCAATCCTAGGTAATTCACGGTAGACTCGACAGCGATCCGAGTCCCCCCGACCACGATGTGTGAGCCGGGCGGCGGGCTACCGAACCCTATACTAAGCATGGTCCGACATGCTCTTGGCCGGTCTTTTCGACTGCTTAACCGGGCTTACCTGTGGATGCCTCAATAAATTAAGGCCTCCAACCAGGGCTTAAAGAACTTAAAAACTAAGCGACTACACGCTAAGGGCACCCCCTGTGGGGTACGGACCTTGGTAAACCAAGGGCCTATCCCAGCAGCAAGGCAAGTTAGGGCAGCAAGGGACAGGCTGGATCGGAATTATTTAGGGGCGTATTTGGGACTACAGGCTCAGCGGCGCGGGCTGGCTCGAGCAAGGGTCGGGGCGGAAATGCCATTTTGCTTTTTTTTTTAATGGCATCTCGCAGTTCAACCTATGAGGTTGTCGACTGCTTAACCGGGCTTGCCTATGGATGCCTCAATAAATTAAGGCCTCCAGCCAGGGCTTAAAAAACTTAAAAACTAAGCGACTACACGCTAAGGGCACCCCCTGTGGGGTACGGACCTCGGCTTAGGGCGTCGCTGGGAGAGGGCAGCAAGGGACAGGCTGGATCGGAATTATTTAGGGGCGAATTTGGAACTACAGGCTCAGCGGCGCGGGCTGGATCGAGCAAGGGTCGGGGCGGACATGGTATGGGGGGTCGCGACGGGTTTCGACGGCGAGGACGGAAGGACGGCTGTCGGGACTTGTATTTTGTGAGAGTGCTGGTGGCTTTACTGCTCTCCTGTAGGAGGGTCGTAGCGTCGTCGGGGATAGTGAGAGTATGCCTTGGACGGCGAATCCTACTTATGCGAGAGGGAGTGTATCGGGCGGCCGCCACAATCAGGGGATTGGGGTGCTTTATAGCAGTATCAAAAAGCGCTTGGAAAGGCGTTTCATGAACTGCTGGATGGTGGGTATTCTGAGATGTAAGTGTAGACTCTCATTACGGACATAGAAGGGGGCTCCCGTGACCTTTCTGAGGAAACGGTTCTGGAGGGTCTGTATTCTATGCAGGTGGTGAGGCTTACCGTGTGCGAAGACTACGCAAGCATAGGTCATGATGGGACGGATGACCGCGGTGTAGAGGCGCAATTTGCACTTGAGTGACAATTTGCTGCGGGCGGTCAGTAAGAAGTGGAGCCTACTGAGAGCGAAAGAGGCGCGCGAACGAGCCGTCTTTATGTGCTCTCTGAAAGTGAGGTGGTGGTCGAGGATATCACCTGTATAGTATTTGGCTTGCTTCTCCCAGGGGATCGGCTTGCCATACATAGTGATCGGACTGGGGAAGGGGGAGGCGAGTCGACGAGGTTTCGAGAAGAGAACCGCCTGACTCTTATCGGGGTTGACCTCGATTCTCCATTTCCGGAACCAAACGCCTAAGACGCTTGCGGAGGTCTGGAGAGTTCGATCAATAGAGCCCTGACAGCGACCCGTATAGTAAATGGCAGTATCGTCGGCGAATAGAGCCAACTGAGCCTTTTTACTATTGGGAATGTCACTGGTGAATAGGGTGAACATGAGGGGGGATAACACGGATCCCTGGGGAACTCCGGCACGGATGGTGTGAGGGGAGGAGAGTGCACCCTCGACGCGGTAGCGGAAAGTACGATCCGACAGAAAGTCTCGTAAGATGAGCAAGAGACGGTCTGGCACTCCTAGTAGATAAAGCTTATAATAAGCCATTGTGCCAGACTTTGTCGAATGCTTTTGCTATGTCGAAGAACAACACGCCCGTCATCGCACCGCGCTGGAAGCCAGCGCTGATGTGCTCTACGATGCGGTGGACCTGTTGGATGTACGAGTGTTTAGTTCGGAAACCAAACTGCTCGTTAGGGACAAGGCTCATTGCTTCAGCATAGTCCTTGAGACGCTTATAAATAAGCCTCTCATAGATTTTGCCAAAGACATTCTGCAAACTGATGGGTCGGTAGCTGGTGGGCTCAGACTTGTGCTTGCCCGGCTTGGGGATACCGATGATTGTGGCTTCTTTCCACGCTTGCGGGAAGATGTTTTTGCTCAGAGCGCCATTGAAGATGGCGGTCATGAGCAATATGAGGGGGGCGGGGAGGAGTTTGTACACCTTATTGGTGATACCGTCCGAACCGGGGGCTTTCCGAGTTTCGAGCCCTTTAATGATGTCTTGCACTTCGTCAGGAGTGACGGGAGGCAGAGGATCATCGGGGCCTTCTACTGGTAGGAGGGAGGCTCTACGTTCGACTTCAGCGTCCACCTTGTTAAGGTGCACTTGGTCTACTGGTTGAGAGCTGGGAGAGCATTGGGACTCTAGGCTGTCGGCGAGACATTCGGCTTTATCGGGGCTGTCGAAAGCGACGCTCTTGTCGGGGCGAATGAGAGGAGGCACGGCGACCTCTTCAGGGGAGCGTAGTTTCCTCTGAAGGTGCCAGAAGGCTTGGTGAGTGGGCTCGAGTTCGCTGAGCATCTTGTCCCAACCCTCGGAACGCCACTCCACTATACGCTTCTTTACAGCACGGTGTAAATGGCGCATGTGGGCTTTGTTCGCGTCACAGGGAAAAGAGTCGTAGCCTCGTAGGCACGAATGGCCGCGTTCTTCTCGGTTATCAGTTCACGTACGTCGGCCGGTAATTTCCAGCGATGGTCTTCCATCACCGGAACTTCCCGTGAACAATACGTCAATACGGATTGTACGTGTTCTGTAAACGAGTCGATCGCGCCCATCGTGTCTGCGACTGAGGCTATGAGGTCAGGAATGGAGTCCAAGTGAGGCGACGTGGTGGATTTCAGTCTTTCACTTACGTTCCTCCAGTCGGTTATCACTTTGGTCTGTATGGGCTGGTTGGGGTCACGCAGGCCCGAATAGGGGGCTAGATGCATGATAACTGGGCGGTGATGCCATTTCGCCGCTGTGCGGACCGTTTTATACGTTAGTATTGGTAGTGGGGTAACGACGTAGCGCGCTACGGCGTAGCGAACTACGACGCAGCGCGCTCTAACTCCGCCCTGCAGCAAGGAGGTGGGGGGGGGGGGGTTTACAATGTGACGCAGACATTTACATAGTTTAATAACTAAAAATTGATGAATATTTACATAACATATTATTTCATACTAACCTTTTAGGTTTACGCGAGGACTAAATGACGGATCAGTCTAGATACAGTCTCAAGTCCTGAGTGTGAAGGAATCTCATACACGCAAATTTTTCGTGCAACTGTCCTTTCGCGTAAATGGATTAGCGCAAGTGTCTTTCGGCCAAATGTCCATTCGCGTAAAAGTCCATATGCGCAAAAGTCCATTCGCGAAAATGTCTTTTCGCACACACATCTGCTTTTCGCGCAAATGTCTCGCTGAAATGTCTTTCGCATTAGTATACCAGATCCAATAAAAACGGGGTCAATTTATTGTTACGAACGTGAGTAATTAAATGCCGGTTTACTAGCAGAGAACTTTATTCACCACAAACAATAACAACTTTGTCCAATCAACGAATAACCAAATCACAATAAACACTAGAGTTCCGTTAAGTATCGCTCAGGTCGTTAGATAAGATCACTTCGCACACTTAGGTATCGCACTCGATTCGCAGTCGAAAACAAACTGACTCACTTCCGGTCGGGGGGCTAGTATTTATATGCGAAGCCAGGAACATTCTAGATACCGACGTCTCCAGAAAGGTTTCGTGGAATCGCGGGGTAATAAATTATTTTTATTACAAACATGTACCTCCCTCCTTTCACGCGAATTTCGACTCTATTCTTAATTATGGAAGGTACGAATTCCCTTATCTATCTAAGTACCTACCTACTAAACCTTATTTGATAATAATAGTGGTAGGTACTTTATGTCGGAATTTTCTCGATCTTGCCAGGTACTTCCATTCTCGAAGGTTCGTACAGCAATGCGTTTTACTTATTTGATCTTACTCTTGATTTAATCGAAGATATGGCGTGTTCAAGTTTCACGGCGTAACAGTGCCCCCCTCTTAGTCATGCTCGTCCCGAGCATTATTAGATCCGTGATACGGCGCCAATCTATCCACGTGGACTACCTTAGGCTTCCCTCTTAGCCCTTTCTTGATGCGGTAGGTTACGTCGTTGATCCTTTTTATCACAGTGTAAGGTCCCTCCCATCGAGCTTGAAGTTTCGGCGACTTCCCTTTTCGTCGAAGCGGGTTGTGGAGCCAAACCAGTGCACCTTCCTCAAATCCCTTGGCGTTGGCATTACGGTCGTACCTAGTTTTCATTTTAATGCTGGTGTTCATGCTATTCTCACGTACTCGTTTATGCACTTCGTCCAATTGATCTTGAAGGTCACTTACGTAGTCCGTAACTGGCTTAGTCTTGTCAGGTGGCACGCCAGTTATAACATCGACCGGAAGTCTCATCTCCCTGCCGAAATTCACTCTTGCTGGAGTATGTCCCGTGCTATCATGCACTGCTGATCGATAAGACATCAGAAATAGTGGAATATACCGGTCCCAGTCCTTCTGATGGTCATCGACAACCTTAGCCAGGTGATTCTCCAGGGTTTGGTTAAATCTTTCGACCATTCTATCCGACTGCGGATGCGCAGGTGTTGTGCGTGTTTTGTAAATCCCCAGAAGAGTACACATTTCCTGGAACAGCGCAGATTCGAAGTTACGGCATTGATCAGAATGGATCTCCAAAGGTGCGCCATACCGACATACTACTTCTTCAACAACCTTCTTCGCCACTGTCGTCGCTTCCTGATTGGGTATGGCGAAGACTTCGGGCCACTTTGTGAAATAGTCCTGGATAACCACTATGTACTTGTTTCCGTCATCTGTAACTGGAAAAGGTCCCGCAACGTCGATGGCAATGCGTTCCCATGGGGCTCCTACATTATACAACTGAAGCTTGCCCCTGCTTCTAGTCTGTGGTCCTTTCACAGATGCGCACGCTGTACATTTCCGACACCATTGCTCTATGTCTTCTCTACAATTGAGCCAGTAATACCGCTGTCTCACTTTCAGTAGAGTTTTCTTGATTCCCAGGTGTCCACCAGAGGCGCCATCATGTATCTCCTGAAGCAGGGGGACCACTTCACATCGTGGTACTATCACTTGTGTGGTCACCTCCTTGCCGTCGTTCGATTCCCATTTCCTACAGAGCACATCATTTTCTAGGACTAAGCTGTCCCACTGTGCCCAGTAGCTCTTTGTGATGGGACTATGTGACGATACTTCACTCCATTGAGGCCTAGTTCCACTACGCTTCCAGTCCAGTATCGGTCGAATATCGTCGTCTTCTTCCTGGGACTTCTTGAAGTTGCTTTCGGTCCTAATCAGATTCACGTGTTCTCGGGCTTCGTTCTGCTGGCAGTGTCGACAGTCCTCATTACATGGACGTCGCGACAGGGCGTCAGCATTGTTATGCCCTTTTCCACTACGATGTTCCGTCACAAAGTTGAACTCCTGCAGCTGCTCGAGCCATCTTGCAACTTGACCCTCAGGGTTTTTAAATTGTAGAAGCCATTTCAAAGCAGCGTGGTCCGTCCTCAACGTAAACTGTCTTCCTATGAGGTATTTGTGAAAATGTTGCAAGGTTTTCACTACAGCCAGCAGTTCTCGTCGAGTAACGCAGTAGTTCCTTTCTGGCTTTGATAATGCCTTACTGAAGTAAGCGATCACGACCTGTCTGTCTCCTTGCACCTGTGACAACACTCCACCAATTCCCGTGTTGCTGGCATCGGTATCGACGACAAATCTTCCGTCTCTGCTCGGATACCCCAGTATGGGCGCTTCACATAGCCGTTGCTTTAGCTCGTTGAATGCTGACTCACAGTTCTTGTCCCAGATAAAATTTCGTTTATCCTCAGTCAGCTGATGTAAAGGTTTTGCAATGTCCGAAAAACTCACAACAAACCGTCTGTAGTACGTGCACAACCCTAGAAATGCACGTACCTCAGTTTTGTTCTTTGGAACCGGCCACTGTTGGACAGCCTTTATCTTCTCAGGATTGGTTCTCACTCCATCGGCGGAAATAACATGTCCTAGGTAACTGACCTCCTTCTTGAACAGGGCACAATTCTTTGGGCTTAGTTTTAGGTTAGCCCCTCGTATCCTGGTGAACACTTTCTCCATATTCCTCAGGTTTTCCTTAAAAGTGCGGCCCATTATAATGACGTCATCCAAATATACCAGACAGACGTCACCAAGAAGGCCCACCATGACTCTCTCCATGAGGCGTTCAAATGTTGCTGGAGCATTGCACAGCCCAAAAGGCATGACGTTAAATTGCCACAGGCCGTTGCCAATTCCTGTACTGAACGCTGTCTTTTCTTTATCTTTCTCGCTGATTTCCACTTGCCAGTAGCCACTTTTCAAGTCAATGGTTGAAAACCACTTCATACCACTGAGCATATCCAGCGTATCGTCTATCCTCGGTAACGGATAACTGTCTTTCTTCGTCACATTATTTAGCATTCTGTAGTCAACACAGAATCTTGTACTGCCGTCCTTCTTCTTCACCAGAACGACTGGAGAAGACCATGGGCTCGTAGAAGGCTCAATTATTCCGCTATCAGCCATGTCCTTTACCATTTCTGCTACCTCAGTTTCCTTAGCCCAGGGTATGCGGCGCGGTCTCTGTTTAATTGGTCTAGCATCACCTGTATCTATCTCATGCTTGACGAGACCTGTTCTTCCGCAGTCTTTTCCCACTGCAAAGATATCTCGAAAACGTAGCAGAAATTCCCTGGCTTGCTGTAGTTCCGAAGCCGATAAATTGCTCTTAGAATTTTCCAGAAGTTGCTGGATGTGATCAGGTTCACCTTTTATTGGCTCTTGCTTTACTGAAGATGTGTTAATTTGACGGAGATACTTCACTTCCTCACATCTTCCAACAACACTATTTTTCTTCAAATGGACCTCTTTATTCCCAAGGTTTACAATTCGCACTTTAGATTTCCCTTTCGTCATAACTAATGTCCTGGCGGTGATGAGCTCTGGGTGCCGGCCAATATCTTCAACTATAACACATCTTTGTTGCTTGATTTCCTTAGGAAATTTTACTTCAACTAAAGTTTCTGTTCTCGGAGCCAGTGTAGTATCCTTTAAACAATAGAGGTTGCATGAGTTAATTCCTCGCAGGAAGACTTCTTGATCTGGGAATTTCAATACTCCCCTATCGATATCTAAGATACATCGGTAATTCCGCAAGAAGTCGAGACCCAGTATGCAATCGTCGGTAATATTCGCAATTAACACAGGATGGTTGTACACTTGATCACCGATTTTAAAATCTATTTCTGTATCACCGAGGACGGAGACTGGCTGACCGGTTGCTGTCTGAAGTCGGCAGGATGGAGACTCTCTTTTCCACAAGATAGTGCGTTTCAACAACTCAGGTCTTATAATAGTCCGTGACGCCCCGGTGTCAACGGTGAAATTGCAAGTACGTTGATTCAGCGTTCCTTCGATGATTAAACTATTTCCATTGTGGACTTGATTGATGGTGATGGTTGGGGCCTTCAGTTGACCAGCCAGCACCCGCCCCGCGGCCCTGGCGACATTTAAACTCAAACTCAAACTCAAACTCAAACTCAAACTCAAACTCAAAGCATTTATTTCAAGTAAACCAATTACAGGCACTTTTGAATTGTCAAGGGGTCGGTCAGTCAGAAAGATGAAGCTAGTTGCCCATTCCAAAGCGTAGGTACCTGTGGAGAAGAACGGGCAAGAAACTCCACGGACACTCTTTTAAATCATAAAAATTGTTACAAAATTTTGGTTACATCATTCAAGTTGAAATTATACATGTGGGAACGATGTAGAAAGACGTGCACGTTAAAAGCGTCCGTACTAAAAAAGATAAAAACAAAAACAAAAAAATAACAATTCAGAAATGAAAATACTTAGATTAAAATTAAAATAAGCCGTGGCGGCTAAGAGATGACCAGTCCCTACTGGCGGCGCCCGTTCACGAACATGACGTATGGATCAGCACCATTTAGCTCAACCATTTTGAAGGGAACTCAATGATCCAACACACACGCCACCACCAGCGAGACATTTGAGTGAGCATGACATACCCTCAGCCGCCAGGGCACATTCAAGTCAATGAAAGACGTACCCAGTAAATGGTAGCTTTAGAGTTTAGGTGCATAGTGCTCACACGTGTGTTATGCAATTATACAATATTAAGAGATTGAATTTATACAATACAAAGATAGTTTTTTCAATCTTCAGCAGCTCACAACTATATTTTCGAATGCTAATTAATTAGTTTATGCGCCCTTGTGGAGCTGGACCAGCGGTGAACCAAGCATTTTTGTCAGCGATGTAATCCCCCAACTTATAATATGCTTGGCTGCATAGTGTGCGTTTTATGTAAGATTTGAATTTAGTTTCGTTGAGTTGGAGTATGTGGGGAGGTATTTTATTGTAACATTTTAAACAGTACCCCATAAAGGATGAGTCTACTTTAGCCAGTCTGAAACCTGGTTGAACTAATTGGTCCCTATTTCTGGTCCTATAGGTGTGTCTGTCACCTCTTTTAGTGAAAAGATTTAGATTTTTCCTTACGTACATGATGTTTTCATAGATGTATTGACAAGGTACCGTCATGATATTAATATCCTTAAACAGTTCCCTTAGAGAATCGCGCCTGCGGAGGCCATATATTGCTCTGATGGCTCTTTTCTGCAGAATAAAAATAGACTCGATATCTGCAGCCCGTCCCCATAGTAAAATACCGTAAGACATGATACTATGAAAGTAACTGAAATAGACTAGTCTCGCGGTATCTACATTAGTAAATTGACGGATTTTTCTTACAGCATATGCTGCTGAACTTAGCCGTCCTGCAAGAGATGTTATATGAGGACCCCATTGCAGCTTTGAGTCGAGCGTGATCCCCAGGAAAACAGTTTTATCGACGAATTCTAGTTTCTCTTTATTCAATACTATGTCACACTCACTACTTTTAACATTTGGTAAAGCAAATCTTATGCATTTAGTTTTTTTTCCATTTAACACTAAATTATTAGCAGTGAACCAATTTTGCACCTGCAGTAAGGCGTTATTTACGTCGTCAAGATTTGATGCACGTCTATTTATCTTAAAAATTAAGGAAGTATCGTCAGCAAATAACACCATTTTTGGTTGGTTTTTTAATAAATGGGGTAGATCATTAATATATACTAAAAAGAGGAAAGGACCTAATATCGAGCCTTGTGGGACACCCATTTTTACTTTTAAACCAAGTGAATTGACCCCGTTTATTTGAACTTTTTGTTGTCTATCATTTAAATAAGATTTCACTAAACTGAGCGCAAGTTTACCTAGTCCGTAATGCTCAAGTTTCAAGAGCAAGGTTTCATGATTAACGCAGTCAAATGCCTTGGAGAGGTCACAAAAGATTCCTATGGCATCTTGGGCCTCCTCCCACGCTGTAAATATGTGTTTTAATAAAGTGACACCGGCGTCAGTTGTACAACATCCTTTGGTGAAGCCATATTGCTGGTCGTGTAAGATTTTGTTGTTGTTAAAATGATTAAGCATTTGATTGAGCATTACCTTTTCGAATACCTTGCTGAATACTGGCAAACTGGTCTATAATTATTGGTGTCTTTGCTGTCCCCAGATTTAAAAAGTGGAATAACCTTACTGTATTTCATTAAATCTGGGAAGACTCCTTGATCTACACACAAATTAAATACTAAAGCTAAGTATGGTGCTATAGTCTCGATTATGGATGTACAAACTTTGATAGACATACCCCATAGATCTTCGGTCAATTTGATTTTTATTTGTCGAAAAGCTTTCATAACTATCATAGGGTTTATATGTTTAAATTGAAATTCAACCGGGCAGCCTGGAACGTTCGCTCTTAATAAATCAATTGATACGTCGGCTGATGAGTTTAAGGATTCCGTCGTTTTTGAAGGTATATTAGTAAAGAAATTTACAAACTCTTGAGCTACTTCTGAGTTAGAGCTTATGGCACCACGTGAAGTCTCCAATGTGTAATCAGTGTTTCGTTTTGTATTCCTACTAGTTTAGTTTAACGACTCTTCGTTAATTTGAGTTCCGGAGTCCACACTCCCCCTCTTCCTTTTGGGGCAATCGGTACGAATGTGCCCTTTTTCTCCGCACCCGTAACACGTCGGAATATAGCGAGACTTTGCCGAAGACGAAGCCACCACTTCTCGGTGACGTGGTTGCACTGAAGGCGAGACCACCACTTCCCGAACTCTGTGCGTACGTGAATCTTGCCGTACGGCTTCCACTTCCAAAGCGTGAGTCATCGCACTCTTTAGAGTTTGGTGGTGTCCGAGTCGCACCGTAGCCCTGACTTCAGTATCCCGTAGACCATCGATGAATGCTTGCACCAGATTTACTTCCACTGTCTCCGGTGTCATCGACATGTATGCACGCCGGACCAGCCGTTCAACCTCGACTCCCCACTGCTGGAGGCTCTCGTTCGACCTCTGCTTTCTCTCGCGTAGCTGCGCGCGGAAAACATGCTCGAGGTGCTTGTCACCATAGCGAGTGTCCAGTCCATCCATGAGACGCTCCAATGTCTTGCCGTCCGGAGGAAGGTTTTCTAGGACCAGCAGGGCGTCCCCTCGTAGAGCCAAAGTTAGTGCCGCGAAAGACTGCTCATCCTCCCAGCGGTTCGTTTTAACCAATGTTTCGAATTGGTACTTAAAAGCAGTCCATGACGACGTGCCATCAAAACGCGGCACATCAAATTTTGCGGCCGATGTACAGTGGGTGTGCAATGGTGAGCCAACAGCAACAGGTTCGCGGGCTTCGAGCTTGACTATTTTTTTGTTGATGTCCAGCAAGCGGTCTTCATGGCCATCAATTCTTGTTTCGAGGCTATCAGCGCGGGCGGAAACTTCCTTGACCTCTAAGGTTAAATTCTTTACTTTCTCGCCCAACGTGACGAGGCCGTGATCGATTTTCTCGAGGATCAGGTTCTGCTTAGCCTCTTGATCGCGGCGGGCGGCTTCCTGTTCGCGGCGGGCGGCTTCCATACTAGCTTGCATGGCGGCCAACACCGCAGCGAGGCTCAATTCCGAAGATGGTCCTGTTGGCATCTCAGCAACTGCCGTTGCTCCCATACCAGCCTGATCTTCCTCCTCCATACGATGACGCGCAGCATCCATCTCCATTTGCCTCCTTGTTCGTGGTCGCTGTTCGTCGTCCCTCTGTAGTAATGGCATCTCACTTCTGACACCAGTTGTTACGAACGTGAGTAATTAAATGCCGGTTTACTAGCAGAGAACTTTATTCACCACAAACAATAACAACTTTGTCCAATCAACGAATAACCAAATCACAATAAACACTAGAGTTCCGTTAAGTATCGCTCAGGTCGTTAGATAAGATCACTTCGCACACTTAGGTATCGCACTCGATTCGCAGTCGAAAACAAACTGACTCACTTCCGGTCGGGGGGCTCGTATTTATATGCGAAGCCAGGAACATTCTAGATACCGACGTCTCCAGAAAGGTTTCGTGGAATCGCGGGGTAATAAATTATTTTTATTACAAACATGTACCTCCCTCCTTTCACGCGAATTTCGACTCTATTCTTAATTATGGAAGGTACGAATTCCCTTATCTATCTAAGTACCTACCTACTAAACCTTATTTGATAATAATAGTGGTAGGTACTTTATGTCGGAATTTTCTCGATCTTGCCAGGTACTTCCATTCTCGAAGGTTCGTACAGCAATGCGTTTTACTTATTTGATCTTACTCTTGATTTAATCGAAGATATGGCGTGTTCAAGTTTCACGGCGTAACATTATTAACTGATTATTTAATAGCACTTTAGGAAATACCCATTTCCACAGCTGTGTTTCCATATTTCATTCGATGAATTGAAAGCATTAAGGGTTTTAACAATGTTAATTTATTGACTGCTGGTAAAAAGAACCAATATGATTAATGTTTTCAATGTTACATTAAAATCAAAATGCCTCAGTTTCGTTTATTCCATACCAGGTATCAGAAAATGAAGGAACAAACTACAAACAAACTGCTCGATTAATTCGCATCTAAAATGAAAACAGTATTTTTTTACATTCTCTGGGCTTTGGTTCGTGCTAGTGCTTTTTTAAGAACTGAACAAGATAATGCAAAAATTCTCACCAGTTGTATCGTAAAAATGGTAGAAGACATTGATTACAAGAAGTATTACCACGTAATGGACATTACTGTAATGAATATGAATAATGATTTAAATTTATCAGCCCTCCATAACGTGCAAGGTGCACGATTTGTTTCAAGAAGATTCTTTTGGGATCCCAGAAATATTTATAATGTGATTTATATCGTGGTGTGTGAAGATTATCAAGAATTAGAGCATGGGTTAAGTAAAGTCATCTCAGATAAGTTTTGGAACCCAGCAGCAAGATTCATCATCATCCTGCAAACCTATAAGTATTACAGTTTAGATAACATTACCAGTCTACTTCATGAATACAATATTCATTATAATGTTTCTCTAATATCACGCGATGGTGAGGATTACGCTATATACAGGTACAATTTTACAAAACCTGGTTATTGCTTCAAATCTGGGCACCTAACGTTTTGGTCATGGTGCTCTGATTACCGCACTGAGAAAAAATTGCCTGTTTTATACAAGGGAAGTATTCGTAACTGCCAATATAAATTCATAGCACGTAACCTATGGCCGTTCACGAACTTCGACACAAGCACCAAAGGAATTGAACAATATTTAATTAGATTGTTTGAGAAGCATTTCGAAATGAGAATTGATTTACACGAATTTGGAAAAGTTGACAAATATGGTAAAGTCATGGTTAACTTAACATCTAAAATGGTACAAAAACTCACGAACAATGAATTTGAAGGCGTTGTGGGAGGATATGCGATTAACTCTGAGAATTCTGTTGGAAACGTTTCATACTGTTACCCAACGTTAATAGATCACATGACGTATATAGTTGCTCACTCTAATTACGTAGAGCAATGGGTTGCAGTTTTATATCAGTCTTTCCAGACTTGTATTGTAGTCAGCGTCTTGTTCGTAATTTTTAGTGTGTTGGCTATATTTTTATCAATATTTCGTACAGGAAAAGACGTTTCCTACAATATTCTTGTTGTATTTGGTTATTTATTAAATAAAAATTCTGCTAGGCGACCAGTATCTGGATGGCCACAGACACTAATTTTCTCGAGTCTATTGCTTACATCGTTTATAATTCCTTTCGCAATTCAGGGAAACTTGTGCAGTGTGACAACTCAGCCGGTCCGTGCTTATGAACCGAAAGTACCAGACGATTTAGAAAATCATCGCGCAGCTTTATATACTGAATTGCTGCATCACAGTGAATTTGATGGGCACTGGGATTGTGGAACTAGATTTGACTGTTTAATGCAGGTCAAAAACGATCCACACAAGTCTCTCTATACTGTTATTTCAGATTCTCAGTATAAGTTATATCAATGGAATCTAACTGACCACCAATGCAAAATGGCAATGTACCAGTTGAAGGAACCTTATAATAGCATATACAGAACCATACTGTTACGTCGTGGCTCTGTTTTGATTCCGTATTTGAATCACTTTGTACATCAGTTATCAGCTACAGGTGTCATGCAAAAGTTCGCTAATGAAATATATTTCCGAGAGTATTTAAGGTGTAAATCTCGTGACGGACCTCAACACGTACCACTGCCGCTGTCAAATTTCTTTTACGTTTTTATGATACTTATTGGTGGTTACTGTTTTTCTTTAGTCATTTTTATCTTCGAGGCTTGGGCTGGATCACAACGCAAGGTACTCACACCAGGAAACCCTTAGATAATTATTCAACAACAGCGTGCGAGTTGTCTACCTATTGATGTTCTGATGATTGTCTTCACTTGCACTACAATACAACCATTTTTTATATAAAACACCAACGTTAAACACTAATTGATAAGGCTATGCACCTTTTCATGGGTATAAGTAGACTAGGTGACATTGTGATATCTGTTGGCACTAATTATAGATGAATGATTAATGTGATACACTTCTGTAGCTGCTTTTACTAATAAAAAATTTTCAGCACGACATATTTCTATTATTTTTTGCTCCACAATGCCATACTAACCGCGAAACTACGACCATTTCGGAGTCCCGTCTTATAAATAGCTGAGGTCTTCCTGCATCCCAGTGCTGTCGACAGTGTTGAGTGATCTACTTAATTACTGAGTTAGTAGATAAAGGTAGCCGTTCAGACCTTGACATATGAATATTTGCGTTTGGTTTTCGTGGGTCGCAACAAAAGGGAAAACATTTAACCGTATAGTTTGGAAGCGCCCCCGATTGGACCCGAACACACAAACCTCCGCCGGCTTGGTACCGGGTACCCACCGAACACAAGAATGACGACATACGACACCCTAAATTGATTATGTAAATATTTACTATGATACCCATCAAATCTTATGAATGTGCGTTAATTAAGAGAGTTGGATGAAAAACCTATATGTTAACGCCATTAAATATTTCATATCAAGCGCGCAAGTTTACTAATTTATCTTTATTAAATTCAAGTATCTAAATGCGATAATCGCTATTTTGTTAACAGTGGTTAAAAACAATAAAAATTAGGGATTTCGAACCTGCAAATAAATATCACATCTGCAATTAAATAATCACTGGGGCAGTGAATACTACATCATTTAAATATTTGACGAATTCATCCATTTTTCAAGTTAAATAACCTAATGTCGAAGTTTTCGCCAATCGTGCGTGTTTACATTTTTACTTTTCTTCACAAATGTCACACACACATTTAGATAACATTTAAAATGTGATTGAAAATATTAGAAGCAATACGAAAATGTGACACAGGTCCAAAAACAAGAGTTTGTGTTTAGTAAAAAAAAATTCGGAAAAGCTATGAAAAACAAAGTTAATTCTGCGGTTGTAAACGAAAATATCCCATATCTCAAAAACGATTGACTGTACAAGAAAAGTCAATTAGAAACATCTTTATAATTTTAATTGTGACATCCAACAACACCCCAGACGCAACCCTCGATTACATTACGTATGCCAAAATGGAAATCGGACATAGAAGATCTATTGGTAAGACTTAAAATCACCAAGGGAAAAAGGCAACGCAATTTACCTAAATATCTGCGCCGTTTACCTGTCACCACCAGCTCAACAAGTCTTACTGGATTTATTATTAGACAGGGTATCTTCATTGATGGAATCTACAGGAGACGATACGATTATAACAGGAGACTTCAATCTCAGTTTTATCAGTTGGGACATAGACAATACTCTTGGTTATTCTCCATGTACAGACGCCAGCACATCAAGCTACTCCAATCGGTCAAATTTCTTTAATAGATTTTAAACTTTATCGCTAAAACATAAGGTTCAGAGTTGATTGGGAAAATTTGACAGTTTCATGTCTGTACAACTAACTACGCCAACAGATTAGGCCGCTCTTTTTTATGATTGAAAATAATATCTTGCAACTAAATACTGTTAAAATTTTTTACAATAAAACCTGAGACCTAATTTTTTCTAACATTTACGAAAGAAGTGTTAGCGATTGCAATTATCCAATGTCCAAAGTAGATGTATATCACCCACCCATTATGATCACTGTCAGCAATATTTCACCAGCTCCGTTATTAAACAAAAGAATCTCAAAACCGAATTTCAAACGTGCAAAATATTATGCTTTGATTCATTTGAAACTAAGATACGAGTATACAACGTGTAACGTTAAATGCGCAAAACCTCAGACACCCTATCTGATTTTTAATTCAATAAACTTTTTTAATGACTTAGTTTCTCTCTGAAATAGGTATTTCAGAGAGAAACTAAGTCATTAAAAAAGTTGTAAAGGTTTTATGTGCTGTTTTAGTTTTACTGGCCATTCTGATCGTTTCTTGCGTCTGCGACGACGCTTTATCGAGGGAGGAGTCGTCACCGGGCCGCTGCGCCGCGCTGAAATTGGCTTGCTTGACCTATTAATAAATAGACACGGCAACGTTTTTAATGAAGATTTAAAAAAAAATGCAACCTATATTAAAAAGTGGTTCAATTAATTCTGCTCGTTATTCTGATCAAAATATTTTCAGGTTTTGCGCATTTAACGTTACACGTTGTAGATTGGATATAAATATTTTCTGAGCTGCCTGAGGTCGATACCAAGGTGCATGTGCTCTACCGACATATTCTTTGTATTATAAATGAGTGTGTTCCTCTCTTCAAAGTACCTAAAGGTAAATTTCCATATTGATTTTCTAGGATTATTACATTACTGAACGAAAAGGAAAAAGTTGGAACCGTAAAGGACCATTACGTATAGAATTTAAAACCACGAATTTATAGCAGGCCTGTTGGTCTAGTGGTCAGTGGCTCTGACTGCTATGCGCAAGGTCGTGGGTTCGATTCCCACCTAGGACAAATGTTTGTGTGATGAGCACGATCTTTTGTTCTTTGTCTGGGTGTAATTTATCTATAATACCTACCTATGTATGTATTTAGAAATATATATGTATGTTTATCAGTTGTCTAGTACTCATAGCACAAGCTCTGCTTAGTTTGGGACTAGATGGCGTTGTGTGTAAGTTGTGGAATATTATTATTATTATTATTTAATATTATTATTATTATACTTCCATACAAATCCATACTATCCATACCACCATCCATTCAAAAATTGTAAATGTGAAAATAACTCTGGTTGTTACTCATTTCACGCCTTAATGACTGAACGAATTTGGATGGAAGGCTCACGGACCTTGACCTGGGTTAGGACATAGAATACTTGTTATCCCGATAGTACGTTACGCAGAAGGAGGCTGCGGAAAGGGAGAGGGAGATCTCATCCCCTCATCCGGCCCGCAGCAGGCGCACCGGGCGTCGGCGGCGGGCGGACAACGCCCTCTTCCAGCCCCCCTAAATGGGTCTAGGGGCGACGGACTTGGGGACGTCCGTCGCCCCCACACATCAGGACCCGAGGCGGCGGCGCGTAGTGTTCAACGCGCGCCCCTCTTAGACGTCGCGGGGGGAGTTTAACACCTCACTCCCCCCCCTGACACGAGGAGGCCCGCATGAGCGGGCCCGCACCAGCCGGGGGTTGCGGAAGTATCGATCGTTCCCGCGACCCCCGGCGTAGGTGAAAGAGGGAACACCGGGTTGGTTTTTAGTCAGTAAGAGTCTGACAGACCCCGCCGCCCGCCCCAGGGCGGCGGACATCCATGAGGATTTTCCACCTCGAAACAAAAAAAAAAAAAAAAAGGGGTAGGACATAGAATACTTGTTATCCCGATAGTACGTTACCGTGGGATAGTTTCCGATACCCACGCGGGCGAAGCCGCAGGCAAATATTGCTGTGTATTTGTGTGTATTATGGTGCAAACTAATATGTCCGACTCCGACAACGACGGCGATGATGCGGCGACATACACGTTCAAGATCGCCTAGTACGTAGGAATACTCGGCCTCGTAATTACTTTATCACTTTCGGTAGCATCATCATCTATCTAGGCTTTTCCCAACTATGTTGGGGTCCGCTTCCAGTGTAACCGCATGCAGCTGAAACCGATTTTACATGGAGCAACTACCTATCTGACCTCGTGGACACTGTATGTAAAGATGATCACCCATCCACGAATCAACTGCGGCAAGCGCAGCTTAACCTGATTGATAGACCAGTGCCACTGTTATTACTTTAGCCACGAGCCACATCACTTTTGACAACAATTCAAATTAAATTGAAACTTCACTTACAACTCTACAAGGTTCTTTTGCGCGTGGTCAAAATCGGACCTTCATCTTGTTTATCAATACAATATCTGACAATAACTGTCATGAATCTTTTACAAACGTTTACCAATAACGTCAATGTCATTCAGGCGCCAAAAGATCATTGTCGCTTGTTGTTAAAACTATCTATGTGCCACATAGACAAGAAATAGACCTGCAGGGTAATGAGGGTTTTCTGAAATGACGTTCACTAGATGGCAGCTCTGAGTCGTCAGTTCTGGGGACCTGTCAAAAGTGTCATCATCATCATCTGCCTAGCCTTTTCCCAACTGTGTTGGGGTCGGCTTCCAGTCTAACCGGATGCAGCTGAATACCAGTATTTTACATGGAGCGACTGCCTATCTGACCTCCACAACCCAGTTAGGTACTGGGTAATACGATACCTCTAGGTAAGACTGGTTGTCAGACTTTCGGGCTTCTGACTACCCGTAACGACTGTCAAAGATCTACGAATGACAGCCGGGACCAAACGGCTTAACGTGCTTTCCGAGGCACGGAGGGGTCTCGGTATGTAAAGATGGTCACCCATCCACAGACCAACCGCGGCAAGCGTAGCTTAACCTGATCGATCGACCTGTGCGGCTGTTATTATTTAGCCACGGGCCCCTCAAACGGGACCTGTCAAAAGTGTCAAAGGGCCTATATTTTCTTCATTTGTGACTGAATGAATGATGAACGTCATCATTTATTTTTATTCATTGCCGAAATGCAAGACATCTTAACAAGGTGGCGCCAACTGGCGGCGTGAATTTTCATGAAAACCCTTTGCGTAACACACCATTGCATAACACACTTAGATACAATCGCAATGCCTTTCATTCAACTTCACTACGACAGTTACGTTGTCGAGCAGTCGAATTTTTGCACATAAAAAGCATTGGATTAGCAATTTCCTTTTAAATCCGTTGGATTGCTGAGGGCCTATACAAATCGCTTTCAAAGCGTTTCGTATTTCTATAACGACTTTCAACAGGATTGGCATAAACTTTATTGTTGATAGAATGTCACTGTGTAGAGGTCCTCTTGTCGTGATATTATATGCAAGTGATATTCAACCCTAGGACGGTAAACCAGTTACAATGTCGACTGCGAACATATTGTTACCTATGACCGTAGGTACATAATACTGTTGTATCTATTCTCAGAATAAGACTGCTAATTAATTAATGTTTTTGCTCCCAATTTTCCTTGGCTACGTCGCTTTCTTCATTATTGACCATAGCTCTAATTTCATTGCTGAAATTGTGACGTCAACGTATAGCACTTGCTAACTTAAGTAGGTATTACGATATTAATGAATAATAGCTAGTAGGTACTCAGTTTTATTATGCTTAATTAAAGTGCTTTTTTTTCTTTTTATCTATTAGTGGTATATTTAATAGTGTTCTAGCAATCAACAACGTTAAACTCGACTTCTTTCAGAATATATTGTATTTATTAGTCGCTTATAAATTGCCGCTATTGTTTACATTTTCTTAGGTCTAAAGGTTTAAAAATCGTCACTGGAAAAATCCAAGTTGCCACATCAAGTGAGGTCATTGACCTCCATTAGCTGTTCCAATTGTATCCACGGAAAAAAAAAAACCAGTGTTGACGGTGTTAGTGCAGCGATGCCATGCAATTGTGACTAACATACAATACTTACCTACATAAAGAAAAAAAAAAAAAAAAACGTGTGCGGTCAGGGGACTCCGATGATGCGAAACTCACAAGCACAGAAACATTCGTATATAATAGAAAGAGAGAGAAAGTCGCATGGAGTCCCCTCCATAACTATTTTTACTTATGTGACGATTTCCACCCGTCAAATCCGTAAACCGCGTTACGGAACTTCGTTCGGAAAACCTAATAAATGGGGTTTTAGCCTAGACACAGAAGCTCAAACTCTAATAATTTATTTCAGTTAAACCGTTTACACTTGAATTTACTTTTGAATTGTCAAAGGAGTCGGTCAGTCTAAAAGATGAAGCTAGTAAACCAGTAAACCTAAAATCGAAATAAACAGGTACGAATAAAATATCCGTCAAACATGTATCTACATTCATTCATACATGTATCTGCATCCATTTACCGACACTAACTGTATTGTTAGGGTTAAACAACACCAAGAAGGTGAGCGCTGGAAAGATATAGTTTGCAAAAATGTACTGTGATTTGATGTCATACGTTTCAGAATTCCATGCTGCCTCCGAAATTCTTAAAGTAAGTAAATATCTATCTATTTATTTCCAAAGATAAAATACGACATACACCTTCGATAAATACACTGGGCCGCAAAGAAAGCGGGTCGGTTATAAAAATGACATCATTTTTAAAATATTTGAGCAATCCTTTTAAAATAAAAACTAAATTAAACTTTATTTCATTACAGTTATGGGAAAAAGTAAAACCTTTTTATTTCGTTTTTGGTGATTGTATTAAAGATCCAAAATAAATAATAAAGACGATTATTTAAATTTAAACAACTTTGAAACCATTTGTTTTGCTTTTGTTTCTATTTATAAATATGGCTTTTCTTGTGCAGAAATGCATTATTCTGAACAAATTTAATTAAAAAACATGCCACTAACCCCTGAAGAGTCTACCTGAATTCTGACAATGCTTGAAGATGGGCGCAAATCAGCGGTTTTACAGCGAGAACTGTTGGTGTGTTGCTATCAGCCATTCAAAGAGTGCTCCAGCAATTTGAAGAGACTAGATCAAATTCACAGACTTTCACAGAGATTCACAGAGAATCGATATATGGTGTAAAACAATGTTGAGAAATCGATTTCAAACGGCTGAAAAAAGCACTGATAAAGAAATGGGAGAATATTCCGCAGCATCGGCTCATAAACCTGGTGGAAAGCATACCAAACCGTATAACAGCTGCATTAACAGGTCGTGCTGGCAATACAAAATACTAAAATGTGTAAAAAATGCATATTTGACACCGTAGCACATATTTTCGAAATTTTGTGAAAACTGTCATTTTACTTAACTTAATTGTATTCAAAATAAACTTCTTAATCTTGAACTTTTATGACATTGATTTAGGCACTATAAAATTGTCTATAATACCTACAGTCTTTATTTCATAAAGCTAGTTCCAATATTTTGAAAGTTATCGGGGTTTTTGTTGCCGACCCGCTTTGTTTGCGGCCCAGTAAATGTTTTTAGATTTTAGGGCTCTTTCCCACGGCAAGATCCCGTTTAGTAGTAAAAAACCGTATCTGCAAAAAACGGGATCTTGCCGTGGGAAAGGGTTCTTAGTCTTACAAAAGACCTTTTTAAGCGTCGTTTGGAAATACCGAAAAAAAACCCAAAACTAAAGGTGAATTAAGATTTTTGGTTAGTTTAGTTTATTATTGAGGAATGGGCCAGCCTTCTTGACCTCGATCTCGTAGTTGAAAGCGACAAAAGAGGTCTATGATGGAACGAGCAAGTCCAGAAGATGCCTGTTCACTTGCTTTGAAGGCTGACTGGTTATACGTGGAAGGGAACATGCTTTTACCCGGCATTACTTATTTGTAATTTTTCGTTTAATTAAACCTATAAAACCATTAGGTTCTAACTACCTAAGGTACGTAGGTACCGTGAACAGTCCTCGTTCTGGGAAAAACCACGCGTATTTTTGCAAAACTGCTAAAGTTGCACACTTCTCTGCGTCAGCTGATAAAAGAACAATGACACAATGTGTTACTATAATCATTTTTGCGTACATAAGTAACATACGCATTTAGCCATATTTGGTCAGAAGTATGACTACAAATCAGAGTTACATAAGACTCTTAGCTATAATTCCGAGTCTTAAAGTACTGTAGTTAAATGTCGGGCCGTGGTTGGGGAATTTTGTAATTGTACCTAAGAAAAGGGCGAAGGTTTCTATTTTAGATGGATGACTTCACACAAGTTGCTTCGGTAAACTACACATGTAGGTACCCATCTATCTCAACACTCCAGTAGCCGCGCGTTCTACTATTGTAGAACGCACTCCTAGAAATTGAGCGCAAATTGAAGGTCACTCACGGACACACTCATAGTATTCCTCTACATTACATTACATTACATATTCCTTGTGCCTCATTTAGTTTCATAATAAAGCACATGAAAGCATATTTTTAAATATTCATGAAACTTTCCTTCAAAAATCTTTAAATTAACGACGAATTACGCGAGCACTAAAGTCCCAAGTTGAGGCGCACCTACTGGAGTGTTAAAGGACGGAAGATTAACCATTTAAATCCTATATTTTTAAATAAGACTGCATCTGACCAAGATTATGTCTGGACTTTAAAAGAGACTGTGACCTCTGAGTTTGTTTCGGCCTTTCTTCTCAGAGTAGTCAGATAGGAAACGCCGACCTCATCTAGTTTAAAAAAAATATGATTGACATGTAAAAGTGTTTGTACAAACCTACTTACAGAAAATAAATCATTTATCATTTATCATTTATGTGGCAGTCGGCACGGTATGACAAAACCCTACAATAGTATTTGTCATACCGTGCTGACTACCACTACTGCTAAACTACGACAGTTAATTATAGCAAGTCTGTCTGTTAAAACACCACGAGACTTAAGGCGAAAGCGTCAGGGTAGCTCACCAAATTCAAGTTTTCTTACATATTAGGCAGTGCCAATCAACATTGAACCTTTGCGAAAAAGTTAAAAATCTATGAAAAAAATTGGCAGATTGTAAGTAGTAGTTTGATGTGCTGGCATCTGTACGTTGATCTAAATATGATTCGAGGCCGTAACAAATATTTATTTATAGAATTAATAATTATTAAAATCATCAACCTTTCTAAGTTTATATTATCCCATTGAACTACTATTTCATGAAATCATAACATTTGAGGACAATTTTAACTTAGGGAGTTGTATTACTGATTCTGTAAAGTCATATTTGTTATGGACGCGAATCATATTTTAATCAAAGGTTTGGTTTACCACTGAGCGGATTTCGATAAAATTTGGCAAGGAGATAGATGGCGTCCTGGGAAAGGACTTAGGCTACTTTTGTCCCTGTAGCATGTTTCTGTGCGATAATTTCTGACACCCACGTGGCGAACCATCGGGCAGAAGCTAGTTTTTACATAAATGGGTCGACCATCGCAGATCAAGTCTAACGCAAAATGAATCCCAAGGATAATTCAATACTAGGTAGTAAAAATAAAAATAAACTCATTCATTAACAGAGCGATATCGATCGTAGTAAATACAGGTAAATAAACATTACATATTGTATAAATTGTAGGTATTCGTTATACGGTAAGTCATCATCATCTGCCTAGCCTTTTTCCCTATCGTTTACCTACATAAATATTTCATTATTAAAGTTACCTTATATAAAAGTCGGTTCCCAGCAATTTTTTTTTGCACAAAGCTACTTAGTTAGATGCACAATATGCGTAGTCAAAAGCATGTATGATGTGTCTTTTTACACCCTGCATAATAATAGAGAGAGAGACAGAGTGACATATAAGGCAAAAAAAAAAAATACTGTCGGAAATAAAAAAAAAAATACTAAAAAAACAAAGATATAATTATCATACCTTATACTTCACTACATAATATAAAACAAAGTCGCTTCCCTGTCTGTCTGTCCCTATATGCTTAGATCTTTAAAACTCCGCAACGGATTTTGATGCGGTTTTCAATAGATATAATGATTCAAGAGGAAGGTTTATATGTATAATACATGCATAATACCTACAGTAGAGAAACACTGATAATTTTAGAGGTTTCTAATGTGATGTCGTAAATAAACACATTTTTTGCGTTTACATTGCAAACGCTGGCTGACTCCCACGAGATAGATCAAAATAATGTACTACAGTATTGTACACCTTAAAAAGGTCTACAAAAAAATCCATAATGGTATATGTCTACCTCTTAGTGATAACCCAGAATAACGATTTTTTATCCTATACTTTTTACGAGAAATAATGGCTCTAAAATTATCAGTGCTTCTCTACTATATTGCATATTGCATCGCATGTATTATACATTAAACTTTCCTCTTGAATCACTCTTATCTATAAAAAAAAACCGCATCAAAATCCGTAGCGTAGTTTTCAAGATCTAAGCATACATAGAGACAGACAGACAGCGGGAAGCGACTTTGTTTTATTCTATGTAGTGATCAGCATTGCACCCGTGCGAAGCCGAGGCGGGTCGCTAGTAATTTATAAGGAAATAATCCCCGCATGACCCGCGTGACAGGTCGAAATATATGTCATTAGGTAGGGACCTACCTATCTTTAGGTAAGAAATGACAAATCATTACGAGTATTTAAGCTTTTCGCATGTTGCACGTCATACAAAGATGAGCTGTATAATAAAACATTCACCTAAAGGAAAATTCCCATAAAGAAATACTCAGTGACTTACCAGTACCTACTTATTCAATTATAATCACTAAGTTATCAGTTATCAGTTATCACCTACCTAATAAGAATAGAATTACTTAACCACATTTTTCTGGATATTCAAAACTAACTGCGCCCCGCAGATGTGCTGGCGTCTGTACAGCTACTCTTACAACGGCGGTTTTTTTTTTTGTTATTGCTGAATGGGCCCGCACTCTTTTATATAATTCTCCAAAGGACTAACTACTAAAATAGAAAATCCCATTACAAATAGAATAATCTCGCCCTTTTTACCCGCAGTACAGACCCGTCGCGCCTGGTTGAAAAAACCTGTAAGGTGACTGGGGGTAAGATAAAAAACGGGGAAAGATAAAAAAAATATAATAACGCCGAATACCAGGGAATTGTTTTAATGCTGGCAATATCGTTGTGGACACCATTTTGTCTTGCCCCGCCCCGCAGTCTGCGTCAGTCGCTAAGTGAGGGTGCTCGTGTGTTATTTGACATTTTTCCGTACATTACATTTCCCGCGTAAAATTGAGTTTTTCAATCTTACCCCGCTCGCTGTATCTCCGTACACAGGTAAGTAACAAACATCTTGTTTTGATATTCGTAATTAGATTTGAAATATAATATGCTCTATAATGTGGTGATTAGTATATTTCACGTATTTTAAGATTTATGGTGCCTTTCAAACTTTCCCCTGCAAAATTTAACGGGGTAAGATGATAATATAAAACTTTCCATCTTACCCCGTATACGAAACTCCTACAAAAGGTCAGGGGCCCTCAATCTGAAATACACTGTGTTAATGTATCTGTACTTATGTAGGTATGCTTCTTTCATATTTCTGTTTTTTATACATACATATCAAAGAGACCTTGATTTGCGATCTGTAAATCATCCACGGTATGGAACACTAAATATGCAATTTCAACTTGTATAATAATATAGATAACTTTTTATTTTTGTTGTAGGATCAACATGCCTCATAACTATATAAGGAAATCGTTACGGGCAACTTGTTATACTCCTGAGGACTTAGCGATTGCAATACAGAGAGTGGAGAATAAAGAATTAACCATGTACGCAGCAGCTAAGTTATATAACATACCTGTCGCTACGCTGCACAATCGCTTAATAATATTATGCTGTCGTGGTTTATTTTATAAAAATAATTATAATGTACTCTACGTGGTATTAAATGAAAATATGTGTTTTATTTATCGACCCGAGTTAGACTTGACAGTCATGCATGAGCATGATTATTTAATTCTTATAAAATCCATAACATGTTGAGAACCCCTGACTGCCAGCCGTTTCAACGGGGTAAGACCGATATATTTTATTTGATAAATTATTTTTTCTTGCATTTAGAATGCGATTTTTTAATGTAACTGATTTTCAAGTTATTTAGGTTATTGAAGCAGAAGGTTTATTGATCACCACACAAGCATAATGACCATGAATACGATTTTAGTCACTATTTCAATCTTACCCCTTCAGCGTTTCATCTTTCCCCTACATATTTTTTTTCTTAAGACCAATTTTACTAACGTTTTTTTCATAAAATATTGTTTATAAAAGATTGCTGTCAACATTATAGAAACAAGTTGACTATACTCTTTTACCCAAAACATCATTTTATGCATTTGACTTAAATCCCTATGTTTCACGACAGTTTCAAATCAACACTGTTTATCTGATCAAAAATCCATTCCGACTTACCCCCACTCACCTTATAAAATAACAAAATATATTTTTGTACAAGTAGAAAAGTTAATTCGAAAAACAATATCAGATTCACAAAGAGTCCTATTCATAAAATATGAGAGTGTCCCCGTACTCGTCCCGCTCTATATTACGAGTAGGTAATAGTTTTACAACATCATTCGAGTATATTATATAAAGGCAATCTCCGGGGATCGTAGGTCGTGTGGTTATTATGGTGCGCAGCATATTTTCAGCAATATTTATTGCTATAATCTGAGTAACCCGCCCGTATTTCATCTTTATCGAGACTACTGGGTACCCGATCGAACCCACGTGTACCCAATCGATGCTCCACATACTAACCGTTCTTTTGTTTTGTTTTTACAATATTTAATAGAATGTTTTGATTTTTCCTTGAAACAAATAAAACAATAGCTTAGGTGGGAACCCAGGATGTGGCACATGGCTTAGATTGAATTTCAGCTGGGGGAAAATAACTTTTAAGGTAGGTAGGTTTAGATTTTTGCGCTTATTCGGTGAACCTTTAACCGGTTGAATGCCGTAATTATATAAACAATTAAGAAGCCATTGTTTTTCGCATCGATCCACTTTCGAAGGGTTAAATTAGCCTAATATTATAACTAGCCCGTTTTCAGTAAAGTCATGTTTAGCAACGCCAAACAACGACCAAACACTCTTGTTTCAATTTTAATGTCTCAGTAAGCAACTCGTAAACTTCGAAATCTACATTTTTGACACTTGTCTATTTTTTTTTAGGGCAAGCTCGTAGCCTGTCCATTTTGTTAGATATCGGTTGCTAGGAAACCCACAATAATTGTTTAACGAACGCATCGAGGAATTGGTGATGCAACTTCAGTGATTGCCTTGTGGCTGGTTTTAAATTGTGATGGAATGAATATAATTGTAACTTTGTGTCATAAAAAATGCTGAAGGTCTGTTAGTGTGATGCAACGTTTTCCAGACTTCCAAGTATAGGTACAGTTGCGTGTGAGCCGGCAACGCGTGTACACACGTTTTATGCGCGCGCGAATACGTCTTTCTTGCGATAAGTTTTAGTTGTTATACTCATTTCAGTTATGATTATTTTAAATGGGTGAAGAACAGACTAATATTGATTTTTGTTACACCAGTAGCAGTGAAATAATGGAGGA
Organism: Eremobia ochroleuca; assembly: GCA_949629135.1. NCBI lineage: Eukaryota > Metazoa > Arthropoda > Insecta > Lepidoptera > Noctuidae > Eremobia > Eremobia ochroleuca. Next base: position 7,468,901 of record OX451403.1, on the reverse strand, counting down.
GGATATAGGAGATGAAAGAGAGCAACAAGATAGCAGGAGTTTGACAGCAGAGAGGAATGTGTGCGAGAAAGAGAAGGGCAAGCAACGGATGCCAGAAAAGAGAGGACGCCAAGATGATGAGGAAATTGTGGAGGATGACGAAGGTTTTGTCACGGTAGTAAGAGGACATAAGAGACCTACTAGAAGAGATTCGAAGGACCGTGACTTGTCGTGCGTGTTCAAGGAAGTTAGCGAACCCGAAAAATGTGGTGTTTGTGTCACAAGTAATAAAGAAATGTTACCCAAACAGTTTGGTATGGCAAAGTGGTTACGAGCGGCAGGTATTGAAAATGTCACGAAAATTATATATAAGGGTGCATACAAAGTTTTGATTTATTTTGAGAATAGACAAAGTGCAATGAAATTGATGACATCTACAAAATTACAAGAGTTAGAATACAGAGCCCACATTATAAATGAATTACAACTTACTTACGGAATTCTTAAACAGGTTGACTTAGATATGGAAGATAAAGAAATCCTCGAAAACCTCAAGTGTGAATTCGGAATAGAATCGGTCAAGCGACTTAAAAGACTGGATGATAACGGAAAATGGATTAACTCGGAAACAATAAGAATATGTTTTAAGAGCTCAACTTTGCCACCATACGTGTACGGGTATGGTTGTAGGTTTCAAGTTGAGCCGTTCACATTTCCTGTGTCCCAGTGTTCCATATGCTGGAAATATGGCCACCTTTCCCGTTCATGCCCAAACAAGAACCCAACTTGTCCTAAGTGTGGAGATAAACACGCTAATTGTGAGACAACAACTTATACGTGTGTCAATTGTAAAGGGCCACATATGGCCTTAAACAAAGAATGCCCAATATTTATGAAGGAGAAGGAGATTAGAAACATAATGACTAAGGATTGCTGTACTTATAGAATCGCTTTAGAGACATATATTAAAAAGGCAGAATGTCTTAAGAAGGCAACATATCAAAATGAATTACATAAAATACACAACCAAGTAAATATTACGCAAACGAATTTTCAAACTAACGCCACTCAGGCGACGAGCGATGACAATTCAAACCGGTTCTCAGTCACTACAGAGGCTATTATCCACAATGAGATGTCAACTTCCGATAGTTGTGCGGAAACGGAGGAACCACCTGGTCAGGATAGTCAAGTTTATAATAATAACAATAAAAAAAAGAACAAATCAAAAAAACATAATTCAGATGGAAATAAGTCTCAAGATCGTTTGTATAGTGAAGTTGTAAATACCCCCAAAGAAAAAGAAACTAAAAATACCCCCAAAGAAAAAGACACTAAAAAGTCTACAAACAAACCTACTCCAGATTTTGATGTGAGTTTTTCGAGTACCGTCAAACGGATAAAGGATATCTGTACATCGGGCGGCAGTTTAGATGATAAAATAAATGTGTTGGGCAGTTATTTGATACAAGTTTGTGTTCAATTTTTCTTAAAATTTGTTAAGAATGGTGACTTTTGTGGCAAGATTATGTCTATGTTTATAAATGGCTAATGAGAATAATAAGAGGGTAATGATAAATATTATGCAGTGGAATGCACAGAGTTTACGTCCTAAACTAGCTGAATTTGAACTCTTACTTTTCCAAGAAAAGATACATGTTGCAATAATATCGGAAACCTGGCTCAAGACGGAATCATATTTGAGAATTAGCGGGTACAATATTTATAGAAACGATAGAATGGATGGATATGGAGGTGTGGCTATATTGGTTCATAAAACAATTAAGGTACAAGAATATCCTATTGAGATTAATAATCTGGGAATAGAATTAGTCTGTGTGAAATTATTTAATAATTATTATATTAGTCATATTATATCAATTTATTGCCCATCATCAGTTCGATGTACACAGTTTGATTGGGAACAAATGTTTTCACTATTTCCGAACAAATGTATCATAGCAGGTGATTTTAATGCTCATCACTTGAATTGGTCTAATAAGAATGATACTCGTGGTATTCAGTTGTATGACGCAGCATTGGATGCGGGATATATTTCGTTAAATAGCAAAGATATAACTAGAATTAAATGTGTCAACAACATCGTTCAAAAAACATCTCCGGATATAACGTTTGTCTCGTCTGAATTGTCTTATATATTAAATTGGAAGGTACTCAATGAAAATCTAGGCAGTGATCATCTTTTTATTAAAATTTCCTTTTGTTGTATAGATTCTGTTAGCATGAATTCCAAACGTAATTTTAAATTAGCGAATTGGAAAAAGTACGCAATGTCATTAAATGAATATTTTTCACAGACTTCATATAATACATCCAATGAGTCAGTACAATCGTTATATTATACATTTATAAAGATAGTTAACAAGGCGACGGACGAACACATCCCAATGATAAAAACAATTAATGACCCCAAAAAATGTTTCCGACCGAAGCCCTACTGGAATCCCTCCTTAGCCAATTTAGTAGCACAACGTAGGTTAGCCTTGAGCCAATTTAGGAAAAACCCTACGCCACATAATCTTAACATACTGGAAGGTAAAACACAAAAAGCTAAAGAAGCTATTCGACTGGCAAGATTAGATGACTGGCAAAATTATTGTAGCAGCATAGACGAGCAAACATCCAGTTCGGATATGTGGAAGCGTATGAGATGGGCCAAAGGTTTTGGGTCACCAAGTGCTAATTCACAGGTATCAAATGAACAAAAAGTCGAACTTCTTACTAATCTTACACCAGATTATGTTCCAACAAAGACGCCCGAGTTTCGTTCACATAACTCATTACTGGAACAACATTTTACGATACATGAAATGAACAATTGTTTAAAAAAAAAAGACACAGCACCAGGACACGATGGAATAACTTATTCTATGTTATATCATTTGCCTCTGAATGGAAAACTTTACTTGATAGAAATATACAATCGTATTTTAGATACAGGTGATGTGCCAGTACAATGGCGGGACATATACATAACGCCTATACCAAAATCATCACCAGCTGGTGTCATTAAACTAAGGCCCATTTCATTAATATCCTGCGTGTGTAAAATGTTACATTCTATGCTTACTAGGCGTCTGGAGTGGTTTATTGAGAAGAATAAATTATTGTCTCCATATACATCTGGCTTTAGAAGAGGCCAATCTTGTCATGATTGTTTAGTCAGGTTAGTTAGCCGAATATACTTAGGTTTCTCAATTAATTCACCAACTGTAACATGTTTTTTAGACATTGATAACGCTTACAATAACGTAGTAATAGATATAATGGCTACAACTTTAGACAACATGGGGATTGGTAAAAGCATATGTAGGTATCTGTGGAACTTTTTGAGCGAAAGACATTTATACATTAAAGATGAAAGTAACTATAACAACTACTTTGTAAGACATACAGATAAAGGTTTGGCTCAAGGTGATCCGATATCCCCACTCCTCTTTAACATTATTACTATTCGTTGTTTTCAAGGACTTGATAACGTCAACATGTGTCAGTACGCGGATGATTTCGTGTTGTTTATTACTTCTAATAATCTTATACAATGTAAACATGATATTCAAAGAGCTTTATATAATTTTTGTGATGTTATGAGTGAGGTGGGTTTGGAAGTATCAGCAACTAAATCAAAGGTTTGTATTTTTTCTAGGGGTTTTAAAAAGTTAAATATTGATTTAAAATTGCATAATTGTAGGTTGGAATTGGTAGATAGCTACAAATATTTGGGCGTTTGGTTGGACAGAGGTTTGCGTTGGTCTAAACACATTAATGTTATTTTAGAAAAGGCCAATAAACATCTTAACCTGCTTAGAGTTTTAGCGGGATCTTCTTGGGGTTTGCACCCAAAGCATTTGCGGCACATTTATATCGCTTTAATCAGAAGTCGTTTGGACTACAGTTGTTATTTATATGACTGCAGCGCTAAATGTCATTTGTACAAGGTTACTAAGGTTCAAAATCAGGCTTTAAGAATTATAGGAGGATTTATTAAATCCACGCCGATCCATGTTATGGAAAGTGAACTCTGTGTACCTCCACTGCAGTTAAGTTGTATTTAGCATATAAATTTTGCCTTAAGTCTAAATCCCGACTAAGCAGTACAATAACTAGTTTGTTATCAGATCTACAAACTTTTCGTAACAATTGTTATTGGAGAAACAAAACGATTCCGTTGCTTGTTTCTGTGTACGATGAAATTAAAGAAGAACTTGTGGCTTCTAGTGATCCTTTAAAAATGTTTACGTTAAGAATGTGGGTTACTAATTTTAATGTGAATGAATTAGTTGTATCAAACTTAGATTATGTTACAAAATCTAAAAAGTCATATGAAAATAGTTCATTAAATCAATCAATTATTAATGAGTTACATTTAAAATATAAGGACTGGTTTCCAATATTTACGGATGGTTCTAAGAATGGGAACGGTCAAGGAGCAGCATTTCATGTACCGAATACACCTATGTCTCATCATGATAACTGTTTTAAAATTGATAAAAAAGTTTGTATTATGACCCTGGAGCTTATTGCGATATCGGAAGCATTGTCTTATGTCCGTAATGCTGGTGTACACAGGAAGGTGGTTATTTTGACAGACAGCAAAAGCTCACTACAACACATAGCTCGTTGTGCCTCTGGTTGCAGAGGTGCATCGATAGCTTATGTTATCCTATGTAAGATGGATGAACTTACAGAACAAGGTGTACTTCTGAAATTGCAATGGGTTCCTTCTCATACTGGCTTGAGGGGTAATGAGGAGGCTGACACATTGGCTAAATTTGCAGCTACCTCTGGTAAACAAATGAATATTGTACCAGATTATTCAGAGTTTTTGCCTAAATACAAACAAATATGTTTTGAGAGTTGGAAGGAGTATTTCAATAAGCGCTCATTAGAAAAAGGAATATGGTACAAAACAATCCAATGTCAGCCCCTTCATATCCCCTGGTGCGCAAATACTGGTTTAAATAGAAAACTGATTGTTACAGCTCACAGACTCAGATCTGGACACATACCATGCAATAAATTTAATTTTATGATGAGAAAGACTGACTCACCAAACTGTAAAGATTGTGGCGTCTATGAGGATCTATATCATTTATTGCTGGAATGTGTCCGATTTGAATCTGGGAGAACATGTCTAGCAAATGCCTTTGAATTAAACAGACTGGATGTTGGCACATTCAACGTGATTCTTACTCAACCCAATTCTAAGGTAGCAAAGTGTCTGTTTGAATTAATGGCATTGAAGTAAATTGTTATAGTATTTATAATTTTAGTATAAGCAATTGGCAGTCCGATGTGGTTAGGGTATAATGGGACTGGTATGCACAATGTGTAAAAGTCCTTATAATAAATAAAAAAAAAAAAAAAAAAAAAAAAAAGTATAGGTACTGGTAGTTACGGGGATATCCTCACAAGGGCACATGGGACTATTTCATTCGGGGGAATACTGCTAGTCATAATATTACATCATATTCTATAAATATCTGAGCAGTGGTGGCCCAGTCATAACAGCCGCACAGGTCGATTGATCAGGTTAAGCTACGCTGGCCGCGGTTGGTCTGCGGATGGGTGACCATCTTTACATACTGAGACCCCTCCGTGCCTCGGAAAGCACGTTAAGCCGTTGGTCCCGGCTGTCATTCGTAGATCTTTGACAGTCGTTACGGGTAGTCAGAAGCCCGAAAGTCTGACAACCAGTCTTACCTAGGGATATCGTATTACCCAGTAACTGGGTTGTGGAGGTCAGATAGGCAGTCGCTCCATGTAAAATACTGGTATTCAGCTGCATCCGGTTACACTCGAAGCCGACCCCAACATAGTTGGGAAAAGGCTAGGCAGATGATGACTGCTCTGAAACCGGTGAAGGAACACATTGTGAGCGAACCGGTATGGCCTAGAACCGAAAATTCGAAGACATGTGACTTCTACCAACCCGCAATGGGCCCGCCTGGACTTACATGCATACTTAAACTCACGCCTTCTTCCGATGGGGGTAGGCAGAAACTATAGAACTCTACCTGCTACGATCCTCACTCCACTCCTTTTGCTTCATTTACGTTCATACATGCGCATGCGAGCCATTCTCTGACTAATTAAGGAAATAATATAACTCGACTCAATTCGTAAGGATAAATACAATATTTTGTTGGCACTGTTTATTTAATGTAGTTGGAGTAAAGTGTATCTACTAAGGCAGGTAAACACGCCGCATACCTAAGACGATGCACATTTTTCCGTATGAGTCAACAAAAATAAAAGAAAGTTTGGAAAATATCTGCTCAATTGAATAACCCTTGAGTAGCGTTGTTGTCCGAAGGCGCTTTGTTGGCAGCACAGCCTAACAACAGTTGCATTACAAATATTTACATAGCATACTGTAGTGCTGTCACATCCATTTGATTTACAGTTCAATCGACGCCACGATTTTTGTAACGTACGAATGACTTTTTTGTTAGTTTTTTGAATTTGGGACTTACTCAAAGTGTGAATGATTTTAGTGTTTTTTTGTTTTCGTATAAAGCTCGTAACGTATCTTTAATGTTTGTGCTTTGATAAGACTCTGAAGGCAATTACCTAATTTTTGTGGATTAAAAGCTAGATACTTAGATATGGAAGAGCTCCATGAAGCTATCGGAAATAATTTAAGAGCTTGATGTAGAAAATCTACTTAAAATAGATGGAAAAAATAGGTGTCGTTTTTCCCATTTTCTTTTATGTCATAACTCTCCTCTCGATCGCAAAGTCATAATCTTAATTTTTCCCGCCGGTTCGGTAATCCTAATTATTTAGTATGTAATACTTGGCAAAGTTTTATAACGATCCTGCTAAACCATTGATAGGTGTCGAAAGTTTAAAGTAATTGTACTTTCTATGTTACATACTTATTTAAAAATATATAACCTATTAATACATGGGTAAGTTCAGAATCACTTATGACATGAATGACTTAAGGCAAGGAAAACGACACCCTGGATTACGTCCAACCATAAATTTATTAAATAATGTCTACATTATGAATTTTATAATAATTATACATATCTTGTTTATTTACGTACATGGTGAGTTTCATGACGTAACTAGTCTATATCTATACAACGTGTAACGTTAAATGCGCAAAACCTCAGACACCCCAACTGTTTTATAATTCAATTGACCTATTTCAGAGAGAAAATATGTCATTTAAAAAATTTTAAAGGTTTTATGTACTGTTTTAGTTTTACTGGCCATTCTGATCGTTTCTTGCGTCTGCGACGACGCTTTATCGAGGTAGGAGTGGTCACCGGGCCGCTGCGCCGCGCTGACATTGGCTTGCTTGACCTATTAATAAATAGACACGGCAACGTTTTTAATGAAGATTTTTTGAAAAATGTAACCTATATTAAAAAGTGGTTCAATTAATTCTTCTCGTTATTCTGATCAAACTATTGTCAGGTTTTGCGCATTTAACGTTACACGTTGTATATATTTTATTGATGTCTTTTGGTCTGTCTGTGTGACCGCGTTGTTCTTGTATACTAGGTACACAACGAATTTTGATGCTCTCTTCACTAAAAACAAAATATTTTATTTCACATAAACTTATACTTATGAAACGTCAGAAACTAGGTTCACGGTTCCTATGGCTGGCGAGAAACTCCACGGTTACTCTTTTAAAAATAATTGGCTTTTACAATGCTTCCAAATTACAGTGTTAACAGGTGGGAGGACAGTGTAGGCGTGTCAACAAGTACCAGATACTTATCAAAATACAAAATAAAAATGGTAAAGCAATAACGATATTGAGTATTGAGTAATCTATTTAAAAGATAAATAAAATAATAAAAATAATAACCTATGTAAACCAAATGACATGATTGCCATTACAACTGTAACAAATCTGAATTAATATCATCATATGCCTAGCCTTTTTCCAACCATGTTGGGCTCGGCTTCCAGTATAATGGGATGCAACTGAATAGCAGTATTTTATGTGGAGCGACTGCCTATCTGACCTCCACAACCCAGTTACTGGATAATACGATACCCCTAGGTAAGACTGGTTGTCAGACTTTCGGGCTTCTGACGACCCGTAACGACTGTCAAAGATCTACGAATGATAGCCGGGACCAAGAGCTTAACGTGCTTTCCGAGGCACGTCTTGGTATATAAAGATGGTCACCCATCCACAGACCAACCGCGGCAAGCGTAGCTTAACCTGATCGATCGACCCGTGCGGCTGTTATTTTTTAGCCACAAGCCCCCCAGTCTGAATTAATATCCTGTCCACAAAAAAACATAATTTAGGGCATTTATTCCGGAAGGTTTATGTGTATCTATAACACCACCAAAAAAACTGTAAAGCAGGTTGCCAAGACTTAAATAATGCTTTCACTGATAAAAGTTATCTGATCTAATGTAGAGCCAAGCCCTTACACTACAAGGCCTCTTCAAACCTTATATCTTGGTCAAAATCTAGATACGGCTTGGCCGTTTCGCAGTCGTCGCACAGCCACTCCTATGGGCTTATGGTAAGAAATTAAGTCACTTGTCTTTAATATTGTGTCCTACAATAGTTCAATGGAACAGCCTAGCCATACATTTTGACCAAGACGTAAGGTTTGTAAGTTATTAAACTTACACATGCTAAAGAAATCTCAATGTTTTTCCAAGTTGTCAAAACCGCGCGACTCCTGCTCCGCACGGGCGTTAGTATATTAAATAAGAAGACTAAAAAAATCGAAGATATGTTACATCTACCAACCTTACTACTATATTTTGACGTTTCCATTAATTAATGTTTTGTTACAATATCGAGTCACTGTTGGCCTCCCCAGTGTTGTCCAAATCGTTCATAATTATGTAAAACGGATTAGTTAGTTATTCAATTTGAAATACCTAATTACCTATGTAGCTTTTGAGATTGAAGAAATAAACCCCAAAATTCGTTCCTAATAAAAATAACTAAGCAGACAAGACAGCTACCAAAGTGCACTGAAAAACTAGTTTGCCCTTAGTTTAAGTATTTCATTTGCAAATATTTATTTATTTATTTATTTACCTCTTACAATTCATTACCTTACTACATCTTTGACCTAACCTATACAAATAAATAAAACTGAAGTGTCTGTTTGTAATGTTAAAATAACATCATTTCCTAAATGCATATGTAAGTATATACGGTACCTATAGCAAAAACACAATTTATTTTTTTTGTTTGTCTGTTTGTTTTGCTAATCTCCGAAACGGCTGATGACTGGACCGATTTTGACGGGGCTTTCACTGCAGATAGCTAATGTTATGAGGAGTAACTTAGGTTACTTTTATTTTAGAAATTATGGTTTAATATTTTAAATTTAATTAAGGTTCCGCGCAAAAAAATTGAAACCCATGAAATCCAATTTGTTTTCCGACAGGAATGTGAACAAAGTCGCGGGCACAGCTCATTCTTAATATAAATTAAAGGGGTAATGAAACAGTGCAATGCGTGTATTTCCCTTATGTGTAGCACAAATGCATTACAAAATAAGTAATTAAAATGCATTACGCAATTGTTCCTGAATGTAGATACCTAACGATCTATTTCAGGGCATTATAAATGTGCAGTTTACGCACTAAAGGGAATACCACTGATGCAGAAACAGTTAGTATATAAAGTTTCTATTCGACGGGATGAAGCATATTTTTCAACAGGCCAGCGTTCCTTCAACACATTCACAAATAAACAATCATGTATTCAAATATATGCGTGAAGATCACTCTGTGCCTGGCTCTGATCGCCAGCATCGACGGTTACGTGCTGAAACATCTCACACTGCCTCTGTCAGCGGAAGGAATGACTGTGGAGATTACAGTAAGGAGCAAGGAAAACCTGCGTCACCCTCTGTTAACAACGAGGGTGGACATCGACGAAAAGGACAAAACAGTGGTGATTGCAACGGCTGAAGCGGCATCAGGAGCGACGACACAATCCCGCGACATCGTACAAGCTGTGCCGACTTTTCAAGACCGCAGCGGGATCCGAGTAGGCTCCTGCCCGGAGGGAATGGTGGGTCGTGCTGGATACTGCTTCCCTACGGATGATGCTTAAGCAAATGGACACTTTCTTCGATCCCTTGAAATCCTGTGATAAAACTTACTTCTAATGATATATATTCATAAAAATGCTTGTTAAAACAACCCTCTTTTGTTTAAATTATTTTACCTGTACAGTCAGTGACCTGCATAACCCGACCCCTCTTCCCCTCTTCTTTTTTGTAAGAGCTCAGGTATAACAGATCACTGACCGTACTACCACTTGACCACCGCAGTTTTGTGATTGAAATTAGCACTATGGCCCGTGTTTAAAAATGTATTGTGATTGGGTTCAATGTCATTTTGCTAAATGTAAAAATTACAGAGCCTTTTCATCAATACAATTATGGAAAGCTCTCAATCGATTGCGTACCCAAGTAGGCCTCTGCAGTCACAACTGGGCTCAAACAATGTAAAAAAAAAAAAACAAAGAGGAAGAGTAGATCAGATACCATCGACACGAAAAGAAGAAGATCAATACAATTCAGTACATAAGATAAAGTTTGAATTGAAGAAGTTCACTCCACACTCCACAACAGCGAATGTCTTTTCGATAGACTAGACATAAATACCTACCTAAACTCTCATTATGTTGGTATTGTGACAGTGAATACGTAGTACTTGTTTTACTTTTGACTACTGACCAAGTAGCCTATCTTTAATAGTTTTAAAAATGTCTCGCTATTAAATGCTTTAAGTAAAAGTCTACTGGTGAAAATGGAGCTCCAAAAATTAACCATACAAAGGAAATATTACCCAGATGTGACAATTCAACTTTATTAAGAAAGTAGGTAGGTACTTCTTAGTTGGGGTTAGTATAAGGGGTTCCCTACGTGTATTCGAAAGTTGTTAATTCGATTTTTATTATATCGAACACGGTATGTCGATAATTCAGTTGTACGATGTTTTATTACATCGATGCTTTATTAGTGCGATGTAACGTTTGTGCGAAACACCTTACAGCGATTGCTCATTAGTTCGACAGTATGTAGGTTCGAAACGCCTACTGTTTTCCGTGACATTTTATTAATAATCTTATTTTGCATTATAGACGTAAAAGAAATACATTATAAATACCATACATATCTTCGTCTTTTTTCCTAAAATGAGGAAGACAGGTAACTAATTCACCATGTTTAGCTGTGGCATGGGCCAAAGATAACGTAGACAATATCAGTGACCGGTTGCTAGCCAATCGCCTGATACCCTCAAAAGCCCAAGACCGTCATGCCTCAATCATCTATTTCAATGTGCACGGAAAAGAATGCAACTGGGGCACTCCAAAGGTTTTTTTTAATCCTCACCCAGTACGGACGCAAAAACGTCATGTTCTTGCTTTCGTACTGCTTCCGTTTGCTAATACCAAAAATAAATTAAAATCATCTAAAATACTCACCTAAATGTTTTATTTTAATAAAAAATCATACAACAAAAAATATATAAACTTGGATATAATCAGCATAGAAAAAAATTAACAAAACATTATTCGTTAATAAAAATAAAAAATATTATACAAGATGATTGGAAGATGGGTGCAAAGCTTTAAGACGAAGATAGTACAGACAGTTTAGAACTATTTAAGCCATGGTTGTCTTAGACGAAGTCTTACCATTTTTTTTTAACCTAATTTTTAAGATTTTTTTCGAAAATTGCCAAAATTTTAACTAAACTGGTTATTATAGCTATTGGTCACTGATATTGTCTACGTTATCTTTGGCCCATGCCACAGCTAAACATGGTGAATTAGTTACCTGTCTTCCTCATTTTAGGAAAAAAGATGAAGATATGTATGGTATTTATAATGTATTTCTTTTACGTCTATAATGCAAAATAAGATTATTAATAAAATGTCACGGAAAACAGTAGGCGTTTCGAACCGACATACTGTCGAACTAATGGGCAATCGCTGTAGGGTGTTTCGCACAAACGTTACATCGCACTAATAAAGCATCGATGTAATAAAACATCGTACAACTGAATTATCGACATACCGTGTTCGATATAATAAAAATCGAATTAACAACTTTCGAATACACGTAGGGAACCCTAGTATAAGAAGGCAGTTCTTTATTTTTTATTGCTGACCGACCACGCTTGATGGAGTGCGATGGATGAGGTTTATGGTGGAACGAGTGTGCCCAGAAGATGCCTGTTCACTTTTGCTTTGAAGGCAGACAGTTTAAATGTGGAAGGGAAAACTACAGGCGCTGGCAGAGATTTCCACAATTTTGCTGTATGCATAATAAATGTGGAGGAGAAGCGCTAAGTCAGGGTATCAACCAAGTGTATATGGTACCCTGCAGTACTTCTGGTAGTCCGGTAGTAAAAGGGCGATGGTGGGATCAGGTCATGGAGCTCCAGCGCACACTCTCCGAAGTACAGTCTGTAGAAGGCTGACAGCAAAGTATCGACGCCTACGAGCCTTTTTGCTATGCGTTCAACCGCGTCAAGTGCAGCAAGCTGGTATTTTGTACTTAAGTACTTTGTTACTTAAGGTGATATGTAAAAAATAAATCATTGCTCGAGGGGTGTGGCTTAACCGAAGACGCGGGGAGCGCCCCCGCTTGAATACATTGAATACATTGAAGCCGGATCCACACCTATCCACACGTTTGTATAAGGTTGATATAAAAGTTTTGTTGCAAAAATTTCAACGATGTTTTTTTAAGTATTGACACAATGTGACATCGAGCTATGTAAAGGATATTCTAGAATGATTTCTACTCTTCCGCGTGACAGGGTATAAAAGAGCGAGCTTGCGTTCTAATGGAAAGAATTGGCTTCGATCTCGCAGGTGCAACTTCGGGCGATCATGTTTTATGTGTGGCGGCGCGGCACGAACGCAAGCACAACTGCTAAGAATATACAGGATGCATTCGGGGAGGACGTAGTTTCTCATCGAACAGTCCAGCGTTGGTTCAATCGTTTTAAATCTGGAGACACAAGTTTTGAAGATAAGGAACGTTCCGGACGACCCTTGAGCATCGACGACGACGCATTACTCTGCTGCATCAAAGCAAATCCGGAAGCAAGTACGCACGAGCTAGCCAGAGAACTTGGCTGCACCCAAGCATCAATAGTAAATCACTTACTCAACTTGGGATACAGGACAGTTCTAGCTCAATGGATACCACACCGTCTCACCGACGATAATAAGAACTGCTGCGTGACCATCTGTCAGTCTCTGCTACTTCGTCATCATCGCAAGGAGTTTTTAGAGGATCTTGTGACGGGGGATGAAAGCTGGATCTTGTATGATAACAGAAAGCGTCTAGGCTATTGGCTTCCAGTCGGAGGAAAACCGCCACAGCATCCGATTGATCCTCACCCACAAAACATTTTGTTGTGCTGTTTCTGGGACGCAAAGGGAATGCTGTTTCACAATTTTCTCCCTGCAGGCACACGATCTCTTCTACACAATACATTGAGAATCTCCAGGAATTAGCAAAAGCTATAAGAGAAAAACTGCCAAGACGCGCAACTGTCCACCTTCTCCACGACAACGCGAGACCCCATGTCGCAAAGGCAACCCACAAAACAATCACCGAACTTCACTGGAATACCGTTTCTCATCCACCATACTCTCCCGACATGGCGCCACCTGACTACCATTTGTTGAAACATTTAAAGGCATATTTGAGAAACAAAACTTTCAAAAACGTCGACGGTCTCAAGAAAGATGTGTTCATATTCTTCGAGTCACAGCCGCCGTAGTTTTGGGCAAAAGGAATAAACGACTTGCCGGCTAGATGGTCCAGTGTCATAGAATTAGATGGCGAATATATTGTTGATTAGAAATTTTGTGTATAAGATACATGAATAAATTAATTCTACCGAAATTATTGCGACAAAACTTTTTTATCAACCTTATAATAATATTTGTGACGGCTTGTTGAGGTTTGGCAAGCGTGTGGATCCATTGCGTAATTTAGAACTTTATGGAAAAAACATTATGAAATAAAAGATGTTGAATTTTTTTTGTCATAACTTCTGCACCAACCCGATATTTTCTTTTTTTGTATCCTTGCCCCTATTTTTATTAATTACATATTCGAGATAAAAAATATAATCACGATTACGGGAGGAACGACACAGGTCCGTTACTGACAAAGCCCGCAGGCGATCTGGGCGGGCATAAGAAAGTGACAGAGTCAATTATTTCCACATGCGAAAAAAGAGATCGCAACAATGCGCTGGAACCAAAATAAAACAACGTAAGCGCCAAACCAAATAAAAATTGTTTAAAAATAAATTAAGCTATGTATCAAAAATTTGTTCAGTCAGAGTTTTCAATTACCTATTACGCATATTTTGAATGCAATTTTGCAATTAAATTAATTAGGATTTTAGAATTACAGGAGAAAATATAAAAAAGTAGACGTCTTTTCGGAATTAAATTCTATCGAGGAAATTTGAAGCAATTGCGTTTTCCTTCAGTCAGAGTCTTAATCAAATAGTCAATAAACATATTATAACTAAAAATCAAATCCAAACATGCTGTAATAGTGAAATATATGGATTCGAAAAAACACCCAATTTATTTTGATATCGCCTTAAGTACTTTGTTTTGTTAGTTCCCATCAAATATATTCTAGTGTCTGTTGATGTTAAAGATCTCTTGAACTCTCTTTTGATAAATTATAATCAGTTAAGATTTAGACCCATCGACTTAGTGTATCGATGTCAAAAAGTTCAAATATTTTGCTTGGCAAAACTACTTACTATTATTTTACTAACCAGAAAAAATGTGTGTTCCAAAACTGCTTATAAAGACACAGTTCAGCAACGATTCAACATAACTTTAATTTAAGGAAATCAAAGTACCTAAATTCTCAAAGTAAAATTGACAAGCCACATTGTGTGAAATTTCAAAATTGACGATTCCCGCTATAATAGGATTGAAGAGTTTTAACATTTTGTCCCTGTGTAGTGTAGGTGATTCACTCAACAGCAACCGCTTACATTCAGTATAAGGAAAGGTATATATTAAGGTATGGATATATATTTACGTAGTTAAGTTATAATATTACACATTAGATCCAGTTTGCGTCATTAAATACTGCCTATAAAAAGACCTGCTTTAGCAAGACCAAGTACACTCTTCAACTGGCCAGCGGTCGTTCACCACATCAATAAATACAATCATGTATTCAAATATGTGCGTGAAGATCGCTCTGTGCCTATCTCTGATCGTCAGCATTGACGGTTACGTGTTGAAACATCGCACACTGCCTCTGTCAGCGGAAGGTATGACTGTGGAGATTACAGTGAAGAACAAGGAAGACCCGCGTCACCCTCTGTCGACAATGAAGATCGATATCAACGAAAAGGACAAGAAAATGGAGATGTCGATGGCTGAAGCTCCATCAGGAGTGCTGAAACATCTCTCCGAAGCAGACAACACCGTGCCGACTCTAGAAAGCCGTTCCACTATGGTGCTCGGATTGTGCTCTGAGGGCTTCACTCGTTACGGTGAAAGATGCATTCCCAACAACCTACTAGAATAAGAACTACCCGAACTATCTGACAAATACTGTGAAGCTTTGTTTATTAATAAAACTTCTGAAATACGACTATCTTTTTTTTGTTGTAAGTGTGTGTGCCTCTTCTTCATAATTTGTAAACCTGGTTACATAGATTTTTCCTCCTACCTTTCTTTTTTTTTGTCATGGATGTAGTGTAAGTAAAACAATGACATACTTATGCAAAAATTAATGAAAAATAATAACCTTAACCTTTGCCCTGCCGTGAGACCACATCTTTAAAATAAAATTACTCACCAAAAACACACGAACACCAAAAACATCCCACACCAAATGCAACTATTAGCTCTGTTCTGTTGAGGATGAAAGTAGACTTTGGCTCGTTTGAAAAAAAGGATAGTTGCGAAAAACATGTTTCTCCCGTGTTTGAATGTTTGTATTTCCACTGTACATTCAGCGGTCGGTAAAATGGCAAATCGAATTTTAGATAAATTTCGTTTTTGTAGTATCGTTTCTGCCTTTCATACTTGTGACAGTCTGCCTCATTTCAAAGTTCGATGGGCTAACGCTCTCAAGAATACCATGCCTGTGGAGTTCTCCATAATAATAAACAATGAAGCATGAAACTAGTCCGCTATACTATTCCCTATCATTGTAACTCTTGAACCAACAGTAACGATCACCAGAAAAGCGGCGATGCAGTGAAGCACGACGAGCCTCGTAGAAGCGATTTAACTGTCTTGGATTCCGCAACGAAATTAATCAAAAAAGGATAGCGGAGGAGTAAGAGAAACCATAATTTCCACGATTCCTTAACAAAGCAGGAGACAGAGAAGTGTTAGGTCAATAGTCAAAACGGGCACCCTGTTGCCAACACGGACAAAACTAATACATATGTGGACTGTTACAATTGCTGCCAGTAAGGTTTGGCAAAAATGTTTAAACACAATTATAATATTACGTTCATTTTGCCAAAGAAAACACTGCCATAGGGTATAGGATAGTATGATATACAATATTGACGCAATAGCTTAGCAGCAAGCTTGAAGGAAAATTTTATTACCTAGTCTTAAAGTTGCCATGACACATGAGAAATTGGGCAACATGGCAACATGCAACAACATCTCCAGCCACGTCCTAGCCAGCCTCTAATGAATGGATTGAAAGAACCGGTGGAAGTGAATGCCCTTGATGAAAAAGATGATGATGATAGAGGTATCATAAGTATGCCATGACCGACCAGTGGCGTAAAGGGTAGACAGTAAAAAAAAAAAATAAGAATATTCATGAATATAAATTTCTTACCCAAAAATTAAAGTGTTTTTCTTTAATATTTACGTATATTGCATTCCAGCAACGTATAGTTTTCCTATGGATTCTAATCTGGCCTCTGTCTGGCCTACACCAAATTATACATATTGTAAATTATTTGGTTCACTTAAACAAAACTTAGCAACATCGTATTTTTTTAACCTACTTCAAAAAAAGGAACAGGATAACAGTTCGTTGAATTTTTTATGTATGTGTGTTTCCCGATTTCTCAAAGACGGCTGGACTAACTAATTTTATTTTTTTTTCGTTTTAAAGGTCCTCTGCTTTCCAGCTGACGATGGGATCCTGGAGATAAATCCCGGAAACTCTTCAAATATTATAGGAAGACCTGTAGCGATTTGGTTATTTTTAGTAAGTCAAAGTCAGAGATTTATTTGCAGATAAATATAGTTACAAGAGTTCTTACAATGGCAGTATAACAGTAGCTTAACATCACAACACACACAAAACACAGCCACAAGACACAACACACACAGACCACAGTCACAACTAAAAAGTGAAACCTTTTTTACTTTCTAGTGTTTTCATGGAAGTCGGTTGTTTTTTTTAATGTTTGTTTTGTTTATTATTATTGCATCCATCAATACTCTACACTTTTATGATCGTTTTGCGTGGACGTGACGCATATTTTCCTCCTACTTGTTTTTTTTTTGTGTTTGTATTCTTTCGTGGTCTTACCGCATATTTCCGCCTATTTTCTTCTTTCTTTCTGTGTGCATTGAATTATTTTTTCCATCCATCCGTTCCATGTATGGGCAGACACATCTAATTGTTTTTTCGTAATTTTACTACACCATTGTTTAGTGGTGCACAGAATTTACCTTCCTTCAAATTTTCATCGATATAGTGCAAATTTTCTCTGAGTAAAATGGCTGTGTAACACCCGGACGGACGGACAAATGGAGATGATAAAATTACAAGGACGGACGACAGAATTACAAGACGTTTTTGCCATTTGGCTACGAAACCCTAAAAAGATACTACGTATGTAATTTAATTCGTAAATTGCTCTAAAAATTTATAACATTTTATATCTGAATATGTATGGAGAAACTATTGTTTTCCTTAATCCTCTTTGTTCTATTCTGGTTAATTACGTTGCTAGTTCCAAACCAGTTGGATCATTTCTCCTTCTTACTTATCTCGACACTTTTTTGGTTTGGTTTTCAGGAGTTGCAGCAATTGAGAATAGTTAGGCGTCCCAAAAAAGAGGCACGATTTTCTTAAGGTCTCGACGTGGAATATTTTTCGTATAGATGGGTAAAAATCGCCACTATATTGGTAATAAAAAAATCATAAGTAAAATTGACGAGTTACACTGCGTAAATGGTAGGATATTGACAAAATATGTAAACGATTAAAGAATTGTACAACACTTATCATTTAACCTTTATGGACAATGATGACTTAATTAATAACATATATAGTGATTCACTCAATCGCTGTGAAGTATGACGAAAGTAGAACTAGGAATATGCGCAATAAAGGGTAAAAATGTTAACCAAGTATTTCCAGCTTGCGTCATTAAACGGTATATAAAGTCATGCTTTAGCTGTACCAAGTACACTCCTTAACTGGCCAGCGGTCCTTCACCACATTAATAAATACAATCATGTATTCAAATATGTGCGTGAAACTCGCTTTATGCCTGGCTCTGATCGTCAGCATCGACGGTTACGTGTTGAAACATCGCACACTGCCTCTGTCAGCGGAAGGCATGACTGTGGAGATTACAGTGAGGAGCAAGGAAGACCCGCGTCACGCTCTGTCGACAATGAAGATCGATATCAATGAAAATGACAAGAAAGTGGAGATGTCGATGGCTGAAGCTCCATCAGGAGTGCTGAAACATCCCTCCGAGACAGACGACAACGTGCCGACTCTGGAAAACCGTTCCAGTGTGATTGTCGGATCGTGCGCTAGGGGCTTCAAGCGTATCGGTCGTTTCTGTGTACCCAACGACTACTAGACTAACACTTACCCAAATTGTCTGACAAATACGCGCTTTTGTTTTGTTGATTAATAAAACTTCACTGTGAATGTGAAATACGACTGTCTTTTGTTTGTTGTAAAGTTTGTGCATATTCCCCATAATTCGTAAACATGGCTACGTAGATTCTAGCATTAGCAATCAGCGATGTAATCACTTTTTAGATGTTCCTAGTGGCAGTAAATACTCGTACGAGTACATAAATTAAAATGGCAATGCAATAGGTTGTGCGACGCGAGCTCAGATTGACAGGAAAATTAACTTTTCATGGTTTGCAATAATTAGAGTCAAGACATAGTTTATTCACTTTATTGAATAAGTATTGTGTTATTCAGAATGAGTCTTCATTTTATTGATATTAATTATTTGCAATGCGTTTGTTAAAATTTCAAATCACTTCATACGTCTGTGTCTTTCGCCTTGCAGAACCCAGAGAAAAACGTCCTGACCAATGGGTGTGAGACTTTTTACTTTCCGACAAGTGCTTAGAAAGTGTAGGGAGATTGAACTTAACCTAAGAATACCAAGCAATGGGAGGCTAAGGTGTACAACGGCCCGAGAAGACCGATTCATGGTGTCAATGAATTTGATGGGAATGGCGATCCAGTAACTTTTACAGACCCGAAGGGGGTTCCTTTGGGTCTGTCGAAGAAAAAGTCCCTTACAGGGTACGATATGTATACGTGTGGGCCGGTATTTCATAGGATGGTCGCACGGCGCCGTTAAACAATGGCAATCTGACTGCTGTAAGCGTAGAGTGTAGTGCAGTAACATAAACGAGATTCTCAATGAACATCGGTCCGTATTTGGTCAATATGGGTGACAGTGCATTGTTTATGTATGACAATGTCCGGCAGGGGTTTGGGGTTAAGTAATAACTGCCGCACGGGTCGATCTGTCAGGTTAAACTCCGCTAGCCGCGATTGGTCCGTAGATGAGTGACCATCTTCACATACCAGGACCCCTTCGTGCCTCGGAATGCGCATTAAGCCTTTGGTCCCAGCTATCATTCGTGGATCTTTGACAGTCGTTACGGGTCGTCAGAAGCCCGAAAGCCTGACAACCAGTCCTACCAAGTAGGTAACTGAGTTGTGGAGGTCAGATAGGTAGTCGCTCCATGTAAAATAGTGGTATTCAGCTGCATCCGGTTAGACTGGAAGCCGACCCCGACATAGTTGGGGGTTGGTGGTGTTGGTTAGGTAGATGCAATTCCCGACCCCACACACCTCATGTGGTGAACGAGTACTCTCAGCATATACTGATGAATCACTCATCAGCATGCCAAATCGTTTAAAAGCCGTATTAAGTTTTTATTTCGTAAAACCCACTTTAAGAGGGAATCATTTTTTGTCCAAATGGCCCTATTTTGTTTTTCCTTCTTTAACACATCAATTACATACGTATTTTTTTCTTTCAATCTAGCGTTATTAATAACATTTAAATCTAGCTTTTCACTTCAAGGAACTCTTATTATCTTACGTGGTTTCAGAAATATTTCATGATAAGTTAGCGGTTTTCTTATATTGCTCGACAGTGTATTTAAATAATCAATTGTGGTATCGTATGTCGTCATTCTGGGGTCCAATGGGATCCACTACCGAGAAGGTGGTTCATGTGTTCGGGTCCAATAGGGGAGCGCTTCCAAACTGTACGGTTAATAATATACAGTGATTAACTCAATCGCTGTGGTAGAACTAGCTATATGAGCAATAAAGGGTAAAAATCTTAGCTAAGTACGTCCAGCTTGCGTCATTAAACAGTATATAAAGTCCTGCTCTAGTAGGACCAACTACACTCCTCAACTGGCCAGCGTTCGTTCACCACATCAATAAATACAATCATGTATTCAAATATGTGCGTGAAGATCGCTGTGTGCCTGGCTCTGATCATCAGCATCGACGGTTACGTGTTGAAACATCGCACACTGTCTCTGTCTGAGATTACAGTGAGGAGCAAGGAAGACCCGCGTCACCTTTTGTCGACAATGAAGATCGATATCAACGAAAAGGACAAGGAAGTGGAGATGTCGATGGCTGAAGCTCCACCAGGAGTGCTGAAACATCCCTCCGACAATATGGTGCCGACTCTGGAAAGCCGTTCCACTGTGGTGGTTGGATATTGCCCGGTGGGGTACACCCGCAAGGGTCCTATCTGTATGCCTACTGACTCCGGTGAGGATGACTACTAGACTACAAACCGACCTCTCTCTCTCTTCAAAATACTGTGGAATGTGCTTTTGTTTTTTTATTCATAAAATTTCATTGTGAAATACAACTGTTTCTTTTTTCGTTGTTAAGTGTGCCTTGTTACGTAAGCCGATTATGTGAAAACTTTTCATTTTAGTGGTCTGTAAGTTATGGATGCTGTTATAAATTAATAATTGCTCACAATGGTTCTTAAACTTGTCTACATTTGAACAGAATATACACAAAATACACACTCGTAATCTAATAGACTTTATTTAGCTCAGCTGCTTATGAAAAAGGTGTTATAGTTTACAAATAGGTAACTATATATATTATATTTATATTTTTAATAGGTTTTTGCGTCCTTTTATATTTAAAAATATTTATTCCTCAATTTTTCACTATAGAATCTACCACTGTTTGTCTCTGCATCACCCAAAGGTTGACTGCTAGAAAATGTCGTCTGTACATTTGTGTGCTTAAAGTATTAAATACATGAATAAATTGGATTGTGAGTGTGGCGTGCCTTCCATAGAGATTAGTTTCTTTCTTATATTGGTGCTCAAGTTGGGTACTATCTTTTGTTTGTTGTACTCCTAGTGTGGCTTTACCTTGCAGTTACGTGGCTATGTAGATTCATCTTCGTGATGAAGTAACTATTTTAAATATTAAAAAATTATTTACAAAAAAAAAAAAAACAACCGGCTTCGGCTTGGCCGTCGGTGGCAAAAAACTAAATTACAGATCCAGAGACACGAAGTCCGAAATTAAAGTTATTATTCACTTTGTAGTAGGTACTTACTTTTTTTGAAGTCAGTTGTTTTTTTTTGCCTGATATTTAGGTAATGGGTGTTTATTTGAATAGGGACTCTTCGTCCCTTTCTTGGGGTTTCCCCCACGGGTCCCTGATATAGTGTAGGAGTTTAAAAGTTCTCTTCTAAAGCTCGATGAGTCATACTAGTTAGGCTTGGATATCTACATTGTAATACCTATTCTACAGTTCGGCCGACGATGCAATGCGTTCTTGACGCCGCTTGATGGTAATTATTTCCTATACAAACTCCTTTACAAAGAGTTCTACTTCTACTTACTACTATAGTAAAGCCAAGTTTCAAGATAAAAATATTTTCAGCTAAGTATTTTGTGGGTATCGAAATTCCTGCAAATAGAAATCTTACAACCGGTAATTTTGTAACGTCCTAAGTTGCAATCTTTAAATGACGCATACATGAAGTCATGCTGAGTGTACATAAAGGGGGATTCCTGGTTAACTTGTCTTGGGGTCATTGTACTCATCATTATGAACAATTTATACATACTATGAGACCAAACCGGAAATCGCGAAAAAAAAATCAGTTGTTCTCTACATTCACCTATGTTCGCATAACTCGTCAAAATGTAGAGAACAGCTGATTTGCATAGTAAAAGTTGTTCATAATGATGAGTACAATGACCCCTTATGAGGTTGTGCGTTATTCAAGTTATTGATGTAGATGTGTGCCAGATTAATGGTAATAAGCTCGCCCCCTATTACACTGAAACATAACTGATGAAAATGAAATATGGGTTTGTGTATGTGCACCTCTGTCTAGCCTTTTGGGGAATATAGCCGCGATGTTATGTTGTCTTTTAATATTTACGTAGGAGGAACTTGGACTTTGGTCTTAAATCGTCTTTACGCAATGAGGAAAGTGAGCAAGCGCTGTGACTAATAGTCGTTCTCTCTCCATGTGAAAGAAGGCCTTACTATTCTAGTGGGATAGTGACAGACCGATATACTGAGTAGGCACTTAGGTATTTCATTTTGTACCTTAGTGTATAGGTACGAGGGCACTACGTCACAGGTCTAGTGGGTTAACCTGTAATGTTACTGGGTTTTTCCATTAGGACCTCTGCCGGTCGATTCTGTTAAAATCTAACCGTGATAACTACGGTGAAGTGAGCTTAGAGTGAGCTGTGAGTCATGCTGATGCTAGGGATTGACACTATTGACGACAGTCCACGCTCACTTCACCCAAGTATTTACGGCGAGACGGTTACAGAATCGCACGGCTGTACTCGGTTTGTAACAATAAGTTCGCCCCCCTTTTACATTGGACTTCAGAAAACTGATTATTTGTGGGTGCATAATAAAGCTAGAGACAAACTGAGCCCACGTACACAACGTATGCAACGCATTATGACATCAGCACTCTTGAATTTGTATGAAAACAGATGCCTACACTTTGTGATGTTTTGTTTATAACATGAAGTCACCCTAAAAATCCTTGAAGAGTTAGACAGGGATGTAGGTAGCTATAGTACACCCAAACCCAACCAGGCACCGATCCAGATTCCGGGCTGCTACTGAGAAATTCCCCCGACTTGGGAATCGATTCCAAACCTCAAGCGCAGCCGTAGGGATTGCCACCATTACACAAACGAGATAGATACTTTTCTATAATGATTTTGTAATCATAAAGTTCCCTTTAATAACAACTGCTATACCAGGAAAATGATATCAGTAGTTTAGATGTAGAATTACGTATTAATACGTCAGACAGCAGGAAACTTGTAAACATTGATCAGACGTCTACAGGGTATTATGTAAATTAGTATACCTACGTTATCGTTGCTATTAATAGCCGCAGTTTCTCATTATACGAGTACTGCTAACAGTGACTATTTCCCTAACGCTTCATAGGTAGGGCGGAGTTTCCGCAGTGGGTTCCGGCCAGGATGTACAGGCCTCCGGTATTTTCCCATAGGCCACGTATTAGGTGAGTAACTCACTAGTAGGGCCGTGGTTTGGTGAACGAGTTGAGTCACCAGCCCAATGCACGCCATGAGTTCACTTGTCCGCAGTCACGGGTCAGTAGTTTCAGATGAGAAAAGTGAATACAATAGAAGTTCGGTGATAATTTATTTATTTTAATACTTCAAGCACAAAAATGTACAGAGGTGGACTTAATGCTATAGGCATTTTCTCCCAGTCAACCTTTGGGTGATGCAGAACCAAACAGTAGTAGGTGCAATCATGAAAATTGAGGAATTCATATTTTAAATATAAATATAAATATATATACCTAATTACATATAAATAGAAGCACAAATAAATATACATAAATACACGAATATAATAAAAAGAAATAAGACAAGCAATGAGAAAATATTAGCGTTGTGATGATAGGTACTGCCAGCTTCTTGCGAATGTGCTCGCGAACCTTAACAATAAAGGATTACGAGTAAATATGAAAGTAAAAACGCGCATTATAACAAAATTACATTTTTTATTAAATTGTCTGTCTGTCTGTTTTTTGTTAATCGGCTAATCTCCGAAACGGCTGGAATGATTTTGGGACATTAAATGATAAATGATTTATTTTCTGTACGTGGGTTTCTACAAACACTTTTACATTTCAATAAATTCATTGACTGGCAGATAGCTGATGCTACTTAGGGTTGATATTTCAATCGACGGATATTTTTTATTCGTGGAATAAACTTGACGTCTGACAGATTTTGTATGGACCAACTGTCAAAAATTCAAAATTATTCCTCCGATAAAATTATCTGGTGTTGGAAAAATTCTTTACGTTTTCGTTTCGGTTTTCGTTGACAACGTTTGATTTTGACTTTTTAGATTAGATTATTTTAGAAAAATAATAAGTAAAGAGACACATTCTTGTTTTTCGACATCCACGCGAACGAAGTTGCGATCACTGCTAAAACGTAAGCACTTACTCAACTTTTCATCGCCTGAAAACGGCTATTCAGCTCATAGCACTGTTTGTAAACAAGCCAACGACAGCCTTTGTATTTTTTTCTGTTTTAATTATCACTGGTCACAGTAACTCATTGTACAAGATAATATTTATTATCATGTTGTAACTATTCTTTCCTGTAACAATTGGTCACACAGAATCATGAATTTGTGCTTCTTGCGAAGATAAGACTTAGATACAGACGGACACGCGCACATCAAGCTACTACAATCTGCCAAATTTTATCGCTAAAGCATTAGGCTCAAAGTTGATTGGGAAATATGACAGTTTCGGGTAGCTTGATGTGCTGGCGTCTGTACCTGCTTACTTGTGCACTATGCAGCAAACTATTTTAGTATTTTGATACCAAAAATTCAAAGAATTTTAAATGTCCTTAAATATATTTTATATCTACCTATCTTATAGGTAGATATGTAAAAGTCACTCAAATTAACAGAATAAAGGGTTCTGTAACCGACTTCCGACTTATACTCAAAGTTAAAAATTTTCGGCAACATGGCTGAGATTAGAAGCCCATTTTCAACCACGGGTATTACCTACTTACACAACATAAAATCACGGCCGTATTCACCGAAAGGTAAAGCAGACGTGCATCTACATAATATCCAGTACACGCACGTTTCGCCAGTACCTAATTACGCGTCCCACACTACGCTTGCCGGTACGCTGTCTCCACTCCAGGACTCGTCTGCTCCACCGGCCATCGGTCCTTCGGCAAACATGGCCAGCCCACTGCCATTTCAGTTTGCTTACTGTGCAAGCTACCAAGATCAAAAAAATCAAAATCAAAACATTTTATTTCACATAAACATACATGGGCACTTATGAAACGTCAGAAGCTAGGTGTACGGTATCAATTGGTCGTTTCCTATGGAGAAGAACCGACAAGAAACTCCACGTTACTCTTTTAAAAATAATTGGCTTTTACAATATTTTCAAATTACAGTAGGTATGGGCTATGTTGGCATTTCCACAAGACAATGGCAACGTCACAAGTCTGTAGAGATGGTATTAATGATTTCGTTACGCGATGATCCAGAATTGCATTAATACATGATTTCTCTTGAAATTAAAATAATTATTTGAACTTACCTGTCCTCGCTTTATAATTCGTAGAATGATTTGCATTGATTAGATTGGTTTACAAAATTGGGCAGACACTAATGAAGTAAGTTGATTGTTTGGTGATACAACGGAAATAAAATGGGTTTTCCCTGTTCCCTCTGGCTCCGCAGGTCTAATTTGATACATAAACAAGTCGTGACTCACTTTTAAGGGTTCCGTGACACAGATGGTAAAAACGACTCTGTAGGATTTCGGTGTCTAATTTGATTATTACAGATTTAGTTTAACATGTTTTATTTTTTGTTGTGTGTATTGGAATAATACTTTTAATTAGGTTATGCAGAATATTCCTTATCTTTTCACTGTTTAATTTCAAGAGTTCGAAGACCACCAAATTCAAAATCCTGATAGTCTAAATATTATAGGTTGAACACGTTTCAACAATTGGCTGAAAATACTTAAATATATATTTTAGGACTGGGAATTAATAATTTATCTAACTAGGAAATAAAACGCAGGCTCAACCCGTTAGTAAAACCATATCTGGCCGTTCTTGACCTGTGTTTTACAATGCAGCAGTCGAAGTCGTCACCGAATGATTCACCCGTGTCCGTCGTCCTCCGGGGAACATTAGTATGCGTAATGTAAGAGACGCGTCTACAATCGTATATACCTATAAAAAGACGTGCTGGTAAGGACTTACAATCATTCGTTATCTGGCCAGCGGTCGTTCAACACATCAAAATTACAAAAATGTATTCAAATATGTGCGTGAAGATTGCCGTGTGCCTGGCTTTAGTCGCCTGCATCGACAGTCATGTGATCAAACACCACGAAGTTCCGTTATCACCTGACGGCATGATTCTGGAAATTACAGTAAAGAACAAGGGTGATGAGCAAGTTGTGTCTTCAATGAAGATTGATATCAACGAGAAAGACAAGAAAGTTTTGATGTCGATGGAAGAATCTGCAAGTGGAGGGCCAGTGGACGTTGGTGGATCGACAACGGAGTTTGTGCCTAGCATCGGGAACCGCCACAACATCGCAGTGGGCTCCTGCCCGCTAGGCTACACACGACGAGGTGGATTCTGCTTCCCCGACGACGACTACTAAGTTACTGGACCCTCTCCTGAAGTGATCCCTGTTTTAGTGTTCACCCGTGTTAAAAGACTTATACAAATGTGATACCTCCTCTCAGTGTTATTTATTTATTAAAAGTCATCGTTTAAATTTATAACCTATTTTCTTTATTTTTGTATTCTTTACAATCGTTTCATCTTGATCGAAGTGCTGTGCCAAATTAATCATAATCACCCAAAGGTTGACTGATAGAAAATGCCCATGGCATTAAGTCCGCCTTTGTACATTTATGTACTTGAAGTATTAAATAAATAAAACAAATAAAGGTTGTGATTAAATGCAAAGTTTAGGCCCGTGTTTATTATACTGGATGATTTTTTTTCAAGTTCCTAATTTTTACAGGCTGTTCTTCTCGTTAATATGAACAACTTTCACTATGGGACCAACTCTGAAATCACGAAAACAAAATCAGCTGTTTAATACAAAAGTTCAATACCTACTTGACCAAAATGTATGAAACAGCAGATTTTTTTCTTGATCTCAGAGTTGGTTCCATAGTGAAAGTTATTCATATTCATGGGAACACCCTGTAAAAATTTGGAGCCGGTAAAAAAAAGCATGCTGTATATTATTGCAAATTTTATCAGCAGTCTTCTTTTCCTACTGCGTATTTTTTTTTTTTTTATATTCGTTATTTTTTTTTTAGGGGGGTTTTTATCCACAAGGATACGACAACCCCATTGTATCTTAACACTATATCATAAGCACTATACTTAAACGAATATAAAAATAAAATAATAAATCTAAGATAATTCGGGGTTCACTAATGCTAAACTACAAAATTGTTTTGCTACATCCGATTTAGGGCGTGACAAAATCGTCTTAACTTACTGCGTAATTATTAAACATGATTTGATTGCATTTATCTATCGCATAGTTTATCAGTCACCAGCTGCACTGTTTCCTTTCTGTTAAGTAAGTACTTATGTAGGTACAGATATCAACACAAATCACTGGTAAAACTTGCAAAAATCGGGCGAAAATTGCTATTACTACAGTAACATAAAGGTTCAATGTCAACTTGTCTTACTACTGATGTGCATTGACTGTACAGTTAGTTCGAATGCCAATTCCACTTTGATGCGAGAGGAAATCCTAAGCGCCATGAACAGAACTAGAAAAAAAAAATGCCCTACATTTTAAGAGCTGTAAAATGTATCAAGTTGATATGTAAATAGTAGAATCACAACCTTGAAGAACGAAACCAGTTTGGTAACATTACTTACAAAGTACCGGAGACACATTATTTTTTTTATGTTATTTTGATTACTTCCTATTATGTAGGTAAATTTCATTATTCGGTATTTTAATAGATCCGTGTATAACCGTGTCCCTTTACCAAATCAATTGGGATAGGGGCAAAAGAATACGCACACCACTGGTAATAGAATAGAAACCTTTTATTTTTAGAGTACATAGGGTTCGTCGTCCAGTTTCATGTCGGTCGTCCGGCGGCGAGATGGGCGGACGACATTGTTACCATCGCGAGTAGAACCTGGATGAGGCTGGCACAGGGGTGAGGGAGTGGCACTTGACAAAGAGACCTATGCACAGTAGTGGGTGAAGTCGGGCTGTGGATGATGATGATGATGACATATGGTTAATAATAATTTAACTTAACACCTTGTATTGGTGAAGGAGTCGCGTTAGGGCCCTTTCCTACGTCAAGATCCCGTTTTTTGCGGGTACGGTTTTTTGCAGGATCACGTTAAGTAGTGTACGTGTTTACACACGCATATTCACACAAGCATCCCGTGTTCCAGATACTGCAAACAGGATGCTTGTGTGAATATGTATGTATATGGTACTTACAACTAGCTTCGTAGCTAGTTGTAAGTACCAGCATATATGTAGTATTAAATGTGTTACTAATATTTTTTTAAGAATGTTTTTTTTAAACCTTTTTTATTTTTTGTATTCAGGGTATCGAAAATCATCTAGATAAATAAACTCGCTACCCGCTGTTGTTGCATCATTAAATTAATCTACATACATTGAAAAGATGATGGTCTTGGAAAAAGACGACGTGTTCAATTAGTCTATAAAGTTCCCACTTCTGGGACACAGGCCTCCTCTCACGGAGAGGGTGTAGGCCGTAATCCACCACGTGAGACCAGTGCGGATTGGTGGATGTCACATGTCTTTGAATTTGTGGTTCTAAAACATGCCGGTTTCCTCACGATGTTTTCCTTCACCGTTTTGAGAGCAGTGGTGAAGAAATACATCACACAAAGTAATGTGTCAGCGTTTGTTTTTTTTTTTTTTTTTTTTTTTTTTCACCCATGACCGTCGACAGTCGAGGCCGTTGCCGCTGGGCCAGTACTGATGCTAATCTGCTTTACCGACTCAGTGTTATACACTGCTACAAGGATCTGTGCGCACTCGAATGACGTTGACAGGGGAGCGCTGTTGGTAAACATTTAAGCAATTGTTTTTT
The DNA here is from genome assembly GCA_949629135.1 of Eremobia ochroleuca. Taxonomy (NCBI): domain Eukaryota; kingdom Metazoa; phylum Arthropoda; class Insecta; order Lepidoptera; family Noctuidae; genus Eremobia; species Eremobia ochroleuca. The sequence continues at coordinate 7,439,454 of OX451403.1, read as the reverse complement.
TAAATGAATGAAAAAACAAGAGAGCTGCGTTAGTTCCGATTTTGGACTCACACTAAAAGATTCATAATACAGCTATTTATTACGTCGTAATGTCAATACCGCAGAATGACAATCAGTCACCTTCTTTATACTTCATATAGAATTTAAAAAAAAAAAGGTAGTACTCATAATCCGGACTTGATAAAGGAAAGTATGTACATATATGGAAACTGACAAAGCTATAGAGTAAAAGATTTGACTGTACGTTAAAACTAGAATATAATACAAATAATTACTCCAAAACATTTGAGGTAAAGCCTGATTCAGTAATAACAGTGCGCATGAATAGCGTATTTTAATCTTCTTGTCAAAGGTATTAATTCAATAGCTGGTATTATGGCCGCAGTGGAACTCAATGCCATGCCGCCATGTTTCAGGCACATGCCCCACCGCCGACGAGGAAGCGACTAGGTATCAACGATTTTCTTGCTGAAGCGTTTATATGATTGTAGGTCCCATGTATGACTTACAATCATGTAAACCACACATCTGTATCTATTTAATTCTTTAGTTCGCCCACTAGTTGAATATGCCTGTATGATCTGGGATCCCTTTTATATTCAATATGAGACTGCAATAGAGAGAGTTCAGCGTAAATTCCTCAGCACAATGCAGTACAAATGTCACATCGGACGTTTATCTTATAAAAACGCTTTGACCAAATTTAGATTGTTAACATTACACTCTAGGCGCTTGTTGCTCCAAGGTATGATGATCCATGGACTTGTACATAATAAGATTGATTGCTATGATTTGATTAGTAAAATATACTATATTGTACCTAGAACAGTAATGAGACGAGAGGCGCGCTCTTATCCACTGTTTGCTTATCCACTGTTCCCCGGCAAGTACTCGTTTATTGCAGTGACGAGAGCTCCCAAAGGCAGTACACGATCGACGACGCTCGTTTGCTGGGTAGAACACTTACTAAGAGACTGATGCTTGGTACATATGCATACGAGTACAAGTGAGTAATCGCTCGTCGCCGTCGCGGACTCAACACTCGTCGCTCGGCACTCGTTGCTAGCTCTCATTAACGAGGAATGAGTCCTCGTTAATCGCTGGCGGTGGGGCAGATGCCCTGCATAATAATAATAATATAATAATAATAATAATAATAATAATAAAATTTATTTAATAACAACGTTTACAAGTAAAGTACATTTAGCCAACAGTAGTAAATTCCTTATACATTTATAGTGCCTAATAATAATAAACTTAAGCTAAAATCTTTATATTACAGGTGCAAGCAATGATGGTTCGGAAGTAGAATGTTAGGTAGCGACCTGCCCGATCTAGGTTTATACAAACCTGTGTTTCAGGCCATCACTTACATTTAAATTACAAAGGGAAAATAAAATTTGAATTAAGTAAAACTGACTACAGATAATCTATTAACAACTATGAGAAAAAGCATATTGTTACATTAATACCTAAAACTAGCCTATGTAAATATACAAAAGTAGATACTTACGAGGGAATAAAATATTGTCATCATGACAGAATTTCTAGAAGTTTTTCTGTGTCTGTGTAGTTGAGGGTCGCTAAATATTCTGATAACATTGTACTACATTTTTTATAACTTACACTATAGAGGTTTAGTACCTTGTTGAGCCTATTATACAGAAAAGGTCCTAAAAATACATAAAATCGATTAGCGAACGCATGTTTGGTTTGAGACCCTATGCAAACCAAATCCTTTCTTCTCTTGACGGAAGGTACTGGATTAAAAGGAAGTGCAGTATGCTGGTGTAGTACTATGCTTAGAATGAATAATTGCCGTATTGTTAATACATTACACGCTATGAAGAGCTGGTGCGTAGGAAATCTAAAAGGGCGAAAGGTAGCAACCTTTAGAACTGCTCTTTGAGCACGCTCTAGAGGGAGTAAAATTGTTTTTGCTGCACCACCCCAAGAAGTTATGCAATAGGTAAGAATGGATTGACACAAAGCCAAATAAACCTGTTTAATTAATTTATAGTCAGCTATGTTCCGTAAATTCTTAAAAACGTATATTAATTTGCGCACTCTAGTACAAAGTAAATCGATATGTTTACGGAAATTTAGATTGGAGTCAATAGTGACACCCAGATATTTCAAATAGTCAGCATTAGCTAAAGTGGGGCAAGAACATGCAGCGTCAGCGTACGTGTTGCATTTATGTGCATAAATGTTTAGATTAGTAAGCGGTATGTTAGTATTTCTCATTGTAAATAGAATGTATTTAGTTTTATCTGGATTTAATGTTAGGAGATTATTATGGAGCCAATTGGACACAATGTTTAAACCATTTTGAGCATGTTCATAGACCTCATTTTTTGATTTGGCTGAGAACAATAGAGCGGTGTCATCCGCATAAGACATTAACATACCATTTTGCCTCCAAAATGGTATGTTAATGTCTTATGCGGATCTATATAAATGAACTATGCAGCCTGTCCCTCGACAGGCTGCATAGTTCATTTATATAGATTAAAAATAATGTGGGTCCCAAAATGCTGCCTTGTGGAATTCCAAAACAACTATTTTTGAGTTCAGAACTTGTAAACTGACCTATTTTTACACACTGATGACGATCGCTGAGATAATCAGAAAATAGTTGTAGTTGTGCTCCTCTTATCCCAAGTGTTTCAAGCTTGTGCAAAAGTAAAGTACAAGAAATAGTGTCGAAGGCCTTAGCAAGGTCTAGAAAAATCCCAATTGTGTGCATACCATTATCCAGATTGGTAGTGATATAATTAGTTAGTTTGTGTACTGCTTGGTTAGTTGATCTTTTGGGCCTAAAACCAAATTGACTATCTGAAAGAAGTCTTTTATCTTCCAGATATTTTATCAACCTACTGTTAATGATTTTTTCTAAAATTTTTGAGAGGCCTGTTAGTACTGAAATGGGTCTGTAGTTATTCACACAGTTTTTGTCTCCAGACTTAAATACAGGTGTGACCACAGCTTTTTTAAGCCATTTAGGGAATATTCCTTTAGATAAACATAGCTGAAAAATGTGGGTTAGCGGAGGGGCAAGTAGGTATTTAAATCTTATAAGTATATTATTAGGTATGCCATCCCAACCAGTAGCGCAATCATATTTTAACCCGTTTATTATTCTTACTACCTCGTCAACGTCGGTATCTAATAAAACAAAAGAATTTATTTTAGAGGATGTTGTGGTCGGCTTTTCAGGGGAAAAATTACTAGAATTTAAACATTTTTCAGCCAAGTTTTTACCGACATTAGCAAAAAAATTGTTTACATAATTCATTGCTTCGGATGGGTTTATCTCTGTTGTTAGCAAATCAAGCGGAGGTTCAGGAGTTTTCGATCTAAATGTATTAGTTTTAATAAATTTCCAGACAAGTTTACTGTTTTTTCCCGCCTTCTGTAATTCATTTTTATCGTACTGATATTTTATTTTTTTCAAAAGATTATTACAGAAGTTTCGATACCTTTTATATGTTAGAGAAAGTATTTCATTATCAGGTGCAAGTTTCAATTTTAGGTGAAGTTTGTCTCTCTGTCTTATACAACGAACGAGCCCGGGCGTGATCCAGGGTTTAATACAACTATACTTTCTTGGGATGGGTTTAGTGAATGTGTTTTTTCTTATTGCATATTGTAGCGAGTTAATGAAATAATGTAAAGTAATATTTGCATCGTTTGAAGTGTAAACGGGGTCAAAATTAATACCGCGTATGTCATTTTCAAGGTTTATCATATTGACTTTAGTGTAGCTACGCATGCAGTTTTTTCTAGGTGCACTTATTTGTAATGTTAGTAAAACAGCCTGATGATCGGTAAGCGACGAATTAATAACCAATGTTTTGGATGGATTTTTCGATTTTAGAATGATATGGTCTAAGCATGAGCCACTCTGATGCGTGGGGTGATAGTGAGCTGGTAAAAGTCCATGAAATGAGCAAATATTCAGATAATTATGAACATGGGTATCAGGTTTCCCGGAAGCAATGTTAATGTTAATATCGCCCAAAAGTATTATGTTTTTAAAAGAGGTTATGTTTTTTAAGTTTGTGTCAAGTGAGTTTAAAAATCCTTCAATATTTTGTGAAGGAGGCCTATAAATAGCCATGATAACTGTATCGGGAATAATTTTAATTATTAAGCAATTACTATCTTGGGATACCGGTTCTTCTTTGATTGTTTGTAAATTATTTTTGATATAAACTACTAATCCATCGTTTTGGTTTATGTTTCTGTCTGTACTGTATGAATAATAACCGTCAAGAGATGGCAAGTTTACTGTCTGTTTTGACAGCCAACATTCCGTTAGGACGATAATATCACAGCTTATATCAAGATTCTGTAATAATACTTCAAAACCGTTCATGTTTCGATTTATGCTGCGAATATTCTGTGTGAGTAGGATTAACTTTTTGTCACCAGAAGGGAGAAGGTGTTTACAGTCCTCGACATTACAGATTTTAGATTCAGACACAGAGAAATTATCTAGATCACAAATTAGCTGATTTGTCATGAAAGTTACAAACTAAGTGGAAATATATATAGAGGATAAGCTAACTGTTTATGTGCTTACTAAATAAAACTATTCGGTGGCGCTCTTAGGCGCCTTCATAGTCTATTGAGTTAATGTAGTTGATCTCTGCATATTTGCGCGCCGGGCAACTTGCATCGCCAGTTGGATGGTCACATTTCCTCTTAAAGCGTTTGCACGTCGCACATTGAGATGGAGAAGATTTGCTGTTGCATTCCTTGAAGGAGTGTCCTGTCTCTCCACAGTGGTTGCAAGTAGGACTAGTTTCTCGGCAAAATTTGGCTGCGTGCCCGAACTGCTGGCAATTGAAGCACCTGGTGACTATTGTGAAGTCTCTCACAGGGCATGATGTCCAATTAATAAAAATTCGGCTTTGAGTTATCATAATTTTCCTTATGCTAGCTGGTACTTCTAAGATGTAGTTACAGGTAGGAAGGTCTTTCTTACCCGATTTGTGGCTCAATTTGATACTCTCAAGGACGGACTCACGAGTTATGTTCGGCAACTTGTCTGAGAGGTTTTGCTCGTAAATACAGTCAAATACTTCCTTCTCGGTAAGGGTAACAGGGACACCAATAACAGCGACCCTAGGGCGGCGTTTGGAAGGTTCTTCTATTGTAAGGCCCGATGAAACTAATTTTTCCGAGTTCTTGAGCTTGTCAATATCGCCTTTATTTTCGGTGCTAATCAGAACGCCCCCATTTTTCATTTTTCTCAGACCACGGACATGAAGCTTAAGTTGTTCCGGGGAGATTATCTTTTGGACAAGTGACTTGGTGTCGTCACTTGTTTGGGTCTTATCGCTGGGATAGATGGCGACTGATCTCAAATTTGCAGGACGGACGAAGTTATCGGAACCTTTCTTCACCATGCTAGCATAAGAAGTGTTTTCCGAAGGATTACACTTAGTCTCAACGACCTCTTTAAACTGCTGGAGTGAGTCCACAACGTTCTGGTGAACCTGGAGATGCTGGATTGTGGTATGGGCTTGAATCGTTTTCGTCTTCAACGATTGGTATAAGACGGCCATCTGAGAAGTCCCACTTGAAACCCTACGGCAAAGAGTAGAGACACGAAGCTTCTGGTCTGCGTTCATTTTCCCTTCATTGACAATAGTGCATACTTCATTCAGAATAGCTTCTATAGATCCGATCCATTTCTGGATCTCCGGCGTACTAATGACTTCGATCGGCAATTCATTCTCCGTGGGTGCTGGTGGATTTGGGTCACTCGGGGGTAATGGTTCGTTTGGCGTCGGTGGAGGACTTCGCCGTAGTAATTGGCTACGACCAAACGGGCTCGATCCTGGATTAGACATACTACCAGAAACACTTTATTTATTGTTTATAAAAATATTTAGTTCATCTTGCACATAAAAGTCTGTAAAAACCTACAAGTCACACGCGACACACTTTACTTTTGTACTGACGGCGCAAATAATTATATTATATAATAATTGATTTGTCGTATTTGCTTATTTCATTATAATCAATACAAAACACACGTCCGCTTAGTCTCGCGTCTCGTAAGCGAATCCAGCATAATACAGAATGCATAGTTCGAACATGTCACAGTTTAACAAAATAATTTGGAGTATTTGGAGCCCTCGCATTCAATTTTACAGCTATGTAAAATCGGGAGATTGTATGCAATCATCGGAAATATTTCATTCGCTTTGAACGTATCAACAAATTTAAACGTATTCATTTTGGCGTGTATTATTTTATTTTGTGATTATGTTCAGTTTTGTTTTAACTTTGGTGGGACGGTATTAATTTTGTTGTGTTTTTTTTTTTAATTTTTATTTACACTGTAATCCAAAGGACATTGCTTTGTGGCCATACATTGTTCGCCCTGGAACAAAGAGCGTCGGAAAGTTTTGTGATGTATTGTCGATCATTAGTAAACTCCTATAAGATCTTATTTTCTTTATATTTTTTTTTTTGGATCTTATTTTTATAGCGGACTAGCTGCAGAAAAGATATTATATATTAAAAAAAAGTAGCAGATTTTGAGGTTATAATCGTGCCATAAGGTATAGTTTTTCATAGCTCCGAGCTCCGAGCCCCGAGTGATTTTTAAGAAACTGAAAAACCATATCATAATACATTTAGCTATTTTTAGTACCTACCTAGATAATTAGGTAGCTATGCAACTTTTTTCTAAAGCCTAATCTCTAATCTTTTTCGGCACTACATGACGTTTGGCAAAGATGGCGGTGATTAATGTTATAAGTCGCGTAAAATACTTTACAATGTTCATTTTGGCATGCAGATAGTCCATGTTACAAAAGTATTTGCAACTAATATAATGAAACAGACAATTAATTATCGTGTATGTCCGATACTTGTGTCTGTGCAACACAAGTATCGGACATACACGATAATTAATCGTCTATTTTATTATATTAGTTGCGATTCTGGATAATGTCCTTTGACCACTTTTGCTGGATGGTTTTGATACAGAAGAATGTATTTACCACTTCCTTCTACCACTCACTACAACATCTCCGCTCTATCTCGCTCTATTTCTATATTTATGTCTGTAATTTATATGGTGTACATAATAAAGAGTATTCTAGTCTATTATATTCTGAATTGTGGTACTGATTGGCTTTATTCCATCTGCCTAGCCTTTTCCCGACTTTGTTAGGGTCGGCTTCCAGTCCAACCGGATGCAGCCTGAATACCGGTATTTTACAAGCGACTGCCTATCTGACCTCCACAACCCAGTTACTAGGTAATACGATACCCCTTGGTAAGACTGGTTGTCAGACTTTCAGGCTTCTAACTACCCGTAACGACTGTCAAAAATCCACGAATGATAGCCGGGACCAACGGCTTAACGTGCTTTCCGAGGCACGGAAGGGTCTCGGTATGTAAAGGTGGTCACCCATCCACAGAGCAACCGCGGCAAGCGTAACTTAACCTGATCGATCGACCTGTCCTACTGTTATTATTTAGCCACGGGTGGCTTGTCGCTTTAAAAACTTCTTAATGTAGGTAATCAAATTATTTTTTTATACGATTATGACCCTGACATTGATTAGGAAGCTCGTCGTGGGCTTACGTACAGAATACCAATTCCCGTTATTAAAAACATTAAAAATCTAGTAGCAATCTCATTTAAGCGACAATCAATGTTAAAAACTTATTAAAAATTGTAGGAAAACTACCCCGGTACTCAGACTCATTACTTAAAATGAATCAATCATTAACTTTAATTGACAAGTATAAATTGGAACGCAGTCAGTCGATATGTCATATTGAAAACATTTTTGTTGACATTTGTTCCAAGATTAGTAAAAGTTAATGAATGATTAAATTTTAAGTGAAATTTCTGAGTGCGGCAGTTAGAGGTATTTTTGACACATTGAACATTCCTATAATTACGAGAATTGCCCTTTTGGTATGTGTAATAAAATTTGTTCCATTTGTTTTTCCAAGTAAACCAAATGACTCATCAGAAATTCAGCCAAGTACATATTTGTTTTGATTGGAAATCATAATACGAACTTTTACTGGGAAACAAACAATAACATTATTGTTTAGGTATAATATTCAATATATTTGGAAATACCGATTATTTACTCGTTGGTCTAGCGGTCGCAAGCCCTACTGCTGAGCATGAGGTCCGGGGTTCGATTCCCGGGACGGGCAAAACGTTATTGGCTTCTTTCATCTGGAATTTCTCAGTAGCAGTCTCGAGTCTGGATTAATTGTGCCTGGTAATTAGGCCATTTAAATATAACGTGCGAAATGGAGGTAGAAATGGCCTGTGTTGAAATCATATAACGTTATACGAGTATTTTGTGCGTTTATTCCAAGCGAAAGACTACATCACCCCTGCTCTTTATCCAAACAAAAACCTAATACAATTTGAAAGCTCATTCTAAACTCGCTTGACTGTTGGAATATTTATTGCCAGCTTGCACTACATAATGTCGACTTTAGCAGACAATCTTTGTAATACCATAGGTGCACCTTTAACCATATAAGTTATGTTATTTATTTAAACTTTTCGCACAAGGCGGACTTAATTCCTTAGACATTCTCTACCAGTCAACCAAGAGTGGTGAAGAGATGAGACGGTAGGTGCTTTGCTTGAAAGGAATAATGATGAAAAGCATATCATGTGTAACACACATGTGTGTCATGTATGGTTGGAATAATGATGTTGTGATAAATGTCAGTCACCTTTAGCGACACAGCAAGTTTCATTCATAATATTAACTTCCCATTACACATTTATCCTTGTAATATTAAATTTATGTGATACGTAATAAATAACTTTGTTGGGGGATTTCAGTTATTCAGACGTGTACTCGTATTTGCCGATTGGTATTATAAATAGGTAGGATATTATTACAGAGGAAATAATGGCATAATAATATGATCGTTATTCAAGTTAGAGTGGTTTTGCACTACGTCCGGTCCGAATCCGATCAGAATCCGTGAAAATACGGTACGGAGTAGTCGTACAACTATTTGTATCGCAGTTTACGCACTGGATCTGATTTCCGTCATCCGATTTCTCTCCGTCATCCGTGAATCTCCATTTCGGAGATTATTGACAGACGGGAGTAGCAGTAATATTATTAGGTATTTGTATGAGCAGTCGCGCACTGCGTCCGAACCGAATCCGAGTTGCATTCCGCCGAATGTGAACGCTCTGCGGTGGTTTTGCGTAAAATGACGTCTGAATCACGGATTCGGATCGGAGGTAGTGCGAAACTGCTCTTATATATGTAGGTTATTGACGATCATTCATTCCCTCACGTGTTTGATAGGTACAATAAGCATATGAGGGGAAGTCAAAGTAGGTTTTAAGTTTTCAATGAGTGTGTTTGGGTTATACCAAAACCGACTTGCTATGCATCCTTCACGCTACCTTCATGTGTGGTTGCCGTACAAGACTTTTCAGGAAGATAGCATAATCAGTCTATAATGTTCTCACTGCTGGGACACAGCCCCCCTCTCTGATAGAGGGGGTGGGCCACTACCCACCACGCAGGCCCAATACGGGTTGGTAGATGTCACATGTTTTCGAATTTTTGGTTCTAGGACATGCCGGTGTCCTTACGGTATTTTCCTTCACCCCTTTGAGAGCATCATCTACCTAGCCTTTTCCCAAGTATGCCGTATCTAAATAATAGCGGTTGCACTGGTCAATCGATCCGGTTAAGCTACGCTTGCCGTTGTTTGTCTGTAGATGAGTGACCATCTTTACATACTGAGACCCCTCCGTGCTTCGGAAATCACGCTAAGTCGTTGATCCCGGCTGTCATTTGTGGATCTTTGACAGTCGTTATGGGTAGTCAGAAGCCCGAAAGTCCGATAATCAGTCTTACCAAGGGGTAACTGGGTTGTGGAGGTCAGATAGGCAGTCGCTCTGTGTTAAATACTGGTATTCAGCTGCATCCGGTTAGACTGGAAGCCGACCCCAACGTAGTTGGGAAAAGACTAGGTAGATGATGATATATTGGACATGCATGAGCGACCAATGCCTCAGGACTTGGCTGTCCACTCTGTCCGACACCACGTTCAGAAGCGCGTTGGTGCTACCCTTCACCCGAGACCACAGGGAACTTTTGCGAAGCACCGCCTGGAAGCCGTCCGTGCTGTGATCTCCGGAGGCACTGCACCGCCATGGGAGCCCCAACAAACCCCTGAATGGGTTATTATACTGGACGCGCGGAGCATTGCAGTTTTTTTTAGTGTAATTGCTTCACAGGTTGCACATGTATAACATTTGGCAATAGCTTTAGAATAGTGTGACTTTAACGTCAAGAGCATCGCGCAAACCTGCGAGAAAGCATATTACCCCTTACCGACAATGCCCTGCCCGCCCTATTCATGTCTATATCATCATTTAGTTTCTCATTGGCCAACTGACCCAAGTAGTTAAATTTGGACACATCTGTAGGGTGTTTCCATTTAGTATGACGGAAGGAATAAGATGTTGTAAATAAATAAGATAATGTAGAGGTCTTATTCCCAGACTTAAAAACTAGTAGCTCGCTCTTCTGAAAATTGTACTTGAACCCATGGGACATTGCATGCCATAATATTAAGTACATATTTACATAATTAAATTGTTGACGTTGATTTATTATGTTTATTTTATAATAATTGTCTAAAGAATTTTATAAAGTACCTCCAGTAAATATTCACAACGCTTCACGCTTCAGTAAATATTCACAGTGCAGGATTCACAGCGCCATCTAATAATTTTAACGAGAACTAAAGACATTCGTGAAATAAGTTTTCAGTGAACGCAGTAAATTGGGATAGTTGTGTTTATGCTTGATTTCTACAAATATTTTTCAAAATAAAGGATCATGTTTATCCCGTTTTTGGAAGAAAAAGTAGTCAAATATTGTAAATGGGATATATAACATATATATATGGATAGGATTAAAATTGAATATTTAAATAGATAAGTGTAAGTATGTCGTATAGGTATATAATATTATTGTATTTCTTATACATGTAAATGGTACACCACAGACAACCTGTACGTGCACTTGAAAATACGTCAGAAGCTAGCACGGTCCCAATTGGTTGTTCCTAATGGAGAACGGCCGGCAAGAAACTCCACGGGTACTTTAAAAAAAAAAAAAAATTGGGCACACACCATCACGACTAGTGCGTTGATTAGAGGTGTACATATACGAGTAGTACACCCACATCGCCCGTTATGTTTAATTTACATGGGACTTAGGCTGCCTGTCCATGGAGCCGGAGCGAGGCTGCGGAGTGGAGAAACTGAGACATTTAACCAATAGGATTGCATAAAATCTCAATGTAATTTTTCTATTGGTTAATATTTCTCCGTTTCTCCGCTCCGTAGCCTCGATCCGCGTCATACAATATTATTTTTAGTATATGGCAAACCCGAAACACGTGTCTAGTATTTTACAAATTATACAATGGGCGTGCCTCGGAAAGCACGTTAAGCCGTTGGTCCCGGCTGTCATTCGTAGATCTCTGACAGTCGTTACGGGTAGTCAGAAGCCCGAAAATCTCACAAACAGTCTTACCTAGGGGTACCGTATTACCCAAACTGGGTTGTGGAGGTCAGATAGGCAGTCACTCCATGTAAAATACTGGTATTCAGCTGCATCCGGTTAGACTGGAAGCCGACCTCAACATAGTTGGGAAAAGGCTTGGCAGATGATGATGACAATGAGCGGCCTTAACGCTTTCTGCGGTCTCTTCTAGAGCCAAGTAGCATACTTGCCATCGCTCGTTCATCATTTACAGCCTAGTAGCATACTTGCCATGGCTCGTTTTCTCACAAGTTCCCATGCCCTTTCAATCAGTCTGACGACCACAGCGATGCAGCTATTAATGTGGTGACAAATCGCTTGTTATGACTGCGACAGTACACCGTGCCAGGTGCTCCAATTTTCATTTAGGACTGCTGATGTCTCTGTATCTGATGACATATCAATTACGATTTATAAATAGAGACGTCTCAACGGTTTTGGATGTGAAAATGTGTTAATCATTCTTTTTATTGAACACGTCAGAGCGGCAATTCTCGTAATTTTAAGCACGTCCACAGATTGATCTCAGTCTCAGTCTGTCAAAAATACTTTTAATTTTCTACATTTTTGATAAGCTATTGTTTGGATGTTTTGTTACTTGATCACGCAAAAACTACTGAAGGGATTGGGATAAAATTTGGTACACGTATAGTTTATAACCAGGATTAACACATAGAATACTCTTTATCCCGATATTCCCACGGGATCGAAACTTATGCGGGTGAAACCGCGGGGCGCTGCTAGTGTAAAATAAATTATTTTTTTAATTTTGGATGATTGCTGTGACATTTTCGTTTTCTGCATCAGGCGTTTCTCGAATTGTTAAATAAATCTTACCCTCAAAGGATCCTTGATTCCTTGATACTTACCACACTAATCTCCTTTGTTTCTCACGAAATTGAGCAAAAGAATGACAACGAGATTCTTTATCATGTTAGTGCATTTTGTATATATTTTGGTACCTACCTAATTAACATTTCGCCTAGAATAATCAACGATGCGTGACAATGTTGTTGGCATTTATGCATTCAACCGTAAACCATAACTTTGATCACATGCCTAAGGCGCCCTTATACGCTCGTTACAAAATATATACAAACCTACTAAGTATTTTTCATCAAAACATTTAGTTTCTTATCTTGTAATTTGCTCATACCTCTATTGAGGCCGTAGGTAGGTAGCCCTAAAAATTAAGAAACATTGTTGTGTGTTTAGCTTCGTTGGTAAAATCTTCTAACTTTTCCATTTTCCTTGAACCTCTATCGCCTGTAGTTCATGGCTACAACCATAGATGGCGCTATGGGTCGCTTGAGGTTGTACTTCGGTATTTATTCATCACGTTTGACAAAAGATCGAAAAATCGCTGTATGATATGGTTGGCATTATCTCAGTTCATTCTCATAACCCTTATTTTAGTTTATTATTTTCGTAGCTTTTGCGTACAATTTAATATTCCCCAATGCCGATCTTGCTATAAAGGAAATAACAGTTAATCTGTATCCCATGGGGCGCACGTATTCAGGGGGAGTATAAGTGCTTTGTGTCCTTCCGAGGTAGTTTTACTGTATGCAGTCGGACCTTCATCGGATCCCTCCCTGAGGTATCGAAAAAATGTTTACGGAGGCGGTTATCCTAACACACATTGTCTTTCATTGTTTCCAAAAGTTTATACATACGATGTATTAGCTTATCAAAAATGGATACATAATTTTGACTGTAAGTATCAATCAACAAAAATCGAAGGAAAATGCTTTCCAATATTTTCCTACATTTTCCCTAACGTTCTAAGCAAAGAATATTGAACAAATATCCGAATTTATCGATAGAACATATCGCTACAAGTCAGTATAAATACAAGCGGTTGGGCTGTCGACTCGTGTGACATGTTACTTCTACACTAGTGGAGATGAAAAGGGTAACGTTCGATATAGACACAAGTGGGTATTTTTATTTCTTTGCTGACACTGACCCATTTCTTTGTCGTGGAGTGGCCGAGGACGGATCTAAAACTATTGTTTCTAAATGTTTCGTTCATTTTGTTCTGTGTGGCCGTTTATTGTCCGTTTTATTGTGTTTTATCGGTAATAGGGGTTTAATTAAAATTATATGGATATTAGATGTGTATCATTTTGTTAAGTAGAGTTGTAGTTAAACGCTACGTAATCTATTGAGCCATAGACAGTGCGTAAAAACATGTAAGACCACATCTAAAGATAGAGAAAGTATTTTACAACGGTGGCCATAGAAATCAACATTCATAACCTCAGACCCCAATTATATTAAGCGCCATATTTGTTCAAGTTTTTACCATAAAATAAGTAGGTAAAAAAACTCGTAAGTATATAAAAATATCTTAAGGAAATTCATGTAAAGCGTTGGCACTAAACAGGAAAGTGAAGAGGGCTCACTGATCCCACACATCTTTATCAATGGCGCTTCATCCACCGCGTACATTTCTCGGTTTTGTTAAAGAACTCTAATTCAGGATGCACATCATGTGAGATCATGTGTGCATCTTCCGTAATTCAAAATCACTCACAGGCTGCATTTACAAGGAGAAAGAGGCGCAATACTTAAAGACATAAAGACATAAGTAAGAACCTAGGAACTACTTATATTTATGTTCCATGACTGTAACGGCTCGCGTACACCTAATCCGCCAACGGCCGGCGTATGCGCGTCGTCATCACTCGTCGGCCGAACTCGGCCGATGAAACCGATCATTTATCGACGGTGGAAATTTCAAATGTCATATGAAATCTGTGACATTTGATATTTCTACCGTCGGTATGTAAAATATACTGAGTACGTAATATAACACTATTGACCGGTACAAATACAACTTGATCGCACGATATTCTGACCATATTTTACTATCAGATACTTTTTTCCCAATGCCACTGGAGAAAGAACATCCTTTGTTGTAAAACAAACACACCTACATCGACAATCGAGCCTTTTGCCTCTATCTTTGTGGTTGCTTTAGTATAAAAGTTGCGGCTCAAATGTGCCTCAGGGAGTTATTGGATAAAGAGCAACATCAAATTTTTCGTGCACCTATCTGCTCACCTTAACGCATTTTGTTCTGACAGACGTAGCGCTGTTTTGTGTTTCCCATTGTTATGTGAAAGTGAAACGGTTTTACTTGAAATTGTTTTTATGTAAAGATTGTTTGGAGTTTTTAGTAGCACCTATGCCCGGCAACTTCTTTTTATGATTGTAAGGTTGTAGGCAGAATGAGAGGTGATCAATGTATTATATTTATTTACAATCTTTAAGCATTTAAATTTGTTCACAATGAAAGAAAGATAAATATGGTTTTTTTACAGAAACACGTGCATGCAAAAAGATACTCTAATTATCATCTGCCTAGCCTTTGCCAATTATGTTGGCGTCAGCTTCCAGTCTAACCGGATGCAGCTGAATACCAGTATTTTACATGGAGCGACTGCGTATCTGACCTCCACAACCCAGTCACTGTGTACCCCTTGGTAAGACTGTTTGTCAGACTTTCGGGCTACTGACAACCCGTAACGACTGTCAAAGATCCACGAATGAAAGCCGGGACCAACGGCTTAACGTACTTTCCGAGGCACGGAGGGGGCTTGGTATGTGAAGATGGTCACCCATCCATGGACCAACCGCGGCAAGCGTAGCTTAACCTGATCGCTCGTCCCGTGCGGCTGTTATTACTTAGCCACAAGCCCTTCAAAGATAACATACTAATAATAAAGAAAAATAAAAACAAAATAGATTTATAATAACGAGCACAAAACAGAGATATTCGACAGCTGCACGTCAGGACTGTGGCAAGACGGCTTCCACTCAGCATGATGCTGTGCTATAGGGAACACACAGCACAGCGCTGATTTTCAGTCACATTTTTCACTTACTTTTTTGCCCGGATCATCGCTGACCATGACAAAAAATAATAAGCTATGTTTCGCGAACAGTGAAAGTGTCACAACAACTGTGATTACATTTTGGTTACACATCAACAACCATTCAACATTCACCATTCAGCTAATTTACGATGTATACGTAACTCCAAAAACGAGGTAAAGCAATCCACGAATAGCCACATCCAAGCATCGGCGACCTAAACTACCACGTCATACAGACTTCGCTCGCTGCAATTTTTCACGCACCTCCGGAAACACTTGATGAATGTATCGAGATTAAACACAGAGCAGAACAGGGACGGAATGTGCTCAATAAACTATCTGAGCGCACTGTACGTTGGTGGTCGCTATGTTTGTTGTGCGCATTTGAGTTAAACTGGACGGAGTACGTCTATTTGATAGACCCATCTTTGTAAATGCAACGTCATTTCGGATTGGCAGTGTTTTGTTTTGGAGATAACGTTGACGCTGAATAGGCGGTTTGCAGATAAGTTTTGCTTTCTATAGGATTGTTTTTTGGAAGCGAATTGCAAGTTTGTTTAAATTTGTTTTCTTTACATTCAGTCTCGTTATTTTTATGTACTTAAGCTAAGCGGTCTGAAACTAACTAAAACGAATATTTAGATGGAGCATAAAACCTCGTTAAAAGACAAACACTTATTTCGGTAATCTGAAACAACAAACCTGAAAAGTGTAACAAAGTAACAGATATAAACAAATATTTTCTTCTTCTTCTTCTTCTCGTGGTTCAATGAAAGTTAGCTACCAGTTGGGCTGAACACTTACTGTCTGACATCTTATAATGATTGTCTACTCCTTGATGATATCCTAATCTTTTAACAAACCTTTATGTCCTAAATAACCCACTTAGCATTGTAGCGGTATCTACAATGCCACATGCGAACTACGCGTCATACTGTCGTCACGCAAAAGCCTGCATCTCGCAAGCAGAGTTTACCGCGCAAATAGCAAATATACAACGGCCCGACATGAATCATCGGGCAGTTGCCCGCCAGACATTACACCCGTGTGGTCGGAGGATCTTCCCTTTTCTATGGAGGTAGAGTGAACTTTGCACTCCGTTCCTCATACCTATATTTCATAACCTGTTCCTACTGCTGGGACAGTAATCCACCACGCGGGCCCAGCGCGGGTTAGTGGTAGATTGTCATATGTCTTCGAATATTTGGTTCTAAGACATGCCGGTTTCCTCACGATGTTTTCTTCACCGCTGTGAGAGCAGCAGTGGTGATGAAATATTCACACACATTAAAGCGCCTGTCAGGGTTCGACCTACGTACCTACGACTCGTAAGTCGGTCCGTTATCACTTGGCCACCGCTGCTCTCCTAAAGTCCTACTTACCTTTTTAT
Source organism: Eremobia ochroleuca (assembly GCA_949629135.1). Lineage (NCBI taxonomy): Eukaryota > Metazoa > Arthropoda > Insecta > Lepidoptera > Noctuidae > Eremobia > Eremobia ochroleuca. The sequence continues at coordinate 7,422,583 of OX451403.1, read as the reverse complement.
TATTAACCTTTAGCACCAGATTCACCCACTAATGGCCGATTCCTATAATTTACGGACCGCTATTGGTTAAAATTAAGACGCTTGTATCTTTACCAATAATGAAGCAAATACCTCATCAGCTTTGCATAGTGACCTTCCTCTATGGAAGTAGCTATCACAGGTTTAAAATAAGCTTACGAATCTATTTATATGCCCAGTTTTGCAATAAAAAATGCTTCCATTGATAACAAAACAAAAAAACTATGATCATCTTGATTTCTTAGCATGACTGTTACGACTCTCTCTGGAGTTGTATCTAGCTAAGAAAGTGTGCAATCTAAAGAAGATGTTACATTGTGATAAGAAGAACCTAACATGTCATGACATGTGAGGCGTGTGACATAGCATAACACCACCACTGTAACCCTGATGGGTCAGGTAGACGTACACCCAGACTTCACCAATAATTTTTAAGTCCCATGTAACAGGGGGCGCGACTATTGTCATCAACCAAGCACCAATCCAGACTCCGGGCTGTTACTGAGAAATCCCTAATGGAAAAACCCAGTAACCCATTTATTCGAACTGGAAATTGAACATTGACCACATAACCAGCGAGGCTTGTAATTATGATAAAAAAGCACTTCCTCTCTCCTTAAACAGCACCATTATATTTTCTCTACTCCTGTTTCATGTCTGACATCTGTCAATCAAGACGACACACCAAAATTTTCCGTTTTTACAATAATTTTAATGCTTTTATTTTGAAAAATTAATTGTATCTCAAAGAAATCGCAAAGAATGTGCGCGATTTGTATGGAGTAATGGCAGTATGGAGCTGACGCTGTGTGAGCGTGCGTGTTCCATCGCCGCCCGTTCGATGTCCACCACGCACAGGATGGATTGGAAGCAGCACATGAAGTAATTTTTTGCTCCATTGGTGTAATTGCTGTATGGCGTTCCAGTAGGAGGATAAATAAATAAATAAATAAATAAATGTCTATTGTTATATGTATATATTTATTTAGATTAGTATAATATAATTTATGTATATATTCATTGTATCGTGTAAATGGTACACCACAGACTACCTACATTTGTTTGTGTATTTGTCTCTCCTTCCCTTTTCAATCCATCCAAACGTTGTCTTTAAAAGATCGCTCTTAGCGATAAGACCGCCCATTGTGTCACCCTTTGTAAAATTTCTATATTTATGTCTGTAATTTATATGGTGTACATAATAAAGATCGTATTCTATTCTATACTTGTAATAAGATAGGTACTTCGTTTTTGCAAAGTTAGGCCACCCTCCGGATGACCACGTCCGTACGAACTACACGTTATCGCCATTGGTACACAATCACTAATCAGAAGCACTGGGCACTCCAAATGTGCCTGTAATCCCTTGTGGTGGACTAATTGGAGGATTACTAGATATAACAATTTAGAAATAATGTGACTCTAACAATAGAGGCGGAATGCGACATACTAATTATTTTGGTGGTTCCCAACCGACTGTCAGTGGCGTCGCTGGCACTGTGACAACTTTTTAAGAGGTTATTTTATTCGCATATGCGATTAATCGGCCTCATTAGCTATTTTTTTATGGACGAAGTCTGTTCGCTCAGGTTTGAAAAGGTACCTACAGTTAACATACTTTGGTTTGTGATTTGAATATGACCATATTCGGTTGCTTGCAGGTGTTTTTAGTTTCTTACTAAAACAAAAAAAAAAAAATCTATCTATGTATATTTTGATTTAGAATTTGAGATAATTTTCAAGTTATGGAACAACAAACTGAATGTCATACTTAACAAAGTTCAAATATTTTTAGTTTTCGTTTTTATATCATCATTAAAATTCACTTCTGTGTCCTATATTTAGTGACTTAGTAACACTAAGGGCCGGTTGTTCCAAACGGTTAGTTAACGTAACATACGTACCCACGTCAAACAATAAAGATTACGTACTCGTTACTATTTGACGTATGGCAAGGCCATAATTTTGTAATTGTAATTTCAAACAACGCTTTTTTTGCTTTGACGATAGTTAGCGCCATTTTTGACGTTAACGCGTGCATCAAGTGGACGTGAAAGCATCCGCCCTAATAGTACCTAAACTTTAACTAAGTCGTCATGCAGAATTTTTCGTTAAAAAAGAACTAAAACGCAAGCATTAACTACCTCTGTCGGACCTTTCTTTTATTTTCGTTGTTAGTCTTACTTTGAGAAGAAAAATAAAGTTAAAGAAAGTAATGGGAAAATAAACAAAAAGTTTAATAACTAAATAAAGATTTCTTCTTAAAAAACGATTTACACAAGAGAAAATACCTAGAAGGAGTGTTTTCATGTACTGCAACAAAACATAAAACTTACCTATTATAATGATAGTGGGTGTTCCTCCCACAATGTTTATTTTTAACTACTTCTTCAGTAATATTGCCACAGGTTCACTTACCGTAACGGTTTATAAGGTGGACCCATGTTTAGTAGTGGGCGTTTACAGGTTGACAACCTAAAATTAATGTCGTTTATTTTTTACATTAGTTTTGTAAATTATACCTAAGTAGGATCTACAATGCGTAAAATGACATGGAGTCACTATGGTGGAGTCCTGAAATCTCGTGGCTTTTTTAGTTCTCAACTTACCCCACAGATGTCGTTACTGATCGCGACACGTGTGTGGGCGGAGAAAGTTCAAGTTCACACGAATTTTCTTTACGCATGGCACAGTTTTAACGATAAGCAAAGGTTACGCTCACAGATGCAAAATAAATTATATTATCTGTATACCGCGGCGTTTTTTAGAGTAAAATTGTACTGTTCTTATTTAAACTTCAAACGCAATTCTAAAGACGTACCGAGGGACGCACTGATCCTCTAAATGTTAATTTTATCTGTCCTCCCCTGATATTTCAAAACAAGCAATCAGAGCGCTCGCAGAGGTCAAATTTAATATTTGTGAAAGGCTTTTTTTTTAATTGGAGAGAGGAATGCCTCTCGCGGTGCCCTTGGAGTTGTGCCCCCGTCTCGTAACTCGACCTGCACCGCTTTCATGTTCACCTAATTACTCATAATTGAGCATGACTGAGGCTTCCAGAACAATGAAAAGATAATAAAAAAGTTTCGTGCGATGAAAAAATTGTATGATTTGTTTTTCGACAGCAGTGATTCCTTTGTTTATAGTGCTCGATTTGATGAATGGTACTTTGTTATTTTGAATGTTGATTCATGTTGTGATAGGAAAATACTTTATTAGTTTTGTTTGATTGAAAAGTTTGCTACTAACGGGAAAATGATTTCATTTTTGCTATTGAAGCTTCAATTCTGTAGAATTTTTGTAGAATACTTATAATAAATTCAGGCTCTTTGAGATGTTCCAACAATTGTACGCCCCCACGGGGCTCCAGTTTTTTGTTGCCCACGTCAACTTTAAAACTCAATTTAGTTTTCAACTCCGCAGACAAAACCCTTCTACAAAAGACTTGAAAATATGAAACGAATAAGACAGTAACGAAGAATACGAAACGAAAAGAATAGAAAGTACTTGTGTTTGAGTTTCTGTAACATCAAGGAGATTCAAAAGGTAAAGACATTCAATTAATTTGTGACGAAACATTCTTAGATACGGTCGTCAAAGCGACCGTCCTTTAGGATTTTGGGCCAGGAGCCTCTCCATTAGGAGGCTTTTAAAAAAGATAAACAAAGGGCAGTCGGCGTGGTCGTGGTCATGCAGACGATGCAGGTCACGGTGTGTTGGTGTGGTGGCGCGGCGGTGTGCGGGCAGCGACCACAAACGCACGGTGCCCATTTGTCAATTGATTCCCGATATAATGAAGGGTACATCGCTACATTGGAGCGAGCTGTCAGAGGTGGTCGCCCATTTCGGTATAGATTTGGCGGGGGTATGAGTGTGGTGGTCGTAGGGTGTATTGAGCGTTGCGTGCGCATCACGGTGCGTGTCGTGGTCTCACTTGCACTCGTTTCACCGCCGTTCTTTTGTCTCGCTCGCCGACCTACACAGCCTCCCAAGTTGCGTGCTATTTGATTACGACATGCGTCTGTGTGGCCTCTTGTTTATATTGGACTTGATGCCACTTTAAATTGATTAATTCTTACAACGACACCTTCGACTCTTAGAAACGATTTCAATTAATTGTATTCAGATACATATTATTTTGATAAAATGTATTTTTCTTCATGTCCTTACTTTTTACTTTCACTATCAATAAAACAAAATATCCGTTTATGTTCCAAAATATTATTTTAGTATTTTAATAATAGTAGAGTTTTCCATTGACTTTATTTCGTTAAAGTTTCTTTTGTATAATCAGCACACTATTAAAAACTTTTCATTTAAGTTCCAATGAAAGCTGCATAAAGTAGGTCAATAGGTTAATTGTTTTTTTAACCGACGGAAAACAGGTGTTAAGATAAGAAAAAAAAATATTTTAGATCAGCAAGCAAACTAATACGTAGTTTCAAATTCGTACATAATTTATTTCATTATCAAAAAAAAAAAAATAGGAAAAAAAAAAGATTAACGTGAGCATAAAGTATGCGATGTTCAATACAATCTATTAGGAGCGCGGTTTGGAATCATGAAAATCCTTGCGCTTGTGAAAGCGTCCTAAAGAGAGTTTTCCACGACTCACTAACACCGATTCACTGGTCGTGAGCACGCGACTTTTCACGCACACACGCACCTAAACCTAGCAAAATAAGCGCCTGAAACGCGGCACGGAGTCGCGCGGCATCGTGCCGTCTCGCTCGCACGCGGTTCCCCGTCCTATTTCAACAGGTTTCGCCTTTCAGCAGTTGCAGTAGAACGCGTGCCTCTAGTAACGGAGCACAAACAGTACGAGAACACACGTCGCGTTGGAAAACTGAAAACACAGTTTCACTGACAGCTCCGACATCACCTGACATTCACCGCCATCCTACGAACTACGGTGGGTTCGCGTGTTAGTGAGACACTTGGACGTGGATACTTATAACTATTTATAAATGCATATTTCGTAGCGACGTGTGCTCAGTGACCGGTTGTGAGTTAGTGGAAAACGCGCGCGTCTCCGCGTTTCGGTGGCAAACTTCACGTGTTCAGCATGAACTCCGTCAAACTTAATTGTGCCAAAAACTATCGAATAAACCACTTGTAAATATGAAAGTACTCCGTAAACTTCTACTGTGCGATACTTCCGTGAATTAATATGGAATTATTAAGAAATAACAACGTAAGTTAACACGATGTAAATCTTAACGTGTTTCAATGTTTACCTCTTCAGTGTTGTGAATATAGTTTAAATTAGTGTAAAGAACTTGAAAGAGATGTAGCCCTAAATCAGCGTGGACTTTTAGACTATAGATGGATGGGTGGCAATGGTTGTGATAAAACAAACGAGAAGATCTTAGTGAGTTCGTAACGGCCCTGAAAAGACTTACAAAAGTTAATGTGGTTGTTACTACTCCCGTAAGTTGTGATTAAACGCTAGGCAAGCAAATATATTTACGTATGTACGATTAAAATAGTGAAAATTAAGTATTTTATGTACATATGTTGGTACCTGTTGTAGTGTTTGCGTTTCTATTTGCATTACAAACGTTGAGAGATTGTCGTTGGGAGTTCGTGGATAATTTCCCATGAGGTTGTGACTACTTCAATAAACAAAACTGGGGCAAAAACTTGGAGATGTGATTGTCCGTACGTCGTGTTGTATTGTGACATACAGTGCAAGAACTTGGACTTATTTGTGTGCCGAGTTCCAGACGACTTCTATCAAGGTAAGATTTATGTAGTTTGTATTGCATGTGGAAGTTTACTTTTGTATAATTACTACTTTATATTTATTTTATAGTATATTTAGATTATTATTTAGTTTGTTGTGGTGTTCAATATGGTCAGTAATTGTGTTCCCAAGGGTCGGCGGGTATTTTTTTCTAATATCAATTTTTTATTTGTATATGTATTAAGTACATTATAATAAATTATTGTATACCTACAACCTCTTGTAGGTAATTAGAGTTTAAAATAAATAAATAAATAGTGTTTTATAAAAAAAAATATGACCTACATAACTTTTGTCAATTTCGAATTCATTAATCGCCTAACCGGAGCTGTCAGGAGAAAAGTGGGTGATTTTCTTTTGTTCGTACAATTGTAACTCCGTTGGACGCGAATTTTAAGTATAATTAGTTTCCATTCCCTTTGTCTTGCTTTTTCATATTTCTTTTTGAACATTTTTCATTAAGTTTACTTATTCATCATTACTTTGAGTGGTTTATTTGTTTCTTATTGTTTAAGAATCATCTTTATGATTAACGTTTAATTTATGAGATGGGAAAGAAGAATGAATTATGAAAACAGTTGCCGCTGTTTTTTGGAAGGCGTAAGGGATTGAAGATGGCTGTTAATAGTTCTCTAATTGGGCAAAACGGTTCTGAATAAGGAACTGGAGATCAAAGCTACCATCAGTAAGCAACTTAGGTACTTAGACTTAACTTTCGTACATTAATAAAAAATATTCAATAAAACTACAGAATCAAACCTATGACGGCATAACCCATAAATTGGTTATCCACAGTTAACTAAATAGTTCCGTAACTATAGCTAAATTCTACTAATTCTACAGTGAAAATTGCCAAACAACATTCAAAAACAAAATATGAAACAAAAAAAAAAGAAAAAAAAATAATCAAATAGAATACCTTCATCTATTTAGAAATCCAGTCTTCCACAACAGAAATAAATGTTAAATTCCCAGCATAATCAATCAGTCAACCGAAATTGTACACATATAACAATTTGATGAAGTAATACAAAATAAATAATCGTTGTCAAACAATAAAAAGAAACATGCTCAGTTATAATACAGTAAGAAAGTGACAAACTGGCAGTTAATTGGCTATTCACTCATAAAGCTAAGTGGCCTATAATGTCGGCAGCAAATACTAGATAAGGCCTGTGCGGGAAAGTGACACTTTGGCCTGAAAAATATTTAATAATATTTTTAAGCTCTTAAGCTCTTTCCCAAAACGCTTGAAATACTTTAAGTAGGTATATAGAGCGTTTTTGAATTGACTGTTCCACAGTCATGAAATTATTGGTTGAATTAATTTGAGTGAATCAATAAATTGAAGATTGAATATATGATAATATTGTTGTGCACATGTTTTTGGAGTCGGGAAAATTGTAGTCAATTAAGGGTGAATTTTAACAAACCTGAGAACAAATTTTGAATTTTCGCCAGTTTTTCCATACTAGAACTGTCAGACGTCAATTTTGTTCTACGGATAAAAGGCATCTGACTTTGGTAAAATCAGCCCTAACTTGAACAGGGGTATTTTTTTCATCTCATGACGATTCAAAACAAAAGAACAACAAACAAAATGAAAAAAATAAATAATGGTAGGCCCTTTATTTCCTTAAAAAAAAAAGGTTTTTCAATCGTCATCGTAACCTTTATCTGCAGAATTTATACGTCAGCTTGACATAATAAGATGACTTTTGTCTAACTAATAGTTACACGTATCGCAATTTCTATTAAATTCACATCATAACATTTGTATAGCCTCCTGAATCCCTGAGGTCATTATAACGGACAAATTATCGTATGTCATAAAGTCGATTCTGTAAAAATCTCACCGTGAAATCATAAGTGAAGTGAGCACTTAATAGTGTTATTCCCTAGCGAATGACAGCTCATTCCACGCTCACTTCACCCAAGCTTTCACGGTGAGATGGTTACAGAATCGCACGGCTGATTGTATATAAGTCCTGACATACATTTGTAATAACCGGACGTACTTCCTAACATACATATTATTTTTTTTAGTTTAAAATCGGCGCTGCTAAACCTGATTTAGTGAACCAATGAGAATTCAAATGTTGATTAATGTTGTATAATCTCAGGACTTAGGGCCCATTTTGTCCGTTATTAAGGACAACCGGTCTTTCCGACATCTTGACCTATAAATATGGCGGACTCAGGAGGATAATATTATATCATCTGCCGTATTTATACGTCACAATTTAATTTTGGAATATTGAAAAATCATCCCTCAGTAAATTAAGTAATACTTAACATTTTTATGTTATTTTCCTTAATTCAACAAACAAAATAGTGTAAAAAAGAAGGTCAAATCCAGAACCCTCAATCTGTTTGCAAGTATCTTCACAATGAAAACAATAGTCAAGTCTTCATTTTGTTACAAACTCGTTACATAAAGTAACACCTGCATTCGCAAAGCGAAGACTTTCCAATCTAGACTAAACGTAGACTAAATACCTGAGACCTGTCTTAGACAAATTAATACAATACATACATGTGTTATGCAATAAAGATATGAATTTAATAAAATGATTCTGTCTAGCCTTTTAGACTAGAAATTTCCGGTTAGACTAGAAGCCAACACCAACATAGTTGGATGTTGGTGTTGACTTCTAGTCTTACCGGGTGCAGCTGAACACAAAGTATTCAAAGAATTCAAAGTATTAGTATTCTTGATATTCATTATAAGGTTCACACAACAATTTGTTTTAAAATTAATAAAGTATATAGGAATTAAAGTATTGTTATCATTAAAATATGTGAACAAATTACAATAAATAATATAGCATTCATATAATGTAATATACGCCTTAACAAATCCTCGCCTCTAAAATCATTAGAAAGAATCAATTAATTTAAAATAAATAAAATCACAAACAAATAAAATTTAAAAAGGCAATATCTAACGTCATTACTAAAAATTCATATGTCACAAAAAGAAATTACCAAAAAATATTAATTAGGACTCATTCAAAACGTATTTCATTTAAAACAAATAATTTTAGAACCTATTTTCCTAACAAACAGAGGCGTTCGTATCCAATGTAAGGTTGATGAAATGAAGTATGAATGCGCAATGTTCATTTCCCTAGTAAATAGGGCGGCATGTGAGCGTACATTGAAATTAGTTATTATTTATGAATCTTCGTTTCAAGCCCGAGGGAAATTATTTAAACTTCCGTCTATCTGCTGTCTTTTATATGAGTGAATTATTCTTTGAATGTTTCATAGAAGCATTTATACGAATTACCTATTACATTTTGATGTAGTAATGGACTAATAGGATTGGGTAATTACTTGTAAAAAGTACATTTATACTATTTTATAGCTCAAGTGAGCTACAACTCGCACGTAAGTCACGCTTTTCTGTGTAAAAATGGACTATTCAAGTCACTGAAAAGCGTAACTTAAGTGCGGACTTAGGTCACACAGTGCTATAAAAAGCATTTATTTCTTCTTTAAATGGATGTACAACGTAAATAATTGTTTGTCATAAGATAATTAATATAAAACAAGAAGCTCTAAACTCAAAAAATAATAATTACCATCATCAAAATCATTAGAACATCCGTAGCTAAACGAGAACCACTTTCAAAAGTCGTTTCAATTCTATTTTCTTCTAGTACTAAACTACCGTGACATTTATTTTGATTACAACGCTTTCCGTAATCGTGACGATTTTATTATAATCCAAACCATTATGTTAATATTATTTAAAACTGTTGATAAAAAAAGGTGACACGCAAAATAAGTTTACCTAGTTAAATATTGTAAACTCGAATTAACTATAATCCAAGGCAATGGCTGAAAACCTTCCTAATACAATACTTATTAATATAACAGTTCTTTTTTGAAGTATTTCATTGAAATGGGTAATGAAGTCACAATGGATTTTACGAGAGGAGCAATCCTCGTAATTTTAAGCACGTTCACAATCTGATCTCAGTCTCAATCTGTCAAAAATACCTCTGTGTTCCCTACATTTTTGACATTTGTTTGTCGCCGAGTTGAGACTGCGACTATATTTAAACCGTTTTATATTACGAGAATTGGCCTTCTGTTCTCGTTACTCTACCGACGGGTCATCGTTACATCACCATAGATATCCATGTATACTAGAAGGACTCACAGGTGTTTACTCGTCAAATATTCATCTAGTACAACCCAAAGGGACGCTTCTCGTAAATCGTACATGTATTTGCGATACGACAATCTATGTAGATGTAGCACGGTTTGTAGTAAGGGGTTATGTCAGCGGGAAGAATCGTTTTGGGATTACCTTCGCTTTGGTATTTATGAGTCCAATAATTATAGCCTGAATCATGGTATTTCATTAAGTATTTATTCAATATAAAACTAGTTTTCCAATTGTAATAATTTTTTTATAACTGCGTCTAAGTGCATGGAAACGACTTAGAAGTTTGGTTTTTGTAAAGAGTTTTGGATGTATTGTAGCTACAATCTTTGATTATTCAAATGGCTACAAGTTTGAAATAAATAATAATACTCTAGGCACATACAAATCATTACAAACTAACGTACACATGAAAAAGCTGCAGCATACAGTCGCTAATTCTTCAACCCCTCGGGAGGTGGCACAAAATGATGTACATGATGTCGAGCAACCGAATCGCGTGTTGATTGCTCCGCGTATTTTAACTCCCAACACGATGAAATTGTGTAGAAAAAAGAATCGGACAATTTAATTTACGTCGCATTTCCATTGATGTTGAATATTTTCTGTGTAAAATCATGGTAATCTGTAATGACTTCGAAAATTTTTGATTTGTGGCGCGTCAACCATACAGGAGAAATCTTGTTGAGGTGTGCTAAATTTCCATAAAATGTGTGAGTAATAAGCTGTAAATCCATCGCCTGTCTACTAAAATAATTTCAAATTTTTAATGCTTGCTTACTTAGGATGATTAATAAAACCGTCGAATAATTCTCGTAACTCTAGATTTAGTCCTAGTCTCGCTCCACCTAGCAATGTCGTGCAGCTCTAAACTTTCATCCAGTAAAGAAATTAATTAGTAGAGAACATAGAATGAGTTTGAAAGAAAATCAATTTCCACTTCCGTTCACACCAAAGCGTAAGACAAAAAAGAAAAACTAAAATGACTCTCGACTAATGAAAGAATTGAAGTCGGTTGGAGAAAAATGGAGCAGCTACCGAAAATCACTGTTATTTATACTCGCAACAGTTAATTATTCGCCGAATGATATACGTAACAGTTCCCACATTGTTATGAAAGATGTTACTTATGAGATTTGCAATTTCGCTGAAGACAAGTGATTGAAAGCAAACATACGCGTACATTGTTATGAGTCAGTTTTGGTTTTGAAGAAATTAATTTTAGTAAGAACACAATATCTATTAAATGTAAAGATTTTAGTAATAAAGGTTTTTTAGAGTACTTTATTAAAAAATATGAAAGTATGAACCTTTAGTAGACGTACCTAGTGTCAAACATTAAGACCCGGGGCGGGATAAGTTTAGTGTTTGTTTCCAGGCTCGTGGGCTTGAAACTCTAGTTATAATGAATTATTCGGAAGCAAATTATTATAATTGCATATGCGACGAGCAAAATGAACAATTTATTACATTTAGGTATATGCCTCTCTTTTTACGACTGAGTTAGGCTTTATTCTTTTAGGTTTTTGTTATGTCGTTTGGTGTATTATGCGATGAAAAATGCGAGCATTTTCCTATTCTTATGAACGGATGAGAGTCAGTCGATACGCCAACTTTTCATTTTGCAAAGATATTTCTGTGGTCTTATAAATTATAGTTTCTAATATTAGAACAGTGAATGACCGCATTAATAATATTTTTTCACTACCATCCCACCTTTACAAAACGCTAATATTTCCATTCGATCTGTCAACTGGCATAGCGATAATATCACTAAACCCTAAATTAGTGTGCGCTATTTTAGTCACAGACACATAAAGATGATAATACCACGCACATATTTATGAGAGTAAACAAAACTAGGCAGTATGTTGTACAAATTATTACCTATGATTATACTGGTGACAGATTTATGCAAAACATTACCATTTTTCGTCGGTGTCTGCCATAAAAATATGTTATTAGCATAGCAATGTGTTGTGAAAATAAATATAGAACGAGGTGTGAGATTTCTATTCCGTTCAAGAACATCCATATTTAACAATAATGTGTGAGTAAGTTTGCCCTTCCTCTGAAAAACTTATGTTGGTTATATATTAGAACATTTTCAGTTTCAACAAACCTTACGCAGAGTGCGTGGCGCTTGGGTACATTTTTAGTATTGTTATTTTAATTAAGTACCTACTATTACATAGCAAACAATTCATTTTTGCATACAATAGTTCAAAACAAAATAGTATTCAATAAACAATTATGACGTGTCAGTGACTTTTCACGAGTCGTATACGTGTCATAATAGCACAATCGTCAAAACATCTTCATGGTTTCATCAATATGTTAATTATGTACTTGTAAATAGATAGTTCAGACTCCATAATACTTAATAGAGTTAAGAGGGATCCTCTAATATAATCATTGTAAATTATCTTTCTGTAATCACAGACAAAATGTGGGATGTAGTTCTAAAATGTTGTACCTCCCATAAATAATTATCAGTCTATAATTTTCCCACTGCTGGGACACAGACCTTTTCTCTGTGAGCGAGAGTGGGCCGACGCAAATGTTGACAGATTTTCAACCGTCATGCGTAAGAGATGCGCATCGTTATTATATCGGTTTCGCGCCAGCCCCAACACTATCCTGGGGACTTTGGCAGACCGCTGGGACTCTCCGATTCTGGGACGCTGGATACGACTCCATGCGGTGAAGTAGATTGGGATGGGAGAGTCCTAGTGGGTGTACTTAGTTATTAATTTATATAATTACCCGTTAGTTTAAGTTTATTTACTAACACTAGACATAAGGCATTTTATACTGGTACTAACAAACTATGGAACTTGATTCTGCAATAAATGTTTATTATTATTATTATTATTATTATAATCCAACTCTCGGGCCCAATACGGGTTGGCGGATATCACGTGTCTTCAAATTTTTGTTCTAGGACATGCGGTTTCCTTAAGATGTTTCCTTCACCGTGTTGATGAAATAATTTACATAAAATAAAGTGCTTCTTCGGGTTCGAGCCCATCTACAACTCGTAAGTCATACCCGTTACCATTGGGCCACCACTGCTCTCACTACTTTAACGTTGTACCTAATAAATACTTATATCTCGTCATAATCTGCGTAAACCTCGTTTGTTGCACATATGTACCATCGACACGAGCTACCTATAGACAAAACTCTTACATGATTAGGACGAGCCGTATGTACAATGAAATTTGCCAGGAAGCTGATATAGATCTTTTTAATACTAGCGTGTCTTTTAAGAAGACTCTTTGCAACCACTTTTTCAATAGTATAACATAGCCCTTGCACTGTATACTAATAAAGGAAACGTGAATGTAGCACTGTCTACTACCGATTTAATTAATTCTAATTAGTTTACATGCTGTCTGTGAAAACTTGTTATTGTGTTTGCCTAGCTATAAGTTTTCCGAAAAATATAAAATAAAATAGAATAATCAAATCTACTGCATCCGTTTCCGTTACAATTGTGTAAATTAGGAACCCAGTTCTTGTCGAAGCCCTTTAGTAATATGTAAATAGAGTAGGAGTACCAATTGTACTCTGAACTCGTAGAAGTGTTATGACTGTCATACTTTTCAACTGCTATGATTAGCAGAGTATGCCTTTCTGATTTATAGTTCTGCTGAACGTAATTATGTGCCATCGAAAACTAGTTTATTTGAGTTACGGCACATTAAGGTGGCGAGTGATTACAGCAGAACGTTGTGTTTGTTATTATAATATTAGACCAAGAATTTATGAGTGTTCAAAAATGTTGTGGACGCTTACGCACATGTCGGAGAAGTGCAATATGAAATAGGCGTGTTTTTGTGAAGGGTACTGTGGTTCTGGGAATGGGTTTAAGAAAAGCTTACTGATGAAAGATTTTTGTGAATATAAAAATAATCCTAACTAATATTATAAATGCGAAAGTAAGTTTGTTTGTTTGTTTGTTACCTTTTCACGCCTAAACTGCTGAACCGATCTTGAAATTTTGCATATACGTTGTCAGATGTACAGAAAGGGACATAGGGTACCTTTCATCCCGAAAAAAAGTGCTGTTCCCGAGGAAAACCACAGTAACGTTATTATGATAATAGATGGAGCCACGTGTCTTTCGAATCATGATTGAACTATGCCTGGCGTTTAAGATATTCTAACTGCCATCGTTCGGATTAGTCGATATTTACTAGCCGCATCTTAAAATAGTTTTGTATCAACAAATATAAATCAGGCCAATCGATAAGCGATTTAACTCTTAGACATACAATACAAAGCATGTACGTAATCTACAGACGCCAGCACATCAAGCTACCCGAAACTGTCAGATTTTCCCAATCAACTCTGAACCTTATGGTTTAGCGATACAGTTGAAAATCTATTAAAGAAATCTGACAGATTGTAGTAGCTTGATGTGCAGCTGGCGTCTGTACTTACTGTTGGTCTCGAAGGTGGGTAGATACACAACACAGGGTCTTATGGCTAAGTAATAACAGCCGCAGGGGTCAATCGATCAGTTTAAGCTACGCTTGCTGCGGTTGGTCCGTGGATGGGTGACCATCTCCACATACCAAGATCCTTTCGTGCTTCGAAAAGCGCGTGAAGCCGTTGGACCCAGCTGTCATTCGTGGATCTTTGACAGTCGTTACGGGTCAGTAGCTCGAAAGTCTGACAGCCAGTCTTACCAAGGGGTATCGTATTACCCAGTAACTGGGTTGTCTCAGATAGGCAGTCGCTCCATGTAAAATACTGGTACCTATTCAGCTGCATCCGATTATACTGGAAACCAACCCCAACACAGTTGGGAAAAAGGCTAGACAGATGATACACAACACAATAAAAACACAACCGATGAAAAGACCTGCGCCTCTGTCTAATCCTTCGGGGAATACAGGCATCATTTTATGCTATGTTATATCAGCAAATGAAATAACATTGTGATAACTACACTAGATTACTCACATCCTCTGCCTTTCTAGAATCGAAAATAAACGCACTAATGTCTACCTAATCTGCATTCGCGATTTATTTACGAAAAATGTAAACAAATATGAGTTTATGGAAACATAACTTTAAATCCTACACAATAAAATTCAGTTTACACTAAAACTTCAAACATTTCTATAACTTTTTCAATATTGCTAGTCACTCTGAAATCAACTTAATATCCATTACAATAAAATTGATATTGGTTTAACTTGAAATAATATTAATTTGAAACATAAGTTTGAATAGACGATACATGCATTATTTACGCTCAACTAATCACGAACCATTAACACCTCACACGAACTTGCAGTATGCATTAAAACTACAAGAGTAAGAGTACACTCACCGACAACCCTCACCTACAGTTCACGGCTGTACGTGTATGTACAAAAAATAAATGCCCAAAACACACGAATAATGATTCGAAGTACGCTCGCGTCGAGTGGTTGTTATTGCTCGGTGCCGGTCGTTCCCAGTTTTAACAGTTGTGTGCGAGCCAAATCGCGACCGAGTAATGTACTACTACTGCCAAGGCGAATGCTATTGCTATGATACACCAGTGACCTTCCATTGTCTCCGACAGTGAGACATTTCTTTGGTACAGTCGTGGGGTAAAGCGTTATGGTAAACGGTTTTAACCCCCTTAAGCTTGGTGTAGATTTACGACAGTCGACTTGTTTACACATTGAAAAAAAAAAATTACTAAACTGAATTTGCAGCTGCTTTTGGTATAATTTAAATTCTTGATTTGTAATAAGCTTCTTACTGATTAGTACGTAATTGTTTTTAGACATATTTCGAAGTCTTTTCCATACGTTTTTCCATTTTTTAAACTCTTTTCTTTCACTGCAGCAGCTAAACTAATATTGTAAGCGATAAGTAAGATCGTAGTTAGTAATCTCTTCACCACCCTTGGTTGACTGGTAGAGAATGCCTAAGGCATTAAGTCCGCCTTTGTGCCTTTTGCGCGAAAAGTTTAAGTAAATAAATAATAATATTTATTTAAATAATAATTTTAAATTAAATAAATAAATAAATAATAATATTTATTTATTTTTAGCCTACGGTGTCCTACTTCAGAGAAAAGGCTTGCCTTTATTCTTTTCACTCCTCTCTATCTTGAGCTAATATGGACCAATCCTCTCTGTAGGCGTCAAGATCTTAGCTCATACCCCCATCTTCACGTGTGTCTGCCTCAAAGTCACCGGACGTTTATTTATTTTTAGCCTACGGTGTCCTACTTCAGAGAAAAGGCTTGCCTTTATTCTTTTCACTCCTCTCTATCTTGAGCTAATATGGACCAATCCTCTCTGTAGGCGTCAAGATCTTAGCTCATACCCCCATCTTCACGTGTGTCTGCCTCAAAGTCACCGGACGTTTTCGGGGACCCACATGGTGGTAGATTTGGCCTATGACTCGTTCGACTTGTGGCAAACGTGTCCAGCCCGACCCACTTAAGCTTGCCTGCTTATTGGGTGACGTCGGCGATTTGTGTTTTAAATGTAAATAGAGTCGTACCTATTAAAAATATAAGTGTGAGAAACTTCGTCAATCCCGATAATTTATTTATTAAGGAGGAAAAGGCGTTGCAACGCTGTCTTTCACTTTCACACTAACATGACATTACATGATATCGAAAAAAATGAGTTACAAGGAATACGCAGATTAAAAATAATCATGACATTTCCGAGACACGCCCTATTTATGTACTACATACTGTGTAGATAATGTTAGATATTAAATTCGGGTAAGGAAAGCAACGGTTAGCACTAAGCAGAG
This sequence comes from Eremobia ochroleuca, assembly GCA_949629135.1. NCBI lineage: Eukaryota > Metazoa > Arthropoda > Insecta > Lepidoptera > Noctuidae > Eremobia > Eremobia ochroleuca. The sequence goes on along the minus strand of OX451403.1, from coordinate 7,405,862 downwards.
TTAAGTAAAAGCCATGGAATTAGTAAGCAAATAGACGAAATCATTTCAACTATGTTTTGCCGTTTGATGAAAGCCATTGATTTTTATAGACGAAAATCATGTGCCGCATCATCTACATAGCCTTTTTCCAACTATTGTTGGAGTCGGCTTCCAGTTTAACCAGATGCAGCATGCGGCTGAATACCAGTATTTTAAGAGGAGCGACTTCCTATCTGACCTCCACCACACAGTTAATGCGTATCCTTTGGTAAGACTGGTTGTCAAACTTTCGAACCGTAACGACTGTCAAAGATCCAGGAAGACAGCCGTCACCAACAGCTTAACGTGATCTACGAGGCACGGAGGGATTTCGGTATACAAAGAGGGTCTGGACCCATCTGAGGATCGGTCCTCACAGCCGCGGTCCGCCGCGGCAAACGTAGCTTAACCTAATCGATCGACCAGTGTGGCTATTATTACTTAGCTTTAAAATAATAAAGATAAAGGAGATAGTTTATTTTTGTTCGGTGACTAGGCCCACCAAAAATTGTGTCGTCTACTAATGAAACGCATGTTGGTTTGTTCCTTATAATTTCTAGATTACAGTGGTAGTAATAATTATACTTCGTCTAACGAGAATACTGAGAAATATGACCGTAACCTAAAAAAACACTAAAAAGCTATTGTTTAGTGAGTAGGTTAGATTGATCTGATCTGTATTATAACGTACTAAAATAGTGTACTGTTCTACAATAAATAGTAGTTATATAGGGTGTTTTGAACGGTTCATGAAATCAAAAATCAAAGCATTTTTATGACTATAAACGACGTTAGATGACTTAGAAGTAGATAGTATTTCATAATCGCTCCTATGTCGCAATCTCCTAAAGATCGATAACAATAGAGAAACTAATTTTGTCTCATAAGTGAAAGTTGAGCAACTACAAAAAGAGGACGAAGAGGTCGCTCCACATCTCATATTGATACCATGTCCAACAGCCAACAGTACCAACGTCTGCCCACCAAACAACTTGCTGGATTCTTGGAACAATACTCAGCAAGACAAGCTCTAGTTTTAAACATCGATGCACTTGCATGTACTAGGTCAATCTGAGGAACATCACTACAAGAGTCAAACTGACATCAGGACCTGCTGCAGCGTCAATGATACATTTTTTTATTTAATGAAACGGATTCGGTTACCACCTCGAACTGTAATTAGGTATATATTAGGTCTTTACCTATGAAATTGCCGTTCTGCAGTACTGGCCATTTCAAATCAAAATAATTTTTGTTTGGCTAAGAATTCTAATTTCAAACTAATTTTATTTTAAAAACATGGAATTGTGTTTCCAAAAGTAGTCATTTGTTTATTGATTAGTATTAAATTTTCATCGCATTTCAATATTTTTCGTCATCATGGATACGTTAAAAATTCGAGTAATTATGGAATATGAGTACCGTCGTGGCAGCAACGCGGCACAAGCGGCACGCAACATCAACGACGTTTACGGAGCTAACACTATTATTTGTGTTAGCTCCGTAAACGTCGTTGAAGTCGTATAATATTGTATAATTTACTTAAAATCGTTAACAACGCTTCAAATAAAATTAAAGTCATGCATTTATGACATTGACGACCATATTAGTATCTGATATCAAATCAATTGAGTGCATTATTACGATTTCGTGATTCCAGTTAGACTTTATTGAAAACATCGACCATTTTAAATGATAAATCGGTTACGGTTTTTTAAGTATACGAGTAATACGATTAATAAACTTTACAGTACAGTGGGTCCGAAAAAAAACTATCTCCTTTGTTTCTTACTTAAAGAGTCAGTTAGAACATGTCAAAATAAACCATCGTTTGTAGGAATTCAAGTTAGTGTTTCATTTTCCTAGTCCTGTATATAAAATGTCATAAGTAGGTATACAAGAAAATTTATCATGTGTTAACAGATGAACGTGCGACATTTGTATGGATAATGGATAGACGATGTAATAAGAGCCAGAGTCATAACACGATATAACAGCTACATAATATGAACAAGGACAATATTTTCCCTGAAAACATTCCTCAATTTTCTGTCACAACGAAATCAAATTCTGTTTCACGACAAGAACAAAACGCCCATTTTTCTATTCGTTGCTCGTTGTGTACACCCGAGTCAAGGCTACTCTAGTGGAAAACATGCAAAGTAGAAATAGACAAGGCTTTCAGTCGATTCGTCACCGTTCCTCGGTGTTGTCACATTGTTTCTGTACACCCGTCATGTAGGACTAAGAAAAAAACGTGATTTTGAGTAATAGACGCTGGTACGAGTGCCAATTTAATTATTCTGTCAGTCAAAACTGTTTAATGTAGGTATGCGCCTTTGTAACGCAGGCGCGCGTGTTTTTACGATAATACGATAATACTGACTAGTTGCTCATTGAATGCTAGTTAGATAGAGACAGAAGCGTACATGACATAACATACCAAAACGTTGACGTTGTCGATCAATTGGAACCGTACATCTAGCTTCTGACGTTTCATAAGTGCCTGAACTTCTTGGTAGCTTAGATAGATTTCGCTTCGTTTCGATAGCACAACGTAGTAAGAGGCTATTACGAGTATGTAGGTCCAACCAACAAAAATATATATTAGGACTATATGTAAGATGATATGGCTAGAAAGGGAGAAAAATACATGTTGCGCCGACCCTAAATAAATTGGGATAAAGGCAAGGTGGGAAAAGAGCGGTTGTGGCCCAGTGGTAACGGCTGCCACTTACTAGTTGTATGTAGGTCCTAGACTCGTAACCAGACAGACGCTTTAGGCTGCCTGTCCATTGACGCGGAGCGAGGCTGCGGAGCGGAAAAATGGAGAAATATTAACCAATAGAAACATGACATTGAGATTTTATGCAATCCTATTGGTTAATATTTTTCCGTTTCTCCGCTCCGCAGCTTCGCTCCGCGTCAATGGACAGGCACCCTTACTTTGTGTAAATTATTTAATCACTACTGCTCTCAAAACGGCGAAGGGAAACATCGTGAGGAAATCAAAAATTCGAAAACGTGACATCTGGCAACTCGCACGTTACCCGCGTGGTAGATTATGGCCCACTCCCTCTCATCGAGAGGAGTCCTGTGTCCCAGCAGTGGGAACGTTACAGGCTCATTACGCTTAGGGCAAGTCAATGATGAGTACGACATAGTAAGCACCCACTTATGACGTCCAGCAAAATACGTGGGTGGATCAAATATTATCCGGACTTAGTAAAAAAAAATCCGCACGTATTATTATACTCGTAAGAAAAAAGGAATATCTCCCCTTCTATTAACACATTTTTCCCAGCGCAGGGGATGTTTCTTGATGCCAGTATCGAAGAATGTAGTCGGTCGTGCCTTTAGCCAATTGGACACAACTTATTCCACTATCATCTGGTCAGTGTGAAAACGGCGTCCTCCACTTGAATTTTTTTTTGTGCCATTCCTACACTTGAGTTCTTGAAAGCGTATTCTTATCGAACTGTAGAGTCAATGGATGCAAAATTTCGGAAGGTTTTATGCCCTCCCGTGTTAAAAAAATTATGATAAGTCGTTGCTCAACAGACTTATATACCTCCTCCTCATACATGATGCTACTGGCGCGGAATAAACTAAAGTGAGCCGGAGCAGTATACCCCCCTCCCCTAGATGATCCCCCCTAACACGTACAACAGCACCAAGCGCGTCACTTCACTCAGCGACCAGTAATAAAAAAAGTCCTGTTTATATTTGATTCACCTAATAGTTGTTAGTAATTCATCAATTGAAGTTGAGGTGTCACCAAGAATACCATTTTTTACTATCTTACTATGTTCAATAAAAACATCATTAATATTATAAATGATATTCAAAATAGGACTCATTTGTAAATACTGTCATAAAACCTAACATTAATTTAGCTTAGTTTATTATATCTCTTCATTTCTATACATTTAATTACAAAGTCTGACTGTAAAACCGCATTTTCATTCGCGAAATAAATTAAATGGCGCCTCGAACATAAAAGTTAGCAATTATGTCCGAAAACCCAAAGAAACACAGTAATTCTACTTGTATCTGAAAAGAAAATTAGTGTTTGACACAGTATTTTCAGTAGCTTGAAACAAACAATTTCGTTGAGACACCCACAATCGAAAACATATTAAAACCTCGTTAAAATGTTTTATCTCCATAAACTAGTGAGAGCACTCGACGTCCTTTGTTAAATACCAACATTTTTTATGTTAATGGATGAATTCACTGATCCACAATAGAGTTGACGAAATACCACTACATAGACATATATATATGGACTGGAAATACCTACGAAAAATGGGTGCCTACCTACAACTCATATTGTCTCAAAAAATGGCTGCCATTGCTAGGGTTGTATCAATCAAGGAACATTGGTGTTACTATAACGAGTATCGATACTAAATACGAGTCGTACTAGTTATCACGTTTGGATCATAATATAGTATACTAACTTATAGTCCGTTCTAACTAAGGTTGCCTACTTTATAGTAAAGTATCCTAGTTTATTTTCGATAAACATACTTTATAATTTTGCATAAAAATACAGTATGCGAAAATACTTTATTTCTAATCTTTTGTTATGCGTAAAAGACTCATATGAACTATTTATCGATAGGTACAGACGCCAGCACATCAAGTTACCCGAAACTGTCAAATTATTGCAATGAACTTTCTTTCCCTGAAAATAAAATTAATGCCAAGTGTTTTTCGGCACAGAATTAAAAAACACCTTTTAATTGCATCACGTTTACGTAGTAAAGTGAAGGAAAACAACGTGAAGAGATATGTATCCATATGCCCAAAAACAGGTGCTTTCGCATATTATACCTTTATTATTATACCTATTATACCTTATAATATGTATGTATTTAGAAATATATATGTATGTTTATCAGCTGTCTTAGTACTCATAGCACAAGCTCTGCTTAGTTTGGGACTAGATGGCGTTGTGTGAAAGTTGTGGAATTTGATTTATTTATTTATTATTATTTTTATATATGTAATTAATATATATCTATTTATTTATTTCAGGCCAAATGGCCAGGCTATTATTAATCAATCATTTTAATACACATTTACCAAAAATGAGTTATCATGTAATCTCATTACATCAAGTGTTCTATTGAAACAGCTTTCTTCAAAGTGAAGTGAACAGAGGTACCATTCTTTATGTCGGGGATTAATATTTTCTTCACCAATAGCCTCTAACCACTTTTTCTTTAGTCCTTCCTTTTTAGGAAACCTATAAAAAGTGCAAGTATTTTTATCAATAAATAATTTTGGTTACAGCTATATTATATTAGCATATGAAACTAAAATCAATAGGAAACGTCAGAAGCTATGTGCACGGTTCCAATTGGTGGTTTCTATGGAGAAGAGTCGGCAAGAAACTCCACGGTTACTCAAAATAATTGGCTTTTACAATGTTAATAGGTAGGGGAGGACAGTGTAGGCCTGTCAACAAGTACCAGGTGCTTAAAAAAATAGAAGACATTGTAAAAGCCAATTGTTTTTAAAAGAGTAACCGTGGAGTTTCTCGCTGGTTCTTCTGCATAGGAAACCACCATTTGGAACCGTGCATCTAGCTTCTGACGTTTCATAAGTGCCCATGTAGGTTTATGTGAAAGAAAATATTTTGATTTTGGTGCTGTGAACCACGGGCCGGACCTAGCAAGGTCAATCGGAGCTAATAAGACGCAGGACTATTTATGTTAACATAGCAGAATATACCGATATCGTTCCAGCGGAGGAACTAGTTCCGGAAACTATTAGGCAACGGTACAACACTATTCTATTATGACATATTATTGTAAACAAACGAATGAATTAACAAAATAATAAAAAGGTCTGTTATACGGAAATTCACCCAAATATCAATACTTTAGCCATAAATTCATGATCGCGTTACAATTATATCATCGAATGTCTATTATTGTATGTGTTATTGCATAAAAACCGGCTACTAACCTGTGCAAAGAAAGTTGAGGTTGATTTTCATTCTTCCTTGCACCACACTTCACAATACAACACACAGGCATGTTGAATTGCTCTTTTTCAACATTTACATGCAGTTTTAAAGGTAAAGTCCTCGTAATTTTCTCGCAAATCTCAATAATACAAAAAATAAACAACCATTTGACAGCTGAACTACCACGAAACTTGGCGACAAAGATGGCTGCTCTGGCACGTACCTACAACCGTGTATAGAATAACAGGGCATCTCCTGTTATATCCCATCTCAATGTACCACTATGACCGATAAACAGCAACCTGCATTTCTACACCATAGATTTCACAAAAAAGATAAAAGTAGGTCTACGCTCAAATATTTTTTTTACAAACAATGAAAACTTCAATCCTATTGGCACGAAATCAAAAGTTGTAATAATAATGTAATATTGTGGACAAGATTATCTTTTTAACTGCTATCAGTTGGCGACAATCGCTCTTAAACTGTCCAACATTTTTCGATGTCAGCCACCGTAAACAGACAGACATAGTATTCTGATTTTTCTTTTAATATCACATTTTTACACGTCACTTCGTAAGGCTGTTTCATCATTTGTGATTATGATTTTTTCAATGAACGTTTTTGTTCTTTTTCCCGCGGCGATTTTTTTTTCGCGCACTGGATTTTCAACGCACTGCTTACCAACCGTGAGTTGAAAATCCAACAGTGTGTTTTTTTTACGCGCCCGGATGCGCTCTGTTAGGTTCTCAATGCTCGACTCAACACCAAGAGTTGAAAAACAAGTGCACGAGAAAATCCCGCCGCGAAATTTTTACGTCCGTGCGAACGTGGATTTACTGTTTCTATGGCTTTTAGGTACTGTATGAATTAAGACAAATAGAACGACCAAGACCTTTTGCGCGATCATTCAATAGCAATTATAATATCAGTCCTTTGCTGTCCCACTGCAGGGCAAAGATCCGACAAGAGGGTTTAAGCCCACAACCTGCAACCAATGAAAGAAAAAAAGTGTTTGAATGAAAAACTACTTTTTTTTTGTTTATTTTGGCCAGTGGCTCCATGTAAAATACTGGTATTTAGCTTCATCTGGTTATGCTGGAAGCAGACCCCACTATAGTTGGGAAAAGGCTAAGCAGAAGATGATGATAATTTCTTTATTTTGGCCTGTCAAAAAAATACAACTGTAGATACGTTTGTAAATATTTTAACTCGTTAAAGTAACATTATAGTAAAGTGTGACAGAATATATATTCATTCATAATATCTAATACTAATCGCAAGGTGCCTCATACTGTCTTACGGCAGTTTATCAGTCACCTTCGATAAGCTACGGCGTAGCAGGTGTAGCGCTACGTACTCGTAAATCAGTAATTGCTACGCGACATGTACAAAGTGTTGAAATATTTTCGTAGCACTTTATAAAAGCTATCTATTCTGCGTCTCATTAAAAGATAGGGAATGTGAGAATCATTTCTTGCAGTCAAAGATGGGAGTAGCTGGGGGCTACGTAGCTAATTAGTACAATATTTGAAAGTAAAATAAAATTTAAAAAAGTTATTTCGTTTAAAATAACGCGAAAGTTTTAAAAGTCTGTTGAAAATAAGGATATATTCGTCTTCTAAAAATGACATTATAATTTGACGCAATGCAGAAAATATGAAAACAGACTGATGTCTCACGTTGAACGAGTCGTGTGTAATAACTAACTACATTCTACCCTCGTAAAACTATTTTATGGTTCACGGTGAAAATTCGCTATAAAACAGCCATTTTTATTTGGTTGCAGAAACGTAGAGAAATTCGTTTTATTGCAGAGCGCCAGATACAGGTATTTGAAATTAGGATGGTTTGTCCTAAAGTGTTTTGAGAAGAAATATATACAGCGGTTAGTTTTGAAACTAACTCTTGATAATTCAGTTTTATCAAAAAAAAAAAAAAACTTAACTTTCAAGGGCACTATACAGCTATAGCCGTCATAACTCAAAACTCAAACTCAAACTCAAAGCGTTTATTTCAAATAAACCAATTACAGGCACTTTTGAATGGGGTCGGTCAGTCAGAAAGCTAGTTAATATATTAAACAACAAAACTTCTAATGTCTATCTGTGCACCGTGCCGGAACCTATTAATCTTTTTTTTCTGGAAAAGGAAGAAAGATGCCAAAAAAATCCACTTCTGTACAAATTCAGCAAAAAAAAAAAATTCTTGATCAAGAGGTTTCTGAAAGGCGTTTTAATATCAAAGATTTAATTTGAATTCCGCGCTAACATTTAAAAAAGAACCCGCTAATTAATGTCATATTCAGAAGCATTAGGAAACGTGAATCAGTGGTTCGCGATTTAAAAATAAAAACGTCTTGGTAAAAATGAACTGTGGGTGGGGAAGACAAAAATATGTCGGCCACAAATTTCTGACGACTCATATACTTGCATTATATTTGTGTTCATAATGACCTTTAGAAATATTTCTAACAAAAATATAAACGAGTATTATACGAAGGACGTTTTCTCATATGTAACGTGAACTTTTGAATGTAATATGAAATGTTGAGTATGAAACTCAGAGGACGTTTGCTGGAAAACCTAATTTTACTAATGCTGATAAGCGCTAGTTGGAATTGGGAGTCAGCTCAATTTTAGAAAGCTTTTTTACTCGAATGCAGTTTGAATTTCAAAATTATACCTTAGTATTCAGAATAGAAACGATATAAAAACAACCAGCATGAACAGATCATGATGTTATCTCAATATCTTCTGACTAGATTAACTAAAATTATTCCATTCATCTGAACGTACAAACTATCAGCAACTTTTTAGCTTAGTGGAGCGAGTAACAGCTCGCAACAGCAATATATCTGGCAAGTTCCAAGCTGTTTGACAACCCTGATTTATGAACGCAACGGACTATCGTAGACGAAGGGATGACGCATGTGTGTGCGTTCACACACACATGTAAGCGTTATGAAGTAAGCAAATCTTGAAAGTAGGTCCCTAGCAAGCAGAAATGGACGGATGATAATATATTAAACGGTGCTTTGACACTCCGACGTCAAGGGTTCCAGAGTCACACGTAACTTGTGTGACTTTTACTCATTAATTCTTCTAGCTAAGAAAAGTTTTTGAGATTCTCGTGCGTGGTAATGTGTACTTTTACTGTGGCTCAACATATCGCTCATCCAATGGAACAATGACGTAATTACGTTTTAGCTATTTTTCAGGAGAACGATTTAAAAGTTTGAAATTGAAAATATGATATATCATATTTTCAATTTCAAAACTTTTAATCCAATGATTATGCTAAAATGTTTAATATTTTTATGCATGTTACTTTACTATCAATAATAATTTGTAATAATTTCATGAGAAAACTCAAGAACTGTTAAAAAAACATTTTCGTAATTACGTCGTTGTTCTATTGGATGAGCGATATATTAGCGAATCTACCTAACTCGAAAATGCATCCGAGATTTGAAATACTGAACTAGTTATTTACTAAATATCTGCTACCATTCGGTTATCTTCCACAATTTTGTAGTTTACTTCTCTTGTCGCGCCATTAATTTCAACGTTAGCAACAGAAATGTGCTGAAAGTATGAAATGTAGGTACTCACTAACTGAAACTATGCATAAATACCTACATCATTACGTAGGTACGCACAGGTGAATCACTTTTCTTCTTATCTCTACGTAAAACAAAACCAAACGTATTCATGCGCGTCATAGTTTCCATTTTGTTTCAGTGACGGTGTAAAGTCTTGAACTCACTGGTAGAAAAAATGGACAATATCAGCTTGTTACCCAGGGTCATACGCTTGCACTCTTCATCACGTTTTATCCAGCACCCTCCATTGCGGAACACACTTTCTTATACAAACCGAAGGATTCGAAGGAAATTCCGAATCCATTGCTTCATATGTTTGTAAAAATCGTCTGCTGGACAACGTAAATAACGCAATGAATACTGTTGAATTGTCAAAATGAAAGTTACGTAATTACCTAGCAGGTCTATTAGATAGAAAATCTTCTAATGCCTAACAAAATTATTTGTGACATTGATGCGCATTATTTCACTCAGTTTCTGAACAATATAAAAACCTGTTTTACTAGATTTTGTAATTTCTGTGCGGCACAATGTTGGCGGTGGTCATCACTAGCCAACATTTTGTCACATAGTGAATACGCAGCTTTACTACTGCTCGTCTAAATTAAGTTTGCACGATTGTGTATGCTGATGTTGTTTTTATAAGATGACGCGTTGTTTTTTAATGTTTTTACAGGAATGTTCTACGTGTTAGTTGGAGTTGGGCGTCATTTGAAGTAATTATGTATGGAGGGGTGCGTTGGCGGCAGTTATTTAGTTGTAGGCATAAGTGACGTAATCAGACAGTTTTTTTGTAAACGTGACGAGATTGGTCCAATCAAAATACGTTCCGACCTGAAATTATACGGTTTTGTCAATTATACGTGATTTGTGATAAGATGGTAGAGAAGAAATTTTTTATACATCCATTTTAAATGGACACTAAAAATGAGTTCACGCATTTTCTATTTACACAACATGATTGGCCATAAAAACCTGATTCATAAAAACGGCGCCAATTATTCCTAACTAAACAAAGACCCTATCGAGCCCGGGTGGAATTAAAAAGAAAACATTATTTTCAACGTAACTAAATTCCTAAAACACGCGGACTGAAAGGGAAAAAAGTACAACAATGGACTGAAGAGGTTTTAAAGGACCCGGCTGGCCCACTTTCGCCCGCAGCGCTTTTTTCGCTTAATGACGCCAGGCTCAAGGAAAGTTGGAAATATTAAAATGAGCAAGCACTTGTTCCGTCGGTAAAACGGCCATCGCTCTAGGCTTCGCGCCTCCTTCCTAAGGATACCATATTTTAAATATGAGTCGGATTCGCTGGCTCTCGATGCCTGAAATGAAAACAGTTTGTCAGCCGCGTTATCGCGTTTTGTTTATTTCGAGATCTGTATGCATAGCTTCGAGTTTTCCATTGCTTTGTAAGCTAACGAAAAGTACATAAAGTTTGTATTGAAATACTTTGATGGGTTCTTTATTTGTTACAGTAGCCAGCACATAACTTGGCAAGAGTCCTCCCCTTTTCCTCTCCTTTCTTTAACTTTCTTCTAAACAGGCGTGTATAAAATAAATTATGGAAATAACCGTAGAATAATTACAAGCAATCAAAGTGATTTTTTTTGTTGCACTAAGTGTACATGCGCAAACTTATTCCCACTAAGGCAAAACCTTGCCAAGTTACGTGCCGCCGACTGTATTGAATAGTTTTTTCATTGGCAACAGGAATAAAAATACAAGTTTTGCCAGATTAACTTGGTGCAAGACGTAAATTACCGAGGCACAGAAGCAACTTCCGAAAAATAAACCGACAACTCCATAAAATGATTTATGAAGGACAAATACACACTTAGCGTACAATAAACTTGGGCATTATCTCACAAGGACGAACTCTCGACGTCTTGCTTACATTTGACAACACATCAAAATCAGCGCTTACGCGGAACCGTCTCCAAGGCGCAAAGTGGAATGTCGTTAAGGAAAAATACTGGGATTTATTCGTAGCGTGTCCCCAATGAGTAATGCCTCCTGCGATTTAGGTGTCAGCCCGATAGAAGGCGTTCGACAGCATTGATTTATGCCCGTTGGTCCTGGTGCCCTCTGCACTTCGAAACACCGCACTTTATAAAGATTTGTATAGACTTTGCCTAAGTCTTAAGAATGAGTTGGCACATATTTTGTGGTCTGAGTAGTAGCTGGAGATTTATCATTTGATTAGATAAATGATTAAATAAATGTTCTCATTTGATTAGATAAATGATTAAATAAATGTTCTCTCTATTCAAATCAATATCCAGGGCTTAATATCATGTCAAAATCTATGCAAGCGTTCCATGTTCATCTGAAACCTTGCCGTACGTATGAATATTTAAGATTTTTGTGGTACGAAAAATCAGCAAGGTAGGTTAGTAAGATTAAATAAATATTAACCATGAAAATGATATTAAAATAACGATAAAAAAATAAAGTAATAAAAATATAGACTTACCAAAAACTTGGGCGTAATAAAATAAAGTTTCCGACGGGGCTAGTAGCACATAACGGTAAATATTTGTACCGAGCGTTTCAACAAAGTCTCGAGATTACAAGAGACGTTTATTTACTTTTTACGAACTCCGAAACTCTGTTGAAGTGTAAAAGTAACTCAGAAATCCATTAATTAACTGTTAGTTGTAATGATCAGTAATTTAATTACTTGGGAGAGCGAAATTTGATCGATCCGAGTTTGTAACGAAGTTGATTTTCACTTGTTTAGTTTGAAACTTGATATCTTTGAGATTTTAATGCTTGTCCATCTTTTGGCTGATTATTAATTTTGAATTACTTTCCAATATCGCAATATTAATTGTTTTACAATGGAAGTTCGTAAGTGAAGGTATTGTATTACAGGAAACTTATATTTCAATTTGGTCCTTTGCAGTGGAAATCTGGCGGCCGTCGCTTACAACGTAAAAGCTCCGTGCCATGGTTCTATATTATGCCAATGTTGTTTGCTTTTGGTATAACACAACCAACATGCATAAATGCAAAAATAGCAGAAAGAAAATAATCATTTATATGTCACGATATGGTACATTATTATGGAATCAAGATTAGTCAATGGTATCATTACACTCTACCAAGTGTGGGGTGCAAATTTTAGGTACAGACGCCAGCACATCAAGCTACCCGAAACTCTTAAGTTTTCCCAATCAACTTTGAACCTAATACTTTAGCGATAAAGTTGAAAATCTATTAAAGAAATTTGACAGACTATATTAGCTTGATGTGCTGGCGTCTGTACATACATTTATTACATTACAGGACGGAGATTATTAGGTTAGTATTCACATTAACCTTGCATATTTATGTGTGTTGATTTATTCGTAGTGTAGTGAAAATAACAAGAATTACCACATCAAATATAAAACATACAATTTTTGTAAATCAATTTCAATATAAAATGTATAAAAACGTCGAAATAAAAAAAAAGGAAGGTTTGTTACTTGACAATGTTTGGTAAAAAGATATTAGGAAAAAAAAAAAGAAATTAGGAGAGTTTATCAAATTCAGGATATTTTTTCAGGATAGAATTCAAAAAACAATTATAGCGAATTTTAACCTGATTGCAATCGGGTTTTAGGCTCGTTAGAATAGATTTACAAAATAATTAATTATAAAATATATTAACTAAGTTGTCCTGAGATAAAAAAGGTCAGGCGCTTAGCTCAGGTGTTAGCAAGAAAAAATGGTATTCGATCGTAGTTTCCTGGACACAGGTGGTGGTCGCGAAGTTCAGCAGCCAACGCCGCGCGGGACTCGAAGTGCAGGAATACTCTGCAGTTAGGTTGGAGTATGTAATGACTCGCTAAGCAGTAGAGGATCCGATATCTGGGAAAAAGAGCAAATCGCCCTTTTTCACTGGTCCTACACTTAGGACAAACAAAATAAGGTGTGAGATCAGAGAAAAATGTGAAAGGTACGCTGAGAGAGAAGGCCGGAAATTAGCAGAAAAAAAAAATACATACCAGGTTTGGAGAAAACGTTACAACATACATATGTTGTGGTCAGCTTATGATGCAGAGCTCGACATCAAGACTTTAAACATTGCAAGCTGAGAGGAATCAGTGCATGGTTGAATAATATCAGAAATTTGTGAAAATTACCAGGAATCTTCAAAATATATCAGGTCAAAACAGTTCAACGATTATCAAGCAAGTAAATAAAAAAATAATCATAATCCATCAAATATTGCTTCTTGTCATGTCAAATAACGAACTGGTTTGAATAAAACATAAACAAAAAGTCATTACTTGAAAAAAAAAAAAAGGTTTAACCTCAGAGGTGACGTACCGCTGCAATAGCGACCCGTCCCTGCTTCGCACGGTTTTAAGCACTTAGCAAAATACCGTGACCTTCTTTATTTTATTATGTCAGTTTAATATTATATAAGTGTACACATAAATATTCTGGAATAAATTCTCTAGGTGATGGTGAAACCCGTATCCAAATCCGTTGTACTTATAGTTTAGAAGAACAAAGTGGTCACATAGACAGACACGAAAAGTGACTTTAATTTATAATTTTACGTGTAGAAGAAAATAAAACTATTTATTCCTTGTCACTGCAATAAAAACCAAAGGCTTAGAGTATAAACTATTTTCCCTCAACATTCCTGAACCCTATTTCCCTAAAACATTTATTTTTCACCTCACCCAACCCTCTGTGAACGCCATTACGATACTGGAGCAAGTATCGTATCTTTTATCGTTGGGTAATCGCTTATTCAAATTTCCCATAATAAAATGACAGGTGACGACCCTGATCGAATATACAGACGTTTTGCTCGACCATAAGGGTCGTTACTAAATCTTGCATCGCTCTGTGGGTATTGGGAATGGACCCTCATCATTTGAGTCGAAGGTTGCGGGATCTTGGATGTAGGTTTACGAAAATGATTTTGCTGGTCTAGATTATTTATGTAGGAATTTAAATGTTTTGGTCCTTTATTTTTAAAGTGAAACTTTTATTACATCGTCTCAAGCTTTTTCGTCTCTGTGCTGCATGTCGCGTGACGGTCTCTAATGGAATATTATTCCAAAAATGTTTTAGTTAAATGTCTATAATGTGAAAAAAAGTTTCACTTTTACCGTGGTTTCATAAAAACCACACAATCCTTTTATATTGTATTTTATGTAGATTTTGATTTATTGGTATAATACAACCTATTTGAAACGTAATACCTACTTGAATTTGAGCCTAGTGTAACTACGTCAAGACATGGCTTTTTTGTCTGTGATTTCTGCCACATCACGCTTCAGCTGATTCCTTGAGGAAAAAGTAAGGTAACATAAGTAAGCACTTTAAGTTACTGAAACATCTGAAAACACTTTACGAAAAAAAAAGTGAAATCATACTATTGAGTGTCAATTTTCCAGCATTTATCTAATAAATCTAAGAGCAGTAGTGCTATTCTGTAAAAATCTCCCCGTGATAACTCGCGTGAAGTGAGTTTAAAGTGAGCTGTCATGAGTGTCAATCCCTACCATCAGGTGCAATGAAAGCTTACTTCACCTAACTTCTCACAGTGAGATTCTAACAGAATCGACAGGCAGGACAAACGATTCCCTTTTTTCCATAGATGACTTTTATGACAAACAACAGTGATAAGCATCTAACATCCGTCGTTTTTAATCTCAGAACAGCGTGGAAGCAATAAATACTACAGACATTTATATCATTGTAGTAGCAGCATCTAAATCTATCCCGACGATGACCTGATGAATCAGTACAGAGGGGGAGGGCATGCGACGCGGGGGGAGGGGGCAGGGGAATGCTAATGATTTATGTTGTCGCTCCGAGACGCTTCTCCCATAATAAATGTACCCACGTTACGCAAGTGAGTTCTTCGGCATCCGACGGCCCGGTCTAGCCACAAATTGTTTGATCACTCAATAATTGCATTACAGGGGACGAGTCAACAAGGAAATTTCGCTTCTCTCAGATAGATGGCGTATTTTTAAAGGCCCACCTATTCCACATACCCTTTTAAGTTGATTTGAGTGGCCTTATCTTTTTGACTGATTGCGTTACACGGGGAATGTTTTTCAAGTGTGTCGGTTGTGCTTTTTGCCAATGAGGCATGTCTCCTGAAATGTTTTATTTTATTGTGATTTAAACAAATAACCGATGATTATTTCATACTTCAATGAGGTCCAGCTCATCCGAGTGGGAAATCATAATTGGTCATGCATACATACGTGAACTTATTTATACCTGACAAATGAATTACTAAGACATTAGTTATAAGCATAATTAATTGACTATTTAAAGGTTTTGGCTATTAAAAGTTATGTCGAAGCTATGAAATTAACAGAAAATTAAATATCGTTTTACTGTTTAAGTTATCTTTCAGTCATCAACTAATAATAGACCACAAAGGTAATTCAGTCACAACGTAACAACATTACGATAACGACGTAAACGTACCTACGCATCATCAACATAGGTTATAATTATGTTAAATGCTTATTACTGTCATCGTATTATTTGATTGTGAATGGGATAATTGTTGTCTCGACTTACAATTGACATGGTTGAATAGAAGTTCGTAAGATTTTTTAAAAAGAACTGTGGAGGTAGATGACACTTTAAAGACAGATGTCTCTGTCAGATTTCACTGGACTTAGCCCTTAACTTAATTTATTGGTTTCCTATGAAAGCGACAAGCGGTCACACAATAACGGCTATGCAAATACAGAGCGTTTTTGACATCTTAATGTCTAATACTGATGAATATGGTTGACTTTCATGACAGCCGTTTTATTATGACGGGACCGCTTATTTAGAAACCGTAGCTTTAGCCCAGCTCAAATCCGAAGACAGCTAAATTGTCTGTGGAATTAATGATAAACTTACTTAAAACAACATCATGATTTTTTTTTGGGGCAAGCCATCCATTCTTTTCTAGGGCTAGGTAAACTAAAGGCGGTCTTGAGAAATTCCTAATGGAAATGATTCGTCCGACCTGAAAATCCAATCCAGCGTATCGACTCTGTAAAAATCTCACCGTGAGTACTTGCGTGGAGTGAGCTGTCAGTGTCATCCCACTGATGCTAGGGATTGACCAAGCAAACATTTATAATCATAATCGAGATTTTAATAATATTTTTTATGCTTGGAGTTCCACGAATATACTTATCTAGATGAATACCTTAATTGTTTGCGGCTAAGTAATAACAGCCACACGGGTCGATCGATCAGGTAAAGCTACGCTTGCCGCGGTTGGTCCGTGGACGGGTGACCATCTTTACTTATCAAGACCCCTTCGTGCCTCGGAAAGCACGTTAAGCCATTGGTCGCCGTAGGTCCCGGATGTCATTCGTGGCAGTCGTTACGGGTCGTCAGAAGCCCGAAAGTCTAACAACCAGTCTTACCAAGGAGTATCGTATTACCTAGTAACTGGCTTGTGGAAGTCAGATAGGCAGTCGCTTCATGTAAAATACTAGTATTCAGTTGCATGCGGTTAGACTGGAAGCTGACCTCAACATCGTTGGGTAAAGGCTAGGCAGAACAAGGAGCTTGTACTACACCACCGTTTACTCAACTGACCATCAGAGTTCAGTTTATTTCTGTCTCTATTTCTAAAATACCGCAAAGTTTACATCAAATTAATTTATGTAGGTACATCTGGGAAGGAAGCATGAACTGTATCAGACACCTATCATTACGGAAGTCGTAACCGTCAGCGGAGGACAAGGCTAATTTGTGTGTCCCGCTACCGATCTCAGGCGATATCAAACTGTATGCGTGTGATTGATGATAATACTGGACGTTTACACAGGAGTTTGGTATTGGAATTTGGACGTAGATACACGTTATTAAGGTATTGTTTAGTGTGTGATGTTGATTTTAAAGTTGGATTTTAATTGGTTTAGGCTCCTATCAGTTCGTGTAGGCAAATTTTTTCTATAAGTAGTGATATTTTCTTCACCGCAGATTTGACTACAGTGAGCATCATTGAAACATTTGCAATCATTGTGCAACACAATCTGTTCTTACATGTGGATATTCTGTTGATCCAGCAGAATATTTTGTATTCCTTTATTTATTTATTTTTTTTTTTCAAGAAAATTTCAAACATTCTATATACAAGAAAAGCCTATGCGCTTATGCGCTGTACAGGGTGGCAAGGACATCGACCACGGATTCAGTACATGATCCCGAACGTACGCGCTTGTAAGTTTTTGTTGGTTACAATAAAAAAAAAAACTGCTATTTCACAGAAAACTGCGTAACCTACGCGGTCAAAATGTATGGAACAGCAATTTTTTTTTAAATACCGGCGAAACACTTAAACGCATTGGGGTTCAGAATATATTAATTTTATTTATTTATTTATTTAATACTTTAAGCGTATAAATGTAGAGAGGCGGACTTATTGCCATAGACATTTTCTACCAGTCAACATTTGGGTGATGCAGAGACAAAAAGTAGTAGGTGCAATAATGAACATTTAGGAATAAATATTTTAAATGTAAAGATACGCATAAACCTATTAAAACTATAAATATAATACATAGGTACTTAATTACATATAAATATAAGCACAAATAAATATACATAAATATACTAAATACACATGATATACTAAAAAGAAACAAGACAAACAATGAGAAAATATTAGCGTTGTGATGATACTGCCAGCTTCTTGCGAATGTGCTCGTGAACCTTAACTTTAAAGGATAATCGGTTGGCTGGCGTCCTGATTTCCTGGGGGAGCGCATTTCACAGAGAGATAGACTGAACGAAGAAGGAAGAGTGAATAAAGTCTGTGCGGTGAGTGGGTCATTGGAGAAGACGATTGTCTGATGAACGTACATTATAGTGAAGCGTGGAGTGAGCTGTCAGTGTCATCCCACTGATACTAGGGATTGACCAAGCATACATTTACAATCATAATCGAAATTTTAATAATACGTTTTATGCTAATTCTATTGATCAATTTATATAATTTCGAAGCTAGTATTTTAATTGTCAAAACATTACTATTTTGTGGGGTATAAATCTAGGACAAAAAAATAAAATTGATATTCTGACTAAGTTTCTGTTTTTTTTATTTTATTTTAAGCCCCCACAAAATAGTAATATTTTAAAAACTAAAATAAAGTTTTGGAATTATATAAAATGATCAATAGAAATAGCAAAAAAAAAAATAAGGTGTTATTTACGTAATTTTTAATAAATAAATAAATTGTTAAGATCTTGATTATGATTGTAAATGTTTGCTTTGTCAATCCCTAGCATCAGTGGGATGACACTGACAGCTCACTCCACGCAAGTTTTCACGGTGAGATTTTTATGTAAGCAAGTATGCAAACAAGCAAGTATCCACAGCAGGTAAAAAAATGAGGATAACTGGTCCACTCGGCACTCACTGTAGCATCCATTTCACATCCAGTTAGCTAGTCAATTAAGGTAAAACCAAAAACAAAGCAATTTCCACAACAAACTATTTCCCCCTAAATCTAATAATCTCATAAGCTGTTATTGCTTCTAAACATAAAAGCGCTCACGTTCATTATTTACGGGCTCTTGTAGAAGTACGATTGTTAGCGTACCCACCATTATACGTTACCGTAAACCCAGTTAAGCTGAAAACGTGGCATCGACGTGAATGATTTATAAACGAGGATAACAGGGCATTAGCAGAACCACAACACGAACGCACACTGGATTCAGTAAAAAGAGATCTGCCATTATTGTGTGGAAAGATTTATTAGTTGCAGGCACGCCGCCATTTTTTTTTTCGCTGTCAATATGGCGGATACAGAAAATTAGGTAGGGTTAACAAAACAAGCGACGGGGCACCGTTGTTGCGCATCGCCTGAAGCCACCTACGGTGAAACGGAGATTAAGGAAAACTTGAAATGTTTCAGCTTAAAATACGTCGTAAGGATCTGTCGTAAAAATCTATGTATGAGACACGTGTGCTTGATAGCGTGGTTCACCATCTTCTGGTAAATTCAAGCTAACTTCAGGTAACTAGTTAAATCTGGCAGACATACGAATTCAGTTAATTTTTAGGGTTCCTTATCACAAAAGGAAAAACGGAACACTTATATGATCACTTCGTTGTCCGTCTGTCTGTCCGTCTGTCAAGACCCTTTTTCCCAAGAACGCGTGGAGCTATCAAGTTGAAATTAATATCAAATACCCCTGCAACGCTTTGAAGCAGTGATGAAATCAAACTTCTAAGTCAACGCAATCAAAAGATACGGGCGTTTATGTTCCGATTATGCCGCATATTTGTACACTCGCAAGGGAATAAAAACCTATAGGGTACTTCCCATTGACCTAGAATCATGAAATTTGGAATCCCTAGAATCAAGAAACAAGAAGCAATCTCAGAATACCTAGAATCAAGAAACAAGAAGTAATCTCATGTAGCACGGGTACAGTAAAAAATCCGAAAACCGTAAATTGTAGTTACATATCTACAAATTAGTACGGAACCCTCGGTGCGCGAGTCCGACTCGCAATTGACTGGTTTTTTTTAAATGTTAGACAACCCTTTAATAGGTATCCTTTTAATATGTCTTAAGTAAGGAAAACAATGCGTGCACAGTTTTTTTCATGAGGTAGATTCAAATTACGTATTTCCGTCTGTATGTATTCGAAGCGGATGTTACACCCGCGCCATTGCTACTCTTTTCAAATTGAATTGAGAAATATGTGACATTGTGCCAATTCTTTATTGTGACCGTTAAATTCGTTTGAAAGTGATCTTTGGTGTCAATTGCTTTGTTTTCTTCACCTCATTTTTTTTTTGTAAAAGTATGATAATATGAGAACTTTGTTATTATTTCCCATTTAAACCTGTACAACTCACTTTTTATACTGAGAACGGTGCTGTTTTTTCGACCTTTCTTCATGGCAAAATTATTATTTAATTGTATTTAACAATGGTAAACTTTTGTCTATTTTTGCATCACAAATAGTTTAATACTACTTTGTTCCACTACTGGGCAATACTCCTGATAAGGAAGACATTTTTTTTTTATAATTATAGTTATTTAAGTTAATTATTACAAATTTTGTTTTTAAATTGTTATTAGAATGTGTGTTAATTTTGTTTCAAATATTAATGTTATAGTTTAATACTTTTTGCTGTGCCCTATAGGTTCCATAATTGTACCTACTTAGCTTTAAGCCCACTGTAACATCTTCATACATTATGGAATGCAAATAAAGATATGAATATGAATATGACATACGTGTTATCAAAATATCTTACATTTTTAAACACACACTTAACTCAAAACTCCCGTAATAGAATAAAACATTACTAAACTCAGATTTTTAAAAAAAATAAAAATATCTGCTAGTTCTCAATTATTCTTTGCAATATCAGTGTGCAATTTAGTTGGTAGCTGAGCCCTCAGGCTTAGAGTCGCTCGTGCGTAACAGCCGCCCCGGCTTTCTCACTGGTAATGTCAGTTACCTTTTATTACGTATATTATGTAAATATAATAATGGCTCAATGGCATGTCCTTGGGTAGGAATTTTATTTGAAATATAACGTTATATTGCCTGTCTAACCGCGGCTTTGACGGGTTTTGTACGGCTATACGTTGCGCTACCCGGCCTCCATTGATAAGGGATATTCGGGTGCCTAGTCTACTTCACGTCGAACTTTGTAAGGGGAATAAATTATAAAATATTCCAGAGAAAATTGTTCGTGGTAAGGTGTATTGAGGCCACGTATTAAGGTCGTAACATTTTTTTTTTTTTTTTTTTTTAAGTTCAAGGTTGGCTGTAAAAAGTTTAGGTCTTTTGTGTAACATAAAATACCTCAAAAAGGAACATTATTCATTTTCATGTGTTGCGCGGAGGATGTTTGTTCTAATTTATTTTGACAAGGCGCCGTTGTTTTGTTTGTGTAGGTCTGGGACTTGAATATTAGCTCAGTTGTTGTAAGATAATATCTGCAGACTGTGTGGGAAGGAAATTTAACGACCTTAGAGAAAATAAAGGTAAGCAGAGGAGAGCTTGTTAATTCCACAACAGAAATAATTAGTTAAGTCTCCCGCAGACAGCGCGATGCGACTGCAGCATGCAGTAAAAATAAATCTATGAAAACTTCATAGAAAATGTTTTACCAGAATCGCGTCGCACCGTGGCGTCGCGCCTGTCTTCGGGAGCATTTAAAAAAAAAAAAAACCGACCAAGTGCGTGTCGGACTACGCACAATGAAGGGTTTCGTAGTTGGAATGAATTTATCCCAAGAACAAAATTAACATTGTAGTTGATTTTCATGTTCTCCCCTACATTGCAACTGCAAATGTAGGTACTACTCGTAGACTTGAAAAGCCTACTTAGCTGTGATAGTTTTTCTTTTAACTTCGTTATACATATATGTTATGGACCAAGTGATTATTAGGACATTATAAAAAAATGGCCGGCAGTTTGTACTATGCCCAATACCTACGAGGGGGCAGTGTGATAACAACTATTGAAACACAAACCCACAATAGTTTTGAAAGACCCATCCAACGATATGGGACAGAGGAGAAATAAAAAATATCCCCACTTTACTTGTAAAGGAGGCACCCTAATAAAAATTGTTTTCATGATTTTATTTTACCACTTTGTCGGCGTGATTAATATGTATATCCATGCCAAATTATAGCTTTCTAGTACTAAGAGTCTCTGAGCTAAGCTGCGGACGGACAGACGGACATAGCGAAACTATAAGGGTTCCTTGTTCACTACGGAACCCTAAAAACGAAAGATATCGTTCTTTGGTAAAGTACCTACAACTTGGCTTACTTTTCACTTCACAATTTGAGCGTAGAACATTCATAATATTTGTTCCCTTATGTTTGGCTTTGACTCTCTCGACAACCGAGAAGGCGCGCTGAACAGACTCAACTACCTACAACTTTTGCCAGAAATCCATTACTTACAGTACCTTATAATTATATAAGGTCCCATTAAAATAGGTGGACAAACTTTTACAAATCATTCAGACCACCAAAATAAGGACAATGGTAAAAAAAAAAATAAGAAAAATGCATTAGATACTTTAAAAAAAAAAAAAACAGTTAGCGAAAATGCACTAAACATTTTGGTTACCCAATGCATAAACACATCCATGTCTGCTATCTCATAAATTCTGATTCTACGAAATAATGGTCCAGGCGCACGTGGCCATGTCACCACCCGCCGGTTTCATTGTTCAACTCATGCCATCTCACTCTAACATAGCCCTTCACCGCGGGGATGCCCGGGGCGAAGGGCCGCTGACGTAAAATATGACAAATTGACAATGAAGCCATTTCAGTTTTCGTCGCGCAACCGAGCCAACAGAACATGTTACATGAAAGTCTGCGTGTGTGTTGTTACGTAGTTATCACAATCGACAACAATGCCTTATTACGCGTACAGCAACCAAGAATACTTGGAAATGGTCCTGTGTTATCGTGAGTGCAACGAAAGCTTACGACAAGCCCAAATCCTTTATCAAGAAAGATTTGGAAGGCGGCCGAGCCTCACCATAATCCTGAGAGCAGTACAGCGCCATCGTGAATGTGGCACCTTCATGCCACCAGCGGTTGACGCAGGAAGACCGCGCTATCCGGTGCGCCTTGAAGAAGACGTTTTAGATTTCTTTAGAATACACCCCACGGCGAGCACTGCCGATGCCGGTCGTGTATTCAACGTCAGCGATTTTTACGTGTGGAAGAAGCTCCTTCGTGATAAAGGCCACCACCCATATCATTGCACTCGTGTGCAAGAACTGAATTTTGTAGGTGGCTACTGCAACAACCCCAACGTCACATTCTCTGGACTGATGAATGTACTTTTACACGTGTTGGGTTATTTAACATACATAATTCCCATTACTGGACAACTATTAACCCAAATAAAGTGAGACCGGACTATTACCAAACACGGTTTAGTGTAAATGTGTGGGTAGGAGTGCTAGACAATAAAGTTTTAGGGCCTGTTTCTTAACCGTTTAAACAATAATACGTACATAGACTTGTTACATAACGATGTTGAAACAATGTTAGAAGATGTACCCCTGGTAGTCTGGCGTGACCTCTACTTCCAGCATGATGGCGCGCCAGCACACTTCGCTAGAAACGTAAGAGACTATCTCAATTCTCGGTTCGGCGGGGTGGTCCTGTCCCGTGGCCTGCTAGGAGCCTGGACTTGACTCCGCTTGATTTTTATTTCTGGGGTCGTGCTAAAGATTTATTGTACGGTGAAAATGGACACTTAATAGCCAGCGTGAATGAGCTATGTACGCGAATCACCCTCGCATTTGAAACAATAAAAAGTGAAAGTGACACTCTTTTAATAGTGCAAAGAAATTAAACGCGCTCGCAAGTGCATCGCTCAAAACGGTAGGCACGTTCAACAATGAATGTAATTACGTACCTATCCACCTATCGTCGTAGAGTAAGTAGTATTTATATTCATTATTGTAAATAGGGCTGATTCTAATTTTTAACCATGACTGATTCAGTGTTTTACTGTTATCGAACTTTAAATAAATAAAAAAGATTCATAACACTACATTGTATCCACTGCGCGCTTGTTTGTTTACAACTTTCTGCATTTGCTTTGCTTTAATACTTTGATAACAGTTCAGCACGCAATTAGACAGTCCAAAGCCTGGTAAAGTGTGATGGGAAATTAGAATCTTTTCTTTTCGTACCTAGACGGTTCATAATCATGTGTTCAAGGAAAGTTTATTCAACCCCAATATTAGCCTGTTTTCAAATTGCGCGTCTTAGGTTATTTATTTTCGACTTTATTTTAAGGCTCACAATGTTGATTTTTGTTTGACACTGACAACCGCGCTGCGCAGGACCTCGCCATATGTGTCGGCCCTAACAGTACTGGCCGCCCGAGTGCAAGTACCTACCCATAAGGATGGGTTTATTCTAGAGTGCCGGCTGTGGTGCCGAACAATTTATTATTTTCGATCAAAATAAAATCACTTTAATCATTGTTTTTTTTGCTTGGATATCTTTGGTTAGACGTACTGAACGCTGTATTAAAATTTGTCCAACTATTTTAATGGGACCTTATATAGAGTTCTGGTTCAACAATAAAGATGAAATAAACGCACTGGCATACATAATAGTAGATACGCCTTTATCTCAAATATAAACGATATTAACAGGCCAAGTTCTCTCGTAGCGAAATATAAACGGCAACTAATTTCAGATTAAACAAACAACAGTGATTACGGTTAGTGTGATATACGAATGGTTATATCAAAACATTCTATTTGTACGAGCGGTCTGCGTACGCAATAAAAGCAGTTACTAGCGAGTTTGTATCCAATCTTCGTAAACAGCGATCCGTACTGTTATTGGCCATAACGATTACAAAGCTACGGCCAAATTGAAAGTATAACTCGGTCGATGCGATCCTAAGAATGTGCAAGCCGGCAAATCTATAACTAAAGCTACGTAGACCGCCCTTCGTGAAATTATTGCACGCCCGCCCGAAAATAGGTCAATTGCCCCCTGTGCCAGAGTGAGAGGTGCAGGGATCATCGCGCGTGACAAGGACGGAAGTTTTAATTCGTTCAGGTGACGTCACGAGGGTTTTAACAGGATCGTTCGTTTTCTTTTTGCCTGCTATTGTTTTGGTACAGTTTCGGAAGCTCACAGGAGTACTCGTCTCCGTTCAGGGGGGTTTATTTGTTCGATCTTGTGTGGCATCAGTAATGTGTCACTTCTATTACGTTTGCCGCGTGAGTTTTCGTCCTAACTTTGTTGATTTCTTAGCTTAACTTTGGAAAAAAAACCTTCAGAAGCGTCTGTTTATTTCAGCAAGAAAAACAAAATAACGTCTCTCTTTTAAAACATTCTTTACGTGGTTGTTCATTACTGTAATAAAATATGTAATAAACAGTACAGGGGGTGAGTGCGTTACACACTAACAGTAGCAATGACTTTCATTTTGACAGTTCAACAACATTCATTGCGTTATTTACGTTTGAAGCAATGGATTAGCAATATCCTTCAAAATGATTCAGAGTCTGATTGGTGGTATGTTACGCAATTAGAGTACAGAATAATGTCCGTCCTTTAAAACATTGTTTACGTAGTGCTTTATTACTGTAATAAAATATGTCATAAACAGTAGAGTAGTGGGTAATTGGGCTCTTCAATGAATAGAGTTTCTGGGACACAATAACCTCCTTTGTGTTTCGTTGATAATGTCAGCCGAAAGTCATTAACTATGAAGTCCATAGACTAAAGTTATCACGGTCAAATAAAATGTTTTATTACTTTCTCTAAAGTCGAGAATTATTGTTGTTCAAAATAATGTTCGATCATAAAGGGCGTGCAAAAGGATTTTGCAAGGATCCTACTAGACATAACAAAGGTGAAAAAAATAGTTGGAAGTTTGAATGTTTGTTACTCAATCACGCAAAAATGGCTGAATGGATTTGTATGAAAAAGATACTGGCCTGCAAATGCAAAAAAGAAAGAAAATTTGAATATCGCTGGCTCCCTTAGCGCCTCCCTTTAAGAACACATAGGATATGTTTTGTACTGGTAATAAGTTCCCGTGGGATAACTCCCGACTGCTACACGTGCAAAGTCGCGGCTAAAAGTTAGTCATATATAGCGTTCTGTAATTCATGGTACAGACGCCAGCACATCAAGCTATTGCAATAAGTCAAATTTCTTTAATAGATTTTCAACTTCATCGCTACAGCATAAGGTTCAAATTTGATTGGAAAAATTTGACAGTTTCGGGTAGCTTGATGTCCTGGCGTCTGTACAAAAAAGCTGGTAAAAGTTCAAACAGTTAACAGATTAAAAATACCTTTTAGAGTACTTATTTATAATTTTTCGAGCTACGCTTATCTCCCACAAAACGAAATACGAGTATACAGTCTGAAATTCGTTTACTGTAAAGACGCTACATACTGCTGGTTAACAAAATAAACAGATTTCATAGGCGCGGCTTGTAAGATGTGTAATTAATTAATAATTAACACATAATAAGAAACCGTAAACGTAGAGAGAACGTTGATGAGGAGTCTGATCATAAATTGTTTTAACGTGAGTTTAGGCCGGAGTCTTCTACGTATGTACGTAATCATCATACTCGTACTTACTTTTGATTTCTGACAGAAGATTTACGATTCACCTTGAGTATGTTCTTTGTGCTGAAGGACGAAGGGCTTTGATTAATCTTGAAGCTTTAGGATTAGGACAACACCATTTTAAGAAGTCATGTAGATACATGGCAAGGTTACGAGTGCTTATAGCAGAAATCTTTAAATTGCATGATAAAAAGATTGTTGGACCACTAGTCAAGTTAAATTATGCCCGACTCGTCAGTCGTCACTGTTCTGATTGGTTAACAAAATACTCCATAGAAAAAGTCCTGATTCGCTATCGTATGGAGAAAATAAATTTTTATTCAATGCTAGATTTAGTCCGCGGTGTATTGTGTGTTTCAAATTTTTTATACAAAATATCTAGGATGAACAGTAGCCTAAGTTCTCCAGATCCCAGAAAACCTATCTATTAGTTGTAAAGATCGGTTCAGCGTGAAAAGGAAGGTAACAGACAGACAGAGTTATACTCGCATTTATAATGTAAAGTATGTACCTATTCGTTTTTTGGTTCTAGGACATGCCGGTTTCCGTACGATGTTTTCCTTCGCCGTTTTGAGAGCAGTGGAGATGAAATTATTTACTCCAAAGTAAAGCGCCTACCTCGGTTCGAACCCTCGCAAGTCGGGACTGTTACGACTGAGCCACTACTGCTCTTCAAAAAAAGATTTAGAAGTAAAATAAACTTCACCAACCAATATTAACCCCAAGAAACTAACAATAAAAACGTAATAGTGTACACCACAATGGCTCGCAGCAATGAATAATTATGTAGTCTAATTAAACATTTGAGAAGTCTACTTTCTAGCCTCCTCCCCTCTTTTGAGAGCCAACCGAGTGTGTGATGAGGGGTGACGAAGGCTGGTACTACACGACGCCTGTTTGCCCGTTCGCGGCTCGAATAATTTAGACTAGTGTAGAACAATTCTAACTAATGCTGTTTGCTTGTTAAACGAACGTTTGTTGAGAGACAAATGCATTCTGAAAATTATAGCACGTTGGGAGGGAATGTGCGAATTTTGCTGAAGATTTGGATGTTTAAATCATGTTGTTACCTAATACTATGGATATCTATGAAGTCCATTTTTACTATAGAACCTCAAATATACTGATTGTGATATCTACCGGCTGACTACTTTCTGAAAAAAAAGACATTGCTGTGCCATAGGTTTCTACACCATTCACCTTTCATACCCTACTAGCTTTTGTTGGTGAATACACAAATTTTATTATTATTTTTATTTAGCCTGCGGCTTCGCTCTCGTTAATTTAGAAATTGACAATCAATTCGGCTTGTACTCTGCTTGTTGTTTGGCCGTTGCACTCATACGCTCAGAACGGAATATTATTCTAGGACGCTCCTATACACAATGTTGTATGTCCGGTCTATCGACACTCTAGACTCACAAAATGTATTAGGCTTAAAGTAAAAAAAAAAAAAAAAACTGTAAACTGTAAAGTTTCTAATATAATTCAATCATGATTCGAAACACGCGTGGCGCCATCTATTATCATAATAAGGTTATTGTTGTTTTCCTTGGGAGCAGCACTTTTTTTAGGGATGAAAGGTACCCTATGTCCGTTTCCGTACACCTGACAATGTATACAACGTGTAACGTTAAATGCGCAAAACTTCAGAAACCCCAACTGATTTTTTATTCAATTGACCTATTTCAGAGAGAAAATAGGTCATTAAAAAAATTGTAAAGGTTTTATGTGCTGTTTTAGTTTTACTGGCCATTCTGATCGTTTCATGCGTCTGCGACGACGCTTTATCGAGGGAGGAGTCGTCACCGGGCCGCTGCGTCGCGCTGACATTGGCTTGCTTGACCTATTAATAAATAGACACGGCAACGTTTTTAATGAAGATTTTTTGAAAAATGTGGCCTAAATTAAAAAGTGGTTCAATTAATTCTGCTCGTTATTCTGATCAAACTATTTTCAGGTTTTGCGCATTTAACGTTCCACGTTGTATGTGCAAAATTTTCAGGATGATCGGTTCAGTGGTTTAGGCGTGAAAAGGTAACAAACAAACAAACAAACTTACTTTTGCATTTATAATATTAGTTAGGATTTTTGTCTAGACCATGGATTCCCAAAGTGGTCCAGATGGACCACAGGGGTCCACGGGAGACTCGACGGGGGTCTACGTTAGACCTAATATTCACATTTTTTGTCAAGTTTTGGGAAAATGGTAGAAATGTAGCTGCAGGGGTCCACCGGAACCAGCAAAATTTTTAAAGTGTTCTATGAGACAAAAAGTTTGGGAACCTCTGGTCTAGACGGTCAAAACAGTCAGCCGGTATAGGTATGCTTATAGCTTCGTTTAAAAGCCATTACTAGTGTATTTCAACTGAACTTATTTTCTCTTTAAGCTGTAGAAAACGTGCAGCTTATTTAATTGTCCTTAAAAATTATAAGTAAAATAATAATTCTACAGTATCAAATTAGATCGTGATGAGTACACATTTATTTTGAAAGATATTATATTTAATATTTCATAGTGAATAATTGCGTGTCATAGAGATTCATGCTCATTGAAATGAAAACATCTGAATTCGTAAGATGACACATTTTATTTTATAATTTCCGAGAATGTCAACAAATGCCGAGGAACAAAATTAATCATATTTTTTACTTTTAATATTATGTGCCTTGAACTTTGTCTCTTTGTATCATTTTTTTTCAAAGCCAGCAAACGTAAGAAGTGCTTCATCCACACTCACACAGAATCAGCCAAAAATGTTCTTCTGCAAAACATTTTTATGTTAAGATGTTTACAGCGCCGATGCAGACTTGCAATTATAATAATGTCGACAGCACCTACGCTGGAGTTGCGACCACCTATTTATAAAAGTTCCGAATGGTTTATAACCACGAAGAAATCTTAAACTCTACATAATATTTATGCAAAATATTAAGTCTCTTTGCAAAGTTTTCTAATACTATTTTCTGTTTATTGTTTCAGGTACGAACACTGTGCATCGTATGAGGAAAAAAGCTACATTATAATAATATGTATTAATACTTGCAAGTTGCACTTCAAGCTCTTGGAAAAGCTCATTAAAATGTAATGAACCACTCCCGAATGAGATGTTCAAAGTATAATGACGAAAGATTAAAAATTCCTCCATATCGTCCCACTTTCAAGTGATCAGCGTTTTTATTATGTCGATTGTTCCTCCCAGAACGATAGAGTCGTTAAATTGTTATTGGTATGCCCATAAAATCGCTCATAACATACGTCCCGAACATCAATTAACTTGGAAGCAATTAAACCACTGATACCCCCGGTTTTATAACTCAGATTCAACGTAGAAATTAAACTTTATACTACATTGAATATTTATAAGGAGAGCGGATTTAAGTTCCAATCATATTTTTTGCTCCACCCAAGTAAAATCTGTATTAAAATATGAAAGCACTTTAGAATGTACGCTGAAAGTACCTGTTCCTTAATATTATTTATTTAATACTTCAGGCACATAAATGTACAGAGGCGGAATTACTTATTACAGATTTAATTAGTCTAGTGTGAGAACAAAGAGAGTCCCGTTCCAGTTTCTGAAATAGCTTTGTAATTTTCCTTTAATACCTCCATTCATGCTAAAAAAAATAGTGGTACTCTCTTTATTTGACATCAATGCCACCTCCTAAGATTTAAACATTCACAGCTATTTTTTTCAGGAATTTCTCTGAAATATTATAAAGTTTCGTAAAGTTTGTTTATCTTAAATTATAATTTAAGCCTATTTCAAAGTTCAAACGCGGCGCTTAATTGAATCTAGAGTTATTTAATAAAGTCTAAAAGATAATTAAAAACACGCAACGTGACATCCGATAAATTTAATTTTCACCTGTCAGAGGGTACATTTGGCAGACGTACCCCCGAGCCCTCGAGGGTAGGGGGATTCCCACGACACTTGGAGAGGAAATGGAACTTTCAGCTTTGATAAAGTTTTAATATATTCTTCGGCAAGTTTCCAACTTGTTTTGCCGGGCGTTATGACGAATTCTGTGTGTGCTCGCCTTCTTTTCGTTACGCTTTTCCCAGTTTCACTTATTCTATGGAAGGATTTAATTTATGGAATATGGCTGCGGGCGCGACATCCCGTTATAGAAAGTATGTAGCTTGTAAGTTAGTTTATAAAAGTTAGTTCAAGGAACTAGTTTGCAGCGGGATGCCGGTGGGTTGCGCATAGCTTCAGAGATATTGCAGGAAGTGGGCCACTCGGAATGAAGTTTTGCTCCAATACGTTTCCGTTGTGGTTTTTGCTACATTTGAATGTTTAAATGGCTTATTAATAAGCGAAATATAAAAATCTGATATAGGACCTATACAATTAGCTGTACAGTCCAGGGTTCAAGAATGTGAAAAACATCACACAGATTTAAATAGGTACCTAATAAAATGGAATTAAACCTTAATTACTATGAATAAAAGATTTAATAATTGAGTTGCTCCATCTAAAATTAAATTTATATCAATAAAAATTCTCTCAATTAAAAAATAGGAGCGGCGCCGAAATTTTTCTACTCAATGGGCAATTAATTCAAAAGCGTTTAAATGCAAATATAAAAAAAGACAAGTTGTTTACGAGTTATACAATAATGGCGGTCTTATAGCAGCACTTGTGGATTAATTTTTAATGTTAAACAAATCCAGAAGTTCCTCGGAGCAAAGTATTCAAGAAAATAATTAACCTTTATCCGTTGCTGTCAAATGCAATGAGCCGCGAGCGACGACTTGCTTTTCGATTTCTGATTCCCTGGGTTTTTCACTTTATATCAGCTTTATCTGCAGCGTTTAGCATTGTTTTAAATTCAAAATGTAATTTGGATTTCGTATGATTGTTTGAGCATATTTTTCCGGATATTCCACAAAAGCGTCGACGATAATTCAACTTGTTTTCGCTCAGATTTAGTCAGTACCTACGTATTCTGATAAAGTACCTAACTAGCATAAAAATATTCTTAATATTCAGTATTTTGACAACGTATTTACGAATTTAAATAAAGATTGGCAGTTAAGCAATAAAAACAAAATAAATTCATTTTATGAGCTTTCAAGCGTTAAAAATGACGTCAATTTGGGCCGTTCGTTGATCTTCATCACAGTTGCGTCAGAAACGTCACACGCCTCAATCGGATTATCCCGAAAGGGCGAAACTACGCTAGTTTCGGTCTCCAGACAGTCTGACAAGATATCTCCGTCGACCTGCTTGACATTACGTCTGTGCCCATTACGTAGCCGCCGCGACAAACAATGCTTTGATAGCTTCTAAACTGGGGCAATCCCGACATCGCTCCTTGTCATGCACGTAGGGTTGCTAAGCAAAGGGATTATGACCATTTGGTTATAGCTTTTAAACTTTAGCGCACAGATAAGAAACTGAGATATTGTTGAGCTAAAAACTAGATTAATGTCTGTTTATGATACGACCTGAAAACATCACGAAGAGGGGTTGTAGAACGTTTCACAAAAGTGTATTTTATGCTTGATTGAAGAAACTCAATCGTATTGAAATACCCCATACTTATTCTCCTAAGTAAACATAACTCAAAAATGACATTTGATAACCCTAATAAATCGTGTGATACGTCTGTCTCGCTTCCACATCGACCTGCAATCACTCCCTCGACGCCGACGCTGCCCCAATGATATTTGTGTTCGATTATAATTAAACCTATGTCCTCCTTCTTTGAAATGTCAAGCTGTCTTTAATTAAAGCCGGCCTTTAATTATAGATCTGTCCCTTTCTGTTTTCTCGACAAACAAAGAGATACCCGACTATTATTTAATACTTGACAAACGATTGAGTTTTCGCAAAGTTTGTTTACGAGATTAATATTTGAGTCAGACGTTTCAGTTAATATAATAGATGCTGTGTGTCGAGCTGTCTTATGAACTTTTGTTAGTAAATAAATATTTTATTTGGAAGTTCTTTAGCCGTCTCCACTCTCCTTTCTTGAGTGTTGCTGGAGTAAAGATAGATAATCTTTACTGATTAAAAGGATCAGGATTCAGGAACTTTGTTAAATTTTCACATCAAGAAGATAATTGAAGTGAGAACCAACTTGGTATTCTCACATTTCGATGCGAGCTAAATTGAAGAAAACCAGAGCCTCTGCGTGACTTGTACATACACTCAACACGTCGTAAGATGTCAACATCGAGAAAGGAGATGTCACATTACTAAAATTTAGGTAAGTGATGTAGCTTTCGAAGGACTTAGTCGCAGGTCGTAGCAGATATGTTTAGACACTTATTAGGTACTTCTTATAAGTTTAATTCGTCCTTTTGATTTTTTTGATCTGTAGTTTTACCTGGAACGTGAAAATTTTTCCTTTCCTTTGTTACTCATTAGCCCAATAAGCCATTCCTCAATTCATTTCACAAAGTTCCGTTTGACTCTCACAGACGCTCCATACCTAAAATAGGTATAAATTTGTGAAGTCCTTACCTACTTTAATTTGTGTAGTAATATTGTTCTACTATACGTAGGCGTACCTTCGTGCCGAACTGTCAAAATCTCCAATAAGTCTCGTAAAGCAAAAGAAGCAAGATTAATTGGAACAATGTTCGCGTGTCGAGCGTGTGCAGTGGATAATTTATGAAATTCATTATGGCTCCCAACAGCGCCCGCACTACGCCGTCTTATTGTTACCACCTAATATAAAACATTATTTCCACACCCGTTCACGTAATTATCGTTTTATTCCGACATTTTCTTTCGCAACTCTCGTTATGAGCTAAGAAACTAGATTTTCTTATTATGCCTACATGGAAGGAACTTTGGTAATCCCCAGGTAATTAGGAGATAAAACGTAGTCTGCGCTTATTAAGTGTTCTTGCGTCTCGTTTTATTTTCTTGATTAATATAATTTGGGAGGTATTAAATTATCATTAAATTAAGCTTTAAGTTTATGTGTGTAATTTTCTCATGCGATGTGGGGATGTTACAAATCTAACGTTACTTTTTTGTGATTTTTTAATTTGTTTCATTTTTATCTACTTAATTGAACTTAGTAAGGTATATTACTGGGTGTTTATACTAAAATTTCAAACATAAATGTTTACCATACAAGGCGTATTGATATCAACACCGTTTACGATCGTCTTCGTATCCATAAACGCTGCAAACAGTCATTTGTGTCACAATAATATTTTTTTGTTTTGTGTCATTTTTTATTGAAATCAAGCAGGCTATAAACCAATCGTGGCTTTCAGACATAAACAAAGATGTTGGCGCCGGCGATGTTTTCTTGTTAACTGTGGCGTTCTGTAATGGTGGATACGTTCGATAGTGGAGCCCAACCACGGGCACAAACACGACTCGGTTTGGCGAAAACAACACTATTTATCAAGAGGGTAGATATCGGCAACTCTTTTTGGGAAAAGTCGGGCAATAAAAGCCACAGTCGCGTGACGCGTGGGGATTTCATACTCCAATATGGCGGCTCGTCGCGCCAACGGCCAATTCACTTATACCCGTGACTCATGGCTGGTCGGAGTGGCGAGCGGCAATCATATTATCTGAGATCTGTATTCGTGAGTCCTACTTGGTATGCGTTTGCTTAGACATGCGACTTTTAAGTGCTGCTGGCGAAGATTGAGAAAATATTTGGAGGATATATTAAGCTGAGGAATACGTAAATTCAGTGGATATTTTGAGATGAGATGTGAGGGAACTTTGGTTGAAGTATTTAACATAAATCTGTGAATAATAGTATAGTATATATAGATAGTGATCGTTTATTTATTATTATATATTTTATTATTTATGTACACACAGTAAAATAAATATGGATATGACATAATTATAATTTAAGTACAAAGGTAGGTACTGCTTATTTCTTAAGTAATTTGTAGGTAAGTAATGAGCTTAGATACAATACGGTAGGTATAATACACGTTTCTAAACAACAACACAAAAATAATAGTGAGATTAAAATAGATTTATATTAACGAATAATATCAACTAATTGATATTGGTTTACCGCAAACTGTTTATAATTGATAATAGTGTAGTTAGTATCGGTTAAACTGCGAATTATGGTAAATTATTTAAATAATGTACGTATTCATGCAAATAGGAAAATAAACAGAATTACTGATATTACTTTAGTGCCTTTAGAAATGGTATTTATGTCAGAGTTATAGGTACAGATAATGCCATCCACGAAGACGCGCCCCACTCTCATTTTTAATGCTTACAGTACAAGTGTGCGGCATTTCGCTACTATTTTAGTTTTGCAAATACACAGTAATTAGTTATTAGTGAGTAATAATTGAGTATCGCCAAAACTAAGACATGTGCGGAATTAACTAGCGATAACCACTAACGATTAGGAAGAAAGTGGGGCGCTTCTTCGTGGATTGCACTATCTGTATGTATCAGGTATCAGCCGTCATTGCGATTCGTTGACTAACGATAATACTAGTTTAACCTGAACTACTTACTACCACGGGATTTTTATCTGTTTTTATTCACATTTTGTAATTGCATGATATTTAAATTCATTTTATTTTCATATATACCTCAGGGCACCTATGAATCGTCAGAAGGTAGGTGCAAGATCCCAATTGGTCGTTTCCTATGGAGAATAGCGGGTAAGAAACTCCACGGTTACTATTTATAAAATAATTGGCTTATACAATGTTTTCAAGTTATACTGTATGGGGCCGCCCATACAGTGTAATTTAAAAACACTGTGTTGTAAAACACAATGTGGAACTGTCAAGAATTGTCGATTTTGACAAGTACCTAGTACCTACACTACGTACTTAAAATAATTATTAACAAATCGAAACGTCTATGAGTCTACAAGGCCAACCACGTACTTATATTCACAAAATAGAAAATAATCTATATATAAAAGAAAAGAAAATAAAAAAAACCTACTTAAACTAAATTATATTTTGTAATATTAGTTTATAATGTGCAATTCATGTGCCTTTGATTGCCTGTATTAATGAAATAAAAAAATCACACACAATGAGTTGATATCTATCGTTCTAGACTATCTATGTATTGTTATTAATTCTTGTATTGTATACTCATTTCCTAGCTATCTGTCCCGTATGTTGCACCTACCATATTTTGTCTCTGCATCACCCTAAGGTTGACTGGTAGAAAATGCCTCAGGCATTAAGTCCACCTTTGTACAGTATTTTTTTTACTTGTGCATAAAGTTTTTAATAAATAAATAAATAAATATAGCATTTCTAATTTTTTTGTCAAACTGCCATTACTGATTAGGTAACTGGTGCCGATTTAATTTTATCAAATAGTCTGTTGATATGTCATACTCGGCTATACCACTGAAATCAGCAAAAAACGACATTTTTAATTTTTTGTTCTACGACTTTCTATAAAATTCTAGATTCTTTATTGAATTTAGAATTATCAATTTTCTGTTGGTTTTGGTTCATTTTGAGTTCAACTGCTGATGGCATTTTTTACCGGTTTGCCTTAACTTGAATTTGCAAGTGAGGTATCAATAGATAACCCTTGATTATTACTACAACATATATAAAAATGACGCTTTAAAATGATAAAAAACGTTTGTTACCCTTAAAACGAAAATCCAATTTTCAACTTTGAGTTAGAAATTGTATATGAAGCCGACATAGCTGTTGGCCAAAATTTGGCGTAGATACATAACGTACTAGACCATAACGTCTTAGCACACAAAGTTTCAGCTTTTCACAACGAACGGAGATGGTTAATGGATCGTTGAACACCTCCTTTGCTATTATGTGAACAAGACGAACATGACACGGAACTATATTCAATAGCGTGATTATTCGAGTAATATTTTATTAAAACATTAAAAAAA
Source organism: Eremobia ochroleuca (assembly GCA_949629135.1). Classification (NCBI taxonomy): domain Eukaryota; kingdom Metazoa; phylum Arthropoda; class Insecta; order Lepidoptera; family Noctuidae; genus Eremobia; species Eremobia ochroleuca. Next base: position 7,369,289 of record OX451403.1, on the reverse strand, counting down.
TTATCAGCGCGCGTGAGATTCGAACTCACGCTTACCGACGTATGGTAACCGCTAAGCTATCATGCCATATAGCCTAATGGTTGAATTTATGAAATACAATCAGTTACCAACGAATGCGAGTGTCTATGTGTATAGTATAGAAATTACTCATTAAAAGAAAGTCGTACGTAAGTCAAACTAAACGTCAAGCTATTACTTTCTGAGATTGCCTATGGACTTTTGGTCGACACTGTACATAATAATGTTTGTCTGTAACGATATTTTCATAACAGACGACGATATTTTCATAGCAACGTCTTATTTGTTTCATAGAAAACGCCAAAACAAAATTAATATGCTGTTAGTTGTAACTAATGGCTTACTATGGTTGGCCAACAAATATTGGAACGATAATTATGTATGTAGGTATTTGTTCCTCGCTCACACAACCTTGAGACAAGCGGTCGGGTTTAATAATAATAATAATAAATTCTGTAGTGACATAAATAATTTTTAACAAAGTAGTGAGGCCGTAATTCCTGCGCTAGGTATAATACCTGTGTTACAGAAGACAGTGTCTTTTCCCAATTACATGAGTCGAGTTTTATGCAATAAGCACTCATCTAAATCACAATAAAAAAAAAAATAATTTAAGTTAACAAAGATAATTAAAAACATGAAAACGTTATTTACCTGCCGTGCGATTCTGTAACCATCTCACCGTGATAGCTTGGGTGAAGTGAGCGTGGAGTGAGCTGTCATTCGCTAGGGATTAACACTATTAAGTGCTCACTTCACTTATGATTTCACGGTGAGATTTTTACAGAACCGACCGGCTGCAATAATTTGTTAGAGTGTGCTTGGTCTGTAGTGTATTTGGTGTGATGTAGAGTTTGTGGTGTGTATGAGTGTGTATTGTAGATATGTGGTGTGTGATGTTTATAGTTATGTTTAAAGTTTGAATATACATAATTATGTGTGGGTCTCCGCAGCCGTGTGTCGCACAGTGAGTGTCAACAAAGACGTTCTATTTCTCAAGTGTATTATTTTAGTATGAGAGATTTAAGTTCCGCAGTATGGAGCTGTTTGTAGGAATGCTCGCTCCACTAAAGAATATAAAAGACTCCATAAGCACTGCGTGACATTGTGACCCGCGGTGATGGAGACGACGGCACACATGACAAATTCAACTAAAGATGTAACTTTATTTTATAATAAGCAGTGATCGGAGTAGGTAGATTGATTTTTGGTGCTTGTATCATAAACGCCCACAGAAAGAATAACATGGATAAGCTATTTTCCCGGAAAGCAATTCCGGTATTTCCGGATCCGATTAAATATTGTTAATATTGGTAGTGATATTATTACTACTCAATTCTAAATTTAAAGGTAGGTATCAAAACTAAATTCATTTATTATTTATTTGAATAATAAAAACAATTTTTGAGCAGATTCCAGAAGTCAGTATGTACACAAGCGAGGGTCAAGTAACGTTTTAACAACACAGTAACAAACAAAGAAGCGCACTCTACGATCCGAAGTAAATGAGTGGGTTACCTGGCATGTCGTCGGTGGGCGTACGCATTGTTTTGATAACCGGTTAGTGCACCACCCATGATCCTTTGTTCTGATTGGTCGCTGGGTTGTGCCAAATCGTGACTGTGCCGTTAAAAAAAAATAGTATAAAGAATATAATATTGCTCATTTTAACACAATTCCTACCTAAGTTCCGGTTTTTTTTTTGTTAATAATCAACCAATTCCGAAATTACGGAGGAAAGTCCATATTAATATATACGTTTCGGATCAATGACCCCATTTCAATCTACCTACTCCGATCACTGATAATAAGCAGAGCGGTGTTAGTGTGAAGTTCATCTTCATCATCATTTGAGCCGAAAGACGTCCACTGCTGGACAGAGGCCTCCCCCAAGCACCTCCACTTCGACCGGTTCTGTGCTTCCCGCATCCAACTGGAGTGCAGAGTTATTCTTAGTGAAAACCTTTTTAGGCTTCTGTACCCAAAGGGTGCCAACGGGACCCTATTACTAAGCCTCGGTTGTCAGTCCGTCCGTCATTCCGTCCGTCTATCTGTCAACGGGCTGTATCTCATGAACCGTAATACGTAGACAGTTGAAATGTTCACAGAGTGTGTATTTCTATTGCCGCTATAACAAAAGCCAATAAAAATAAAATAAAGTTTAACCTCATTTTTTTTTTACAATAAACGTGTTTTTCGGCGTTTTTTTTTGCCTTGTGGTAAGGAATTGCTTCGTGTGCAAGTCCGACTAGCACTCGGCCGCTTTTTTTTTCATAAACCTTGTGCAAAAAAATCAAACAGTGAAAATAAATTCTCTTCCTTTCTAAATCTTGTAGGTATACGTAAAATGAGAGATACTTTCAAAAGGTTACTTAAATATCGAGTTCTGTTTTCGTTTAACAAATAATTATCTACGATGAGCGTAAGGAGTTCTTTTATTTGCGTTAGGAGCACGAGAATATACATAATTTTATTTTATGTCGTTTAACACAGCCGCAGTTCAAAAGGTTCCATTATCATAACTCTAACAAGGGAAAAGAACAAAACACGTGCAATGCTTGCTTATAATAAAAACAATGGGGTCGTCCCACGCGTGCCTGAATGTTTTAGCGGTCTGAACCCTTGCTTCGCACGAGCTAAACATTTTCACTTTAGTTTTTTTTTTTTCTACCAAGGTCTGCTCTCTTCGAAATATGACTGAGCACAACGGTTGAAGAGGGATTTTATTAAAATGTGTCGTTGAACCCTTAGGTTCAGTGTAAATTTATTTGGTACCTAATTTCAACAGTGATCTCTTAAAATTGATTTGAGTGCCTGTTCCTTTGTATTCAAAACTGTTACTACGATTCACGTTACCTACCACGTAAAGCGTCTTTGGTTGCCATATCAAATAAATAAATAAATAGTAACCAAGCAAAATGTACAGCGTAATCGCAAAAGTCTCGAAATCCACATTTTGAAACCTAGAAAGAATTTCTAGCAGCAAATTTTAAACAGGTAATGTATTAGACCGAAAATGGCACTTACATCCGAACGTGGGACAAAACAAAATCACATTTTGATGTTCGCGCGGCACAGGTGCATTGTAGTGAAGTCTATTTTATATTCTCGTATCCATTTAGGAGGAAAGTGCGATAAGCGAAATTGCCTTGCTTTTATAACAAATATGACACTAAAAAGAACCACCGAAAACGAGACGCAGATTGTTCTCTATAATTCCCGCTCGTGCCATTTTGCGCTTGCAATATTTTTATGTGGCAAGTTCCAAGTAAAATGTTACTTGATCTTCATATATTCCATTTTTGAATTTCACAACGTAAACGTACTGCCACCTAAATATTGCAACGTCACTGAAAACGGAGTGCGATTTAAAATAAATGGATCGAGTTACTAAAATGGGTCGGTCTAATATTTCCTCGACATAAAATTAGAAAATTACGTTGAGACGGTCAAGTCAATTACAGGTGGCTTACGAAGTTATGATCCCTCACCGAGTAGGAGACGTAGATTTATCTGCGTTGGCTTCGATTTGCTTATTTTGCGGTGCGCATTTAAAATTGAATACATTAATTTCGAAAAGTTTGTCGTGGACTAAATTACAGATGAAGATGCCGAGACGAGTCACTCCTGCGAAGTAATTTGACTGGTAACATTTCTCGTTTACGGTTGTAATTTTACTGCGAGCGTATTAATCAAGTTGATGCTACATCAGTTGCTCCATTTGTATGTTGGCTTTTATTGAAGAAAATTGGAAAGCTCCTTGTACCAGTATTTTTTTTTTTAATATTTTTGTGTTATGTGACCTATTGGCGGCCAACCACAAGAAATTCCGAAAATGCTCAGCAGATGTTGATGATATTATTTATGACTGTGACGTATTCTAGTGTTTAGGTATAAAGATTACACGTTTAAAATAAAAGAAAACGTCGAAATTACGTATACACACACATGCCTACTAAAACGTTAACATAATAAGTATCTACACATTATTTAGTATCATAATTTGCAAATTATGTCATAATCATGTAGAATTGTTAACTATTATTAATATTAGCACAGAGTCCAAAGCCAAATAACTGTCGAAAACTTTAATGCACGCAGACGTCGTTCATCCTGTGCCAACTTTGTACAAGCAAACAGTACCCTTAACCCTACAGGGCATGAGTTTTCTTATCAGCTTAAAAAAATTACACTAGCCTGCAAATATCATTCCATTTCTCAAAAAAAATATTTACAAAAATCATAACTCAATAGAAACGTATGTTTTTGTGTATGTCCCATATATGGCACATCACGCATTATAATGTGAATTTGTGTTACGTAGTATCAATGAAATTACAAGATTACACGTAAAATGACAAATATGAACTTGAACTTAATTCTACTAATTATTCCCAGACTGAAACGATTCAATTTTATCATTTTTTTGCTATTATTATACGCCGCTCGTTAATCGTATTCAAAGTGCATGCCTACCGATTTGAAGAAAACATAAATAGTTAAATGTTTATTCAGATCTATCCAAAATATCCGGTACTAAATTCGAAACTGAAATACATGATAGTTAATCTTGTAAACACTAGATTACGCTACTTGGATCGATTTTTTAAATATAAGACAATTTTCGGTATGTCTCATATGTGGGACACTATGCTCTGTAGGGTTAACCCTAAAACAGAGACCTGCATTATTAAAAATGAAATCATATTCATTTAGTGCGAAAAAAGTAAAAAGAGGTAGGCAAATATCGAATCTCCTTTCAATAGTCGTCACGTACGGGGCGCGTTCGCTTTTCGTCCAATATTTAGTATGCACGTACTTAGAGCGCCAGTGAGCGTGATTGGTGGAACATCCCAAAGGCTTTGTGGGTTATTTGTAGTAGTATCACGTGTGGTGTGTTGCCTACGTGACGTCACACTACCTGGGTGACGCCGGCGGCACTAAATTCTGAGCTATCTGTATGTAAAACTGATGAGTTGTCGGTTTAAGGATATAATTCGGAAAACGAGGGAAATTGTTGATGCTTAATGTCGGAAACCGTTTTAATTTAGAGTTTTTCAGGACAAATTTGAAGCACAAGTCGTCTACGTTGTATAGTGGTCAATGTGCGATTGCTGGGTTCAGAAGTTTCCCGGGTCTGATTTCCCGGACGCGAAAAGTGGTCTTGGGTTTTTCCATCAAACATTTTCGACCAACTCAGATTGTGTATGGCTTTTCAATGACAACAGACTCGCCCCAGCAAACTACATGGGACTTAAACATAATTATGTAACTGGCAAATTCCAATAAACCTTTGTTGCTATGTCAGTTCAAAAGTAAAATCAGAAATATGATTCGAGTATTTCATAACAATTCCTCTTTGACAATTCGTTTGCTTTTATTAACCTGTTGTTGTCTATGGAGAAAAGTCTCGGCTTTTTCGGAATTGTCAAGGAGGGCTAGGATTAAATACCGATGGGTTCCATGTACAGACGCCAGCACATGAAGCTACTACAATCTGTCAAATTTCTTTAATAGATTTTCAACTTAATCGTTAAAGCATAAGGTTCAAGGTTGATTGGGAAAATTTTATAGTTTCGGATAGCTTGATGTGCTGGCGTCTGAGCGTTTATTGTTTTTGTTCAATAAAACTTGCTGCCCTTTATGAAAACATGAAAATGCTCGGACTTGTTTGTATCATTGTATCATCCTTTGTCGTACGAATATGAAAGAAATAGGAATCTAGGCGGAGATCGGAAATATTTTGCATTTGAAATCTATCAGTTTCTTAAAATTGTTTTGTAAGTGTTTTGTTATTACCATGTCGTGCTATTGAACTTTTGACTTGAAATATTCAACCATGTCATATTACCTATATCAAAGTTATTGATTTTCACAAACAAAGAACCTTCCCTGAATTTTGTTTATCATTAACAAAGGTAACAGGACACTTTTGAAACGTGACCACCATACAATGGTTGTCAATATGTTCTGAATCACAGAATTAAGCCTACTGCAGACAAACGCGACGCGACCGTGCGGCGCGATCCTAGTAGAACAATTTCTATGAAAATTTCGTGGAATTTGTTCTACCAGAATCGTGTCGCACTGTCGCGTCGCTCTTATCTGCGGGAGCCCTTAACGAGACAGCAGCTTGCACACGACAGTCGGATCTAATTGCACAACCTCTGCCGTATCGGGTTGATTAACCGATACAGATTATTAAGGGGATTGCTCATAGCTCCACATTTGTTCTGGCGGTTGGCCAGCGGCGACACTACGACTGGGTGTCGGTTATAGGGCTGACTAACGGTTGATTTTATTGATCATTTATATTTATAAGCTATAAATCGCTTTAAATTAAATTTTGGCGGATTATATTGAGTTCTTGTTCAAGTAAATGTTTAATGTATCTATCTAGTCTGTGGTCGTTTGTTCATTGATTCGTAGAGTTAGTGATGTGATGAAATATATTATTAAAGACATGATTTTTTTTTTGTTGGTATTTGAATATTTTTATTATGTACACCATATAAATTACAGACAATTTAAACTAGGTACTAAATTAAAAAAAAAACGAATTAACTATATACATATTATACAAAAACATGATTTATATTCAAAACATGTGTGACCACCATATGTTTTTTCTCATAACTAACTTCGATGTGCATAAAGTTATCGTAATATAAATGAATAATTTTGAGTAATTGAATAGCAATTTCAGTGCCAATATTATAGAGAAACTAATAACAACCAATAACTTGTACACCTCATCAAACTCAAGATCATTCTATTCTTGCAGTAAAACATTTTATTGGTCCCTATATTATTTCCACAAGAAAAGCTAGAGCCACACTCGCCACAACACTGAAAATATTAAAATTAATGACGAAAAAAGCCGGTTAACCCTAACGTAAACACAATAGAGCACCGCCCACCGAGTCCGCGCTGCAAATAAAGGGTGTCTCAATAAGAGTGCACTTTTTAAAATTGGAATATTTTTTTTTTCATGCAAGTTGCAACTCTGAAATTTGACAGCTGTGACCTCTGTTTATTCCGATTATTAAAAATGGAGAGCTTTTCGAAAGATCAATGCGTTATAATTGTGAAAACTCATTACAAAAATGGGGAAAGTTACGCTGAAACCGCTCGCAAACTTCGCCAAATTTTTAGCCGAGAATTAGATCGTGCGATTTAACGCCGTGCGATTTTTGCTTTGGGGTTTTGTGAAATCTCGGGTATATGCGAATAAACCCGAAACAATTCCTGAGCTCAGATCGGAAATCCAACGCGGCATCGGTGAGATACAGCCACATCTCTGTGCAAGTCATGGAAAATTTCATGAAAAGAGTAATGGCCTGTCATCGGAACCGTGGGGGTCATTTGCCGGATATTTTATTCCATACTTAATCGGAACATGTCTTCTTTACAATACATTAAAAATATCACAACTCTGTCATAAAATACTGGTTTTTGTTTTAAAATGAAAAAGTGCACTCTTACTGAGACACCCTTTATATGAGTACGGCTGTCACTGGTCGGTGTAAGCGAGTGTGCCAGTGTCATCATAGCTTTATAATTCAACGGCCGTTTAGACGCCTGTGGACACCGGCTCTAAACATTCTAATATACAGCATGTATCAGAATGGTGAGGTCATATTTAAAGCCATCAAACTGAACAACTTTCTCCATGAGACAAACACAATCGCTAATAAATTATCAACTGACCCTTACGAAACTTCAACACCTACTCGACCCAGATGAATGGGATGGCTAATTATATTTTCGCGATTACGATATTGGTCCCACTGAAAAAGTTGTTCAGTTTGATGGTCTGTACCACATCCTTAAATATGACCACACATTTCTGACAAACGCTGTCGAACGAAGTTTTTCTATTTTTGGATTTCAGACAATAATCCCACAAATAACTAAATTGCATATGTAATAAAAAATATCCATTTTTAATTAAAATTTTCAAAGTACATGCATGAGTATTATATACTTAAAAGGCAAAGAGTCATTTCACAATAGCTACATATATTCCTTCCTGAAACCGATTGACGTAGCCAACCACCAATACTGATGCCGAACTAAGTTCCCCGTGAAATTTGTATAACTGCGCTTGTTAGAAGCAAGCAATTAGGTACTAGAAATGCGAAGGTAGACCACTAGTTGATTTTACATTCTAGGAACGCTTAGTGTGCTTGAATGTTCCAATACGTACCTACATTAATGAAGCCACGTGATATTTCATTAAATTTTCCCAAACAAAAAGGAAATTCTTTTAGTACAAAGTTCCTTAGCGCGACTTGCGGTAAAAGTGAACCGGTAGAAATCGTCACGTAACGAAAGAGGGTTATGCTCCCTTCATGCAATTTTCTCTTTTTCTTTTTTTTGTCATGACAGAGAGATAGTTTTCATGGTTTTTGAGGGTGCTGAAGCCAATAGTGATATACATATGAAAATCCAAATATTTCGTCATTTGTGTCGTTTTCATGGTTTTTGAGGGTGCTAAATCCGATGGCGAGGTCAAACTGACAATTCAACATGGTGACAACTTTATAAGAGCTTCTAAAAACGTACACTAGATGGCTCTGCATTAAAAATACGCATTGAATTCATACTTTCTCTCTCTCTCTCTGTCTGTCTCTTTCTATTATCTATGTGTGTGCGTACGAGTTACGACCGCACATGGTATTTTTTTTTTTTTTTTTACAAAGTTACATCCCAACAAAGAGCTTTTGTTAGCCTCCACAGTTTAGTTTTCCAATTAAAATCGTTCAGCGGTCCCTCTGATAAAATAACTGTAGTCATAGTAAGGTCGAAATATAATTGGCCCTTGGTTATTGGTGGAGCCGACTCTGAAACACTCTCCGTTATCACTATTAGCACTTAGGTCTCGTGATACTGGCACAAGACCTGAATAGAAATGACGTGAAAGGGGTTCGCCCGAGGCCTCTTTCGTAACGCTTCATGCATGTCACGGACGCCCCCGCTCCGACTAACTCGGGTTTTGGTCTGCTGTGTAAGTAATCGTTTGTTTTATTATTTTCTTGCTATATTTCTTGTATAGGACGATACGTTATACCTTCTCTCCACGCAACATCACCCTAATTACTCGATGTTCGCACAGAGTGAATGACGCCCTGAACTCGCATTTTCTTATACCTCAGTAAATATATGTTGGAAATGTGAAGAGACAGCTGCTTATGAAATCAATTTCCTCCACAATTCTATGTTTGTACCTACACAATATTTGCTCGAAAATACGCTATTTGAAAAGATTAAAGCGGGCCTGTTTTGATAGACAGTCGTAAATAGATCCTTTTCGGTGGAAAATTCCTTTTCATCAATGTATATAGTAAGTACGTAAGTATCATCGACGAAGGTTTTATCGTCAAAGGCCGCATGGAGATGAACATCACATAATATGATTTATATTTTTCAAAGAATCGTGGCAATTGAATACACGTTTATACTTTTAAAGCGTTTATTCTGTACTCAAGGTAATCTGGCTTAAAATATAACATTGATAAAGTGAGAAATAACCAGGGCTTTGTTTAAATGTGAATTTTTTTTACAGATTTTTTACGTGATTAAGTATGTTTTAATAAGAAAACCATTTATTTTTTATTCTATTCATGGAGTACATACAAAAATTCACAACTTTATTTTGTGGGAACTTTTATTATTTTTAGGTACGCGTGAAAATGGAAAACGTTTTCGAATTCGGATAAACCTGGCTGTGTCTAATTGAAACCATGTTCGATGAATGTTTTGAAATACTTCATGTACCTACAAATGTATTTTATTTTATTTTCTTTCTACTGCGGATTATAGCATCTCTAACAGTTTTGTTTTTGCGACTGATACCTAAATAATTTTCAATAATTTTTTCTAGCTTTTGGCAAACGTTCCTATCATTGAGAAAACTTCACCACGACGTACAGACGCCAGCACATCAAGCTACCCGAAACTGTCATATTTTCTCAATCAACTTTGAACCTTATACTTTAGTGATAAAGTTGAAAATCTATTAAAGAAATCTGACAAATTGTAGTAGCTTGATGTGCTGGCGTCTGTACATACTTATTAAAAAAAAATGAAATAACAGTTCTTGACACGTTTTTTTTTATATTAAATTAAGTTAGACTTATGTTTGTTTTAAATATAGGAGAGCTTTTGATAAACAAGCCTTTCCAAAAGTTAAGTAGGTACCAGTAATCATTTAAGTCAGCCGGTCGATTCTGTAAAAATCTCACCGTGAAATCATAAGTGAAGTGAGCACTTAATAGTTTCAATCCCTACTACGGAATGACAGAGCTCACTTCCCGCTCACTTCACCTAAGTTCTCACGGTGAGATTTTTACAGAATAGCACTGCTGGTTCTTATTGTTGAACAAAAAGTTTTGTCAATCGTAACACACTGTCATTCACAGTCTGAATAATTTCGAAGCTCATTGCTACACCGTTGCTTCATATGTTGGAATAATTTGTCTGCTTAGCAACGTAAATAACGCAATGAATGTTGTTGAACTGTCAAAATGAAAGCCATTGCCACTGCTAGTTTGTTACACAACTGCCCCGCAGACCATCTTAAAGTACCTTTTAACTAGCTTATAATAATCAGCTTTACTTATAAATTCTGATTGTGCTATCCTTTTTGTAAAAGGAACTTTGCCGTACTTTGATTAAGAATGACAAAAAAGAACTATTCAGAATATCAACTAGCGTCATAATGCTTCAACGTTGCATAGACGAGAGTCGCAACTTCGTATAAAAGCTTTTAAAGTACCCTACGCGTACTTATTGGTTGACTAATCTTACTGTGGCTTATGTTAACAAGAGCTTGGGCAGAGTTACTCTTCGACGGTAGGAACCATTTTCGCTCGTGAATAAAGTCTAATAAAGGCAATGGAGGTCATAAAGAATTCAGGCACTCTATGAACGTGCCCGAGTAACGTGGTATCAGTTTAAAAATACATAATGCTTTTTAATGACATTAGTACCTACTTTGTGACTAGTCATTTATTAAGCGCTCACTGATGTACGAAAAGCGATAATCCGTGAGAGGTTTAGACAAATTTCGAGCAGAAAATTGATGTGGAGAGAGGAGCTTAACAAAAAAGGACTCATTTGGGCCTTTATCCAGTCATAGTGTGAAGATAAAATGGGATTTCAGAGGTAGACACTTTTTTTTTTTTAAGTCCTCTTCATCGCGTACATAGCTACCTGTGTCCTGTGTTGTCGGTATTAATCAAAGCGAATAGTTAGTAGAACGCATGGGCGCAATCTGTGTGGGTTCTCTATAATTTACCGACAGACTGTTCGACTTTGTAACGTGTTTTAGGTCACAAACATTTCGTGAAAGGCGTCGCCGAAGTCCTTCGTAGACAACAGTGCTACAATGTAACTTTAGTGCAGAAGTTCAGTCGCAGACTGCGAATTAATGGTCTGTGTATTATTGCACAGAGTAACGATGATTTTGTTATTCTAGCATTGTCTACTTTGAATCACGTGTTATTTTCATCTTTGGTTTTGTTTTGAATTCAAAATGTTAGTGAAAAAAGTAGTAGTTATAGGTACGAGTACACACATCTTCTATGTATGTACCTATAAGCTTTGAAGAATCGATTACCTATTTTCGATTAAGGCCAAACTTTAGAATTATGAAAGCCAACTCACTTCAATGGGGCCCATTACTGCTTTCGACAGCTTTAGAAAACTCTAGAACCTTTTAGTTTGATGTAAAAATAGTTAATGTATTATTGTTACTATAAGAATAATAAATGGTGATAGAAAATGAATTGTATAAAATCGGCTTAAGGTGGTATTATCTACACCAAATTCTTCTCAAATAAAGTTTACCTACTTAACTAAATGTGAAAGGGTTTACTAATAATTTAGGCACTACAGACCAGCATTGCCTACGTTTATGCGTTACAATCATTCTCTGTCTTAATAAGCAGTCAAAATTGGCACGCAATGTCTCGAATACAGCACCAATGTGTGAGACAATAATGTCCCTCCTGCCATACTAGGCCGGTGTACACTGTCGTGACACACGGGGCTATTTCTGACCGTGCGTTACAAATGCGATCGCATAATATTTTATTTTCAGTGCGTACTAGTGTTTATTCGTAGATGACGCGAGAGTCCGCCAGTGACTATGCGCCTGTCAAATATTTAGAACAATCTGTAGTATAGGGGACAGAAGTGCTATGGGCGGCCTACTTTTATTTAGAGTATTGAGAATGTCGACACGATGTACAAACGCCAGCATATCAAGCTACCCGAAACTGTCAAATTTTTAAATCAACTTTGAACCTTATGCTTTAGCGATGAAGTTGAAAATCTAATAAAGACATTTGACAGATCGTACTAGCTTGATGTGTTGGCGTCTGTACAGTCAAATTTTGCTTACTTGCCTTCAAAGACAAGGATAACTCGATTCAACACGTAAAAAAAAAACATTATGATTTATTTCTTCTTTGGTTTTTTCTACTTCGAAGTTAAAGACATACATCTTGCAGCTTAAGTGTTTGTTCCGAAGTTCAAAGTCTTTGCGATAAGACTTAGAGCTAGCTAGTAAGTTGGTACAATGTTAACTGCATTATGCATGCATGATGCACATATGTATGTTAGCTGAAGTTCATGTTTCACGTCGGTTCGGCAGTAATTCAACTGTGGTCTACATGATGTCGGACATAACGCATTAGCAACGCTCGAAACTACGTAACCTACTACAAACATCTTAGAGAAGCTTCGTTCGAAACGTCTACCTACGTTTGTTTGAACATTAAAACTTCAGTTTTGGACGGGTAAACGGAGCATCAATGTAAAACAAATGATTTATTATAATAGTTCAACAACTGTCAACTGTCTTTCCAAATTTCTCCGAAGTTTATGATGCTTTAAAAAAGTTCGGCCACTTAAAAGTTTAATAAAATACGTAAATAGGACCATGGTACAACAAAAAACCCCGGATGATAATCTGATGACAACTTTTGTTTCATATAACATAAATTGAAAAATTAATGTGATTTTCAATGTCGTCGCCTCGGAGACTCGGAGCGCACGCCGACATGATTCCATTTGTTCTATCCATCTAAATGACATCTCGTTCTACTCAACATTACCTTGAAAATTATGTATAGACATTTGGCGGCTACTTTGTACTATGCGTACTTACGAACGCGTTCGCTTTCAAAACATTGTTTCAGGGATTTACGACCTCATCTAAATATTTTGTAGGGACATCTTTATGAGATTTTCTAGAATGTTTTTATATTGCATTATGTGAAACTGATGATATTTGCGTAGTCTTCTTTTTTAATTATGTCATGACATGTGCGTAGAACCACTTGTCACTGCGTGCTTTATTTTATTCTTTATCAAATTAAAATGTCATTCGCACAGATGTCATTGAAGTTGATGCTCAACTGTCTGTTCAGTGAGATATTTCCCGATGTGAGCTATTTATTCACCACAAATGGCAAAAACTAGGTACAACATAATTATTTACTCAACCAACATAATTAAAGTAGCCCTCCATTATTTGCAGGTAATTTATCACAGCCGAGGTACCGACGGGGATTTTTCCACATCGCCGAACACCAGGTTTGAAAGCTAAAAAATAAGTACTAACTCAGCTTACGCAGGCGGGCGATTCCGAAACAAAATAAAAAGAGAGTGGAGTAGCAAACTTTCTAGTAATTTTAAGTCAGTGAACGAAATGGAACTATTGGGGTGTAGGAATTGCAAATCGAATCCCGCTCAGTGGAGCAGAAAGACAAGGATGTGCCTATTTAAATTAATTTCGATGCGAAGCTTGCTCGGGTTATCGTCAGGAAACGTTGTCGAATGTGGGTCGAATGAACGTTCGGAATACAATGCGCCATATTGATTGTGTCACTGATCGTTTTGGTTAAAGACTGGGGACTGAGTTGAGTCACAATACTGATATCTAGATACACTGATAGTCCTTAGTGCGGTGTCGGCATTGTTAGGTGATATTAAACACTTAGATATTTCTTATTTTACTAGCTGTGCCCGCGACTTCGTTAGTCGGAAAACAAATTGGATTTCATCGGTTTTAATTTTTTATACCTTAAAATCGGTTCAACCGTTTCGAAGAATAGCTGGAACAAACAGACAGACAGACAGACAGACAATTTTTTCAAATAATTGGATAGGTACCGTATTATACTTTCAAATGCATTTAATAAAAAGCTTATATTTAGACATTACACACAGACACATCAATTTTATTTATTTCTACTTTTACTATGGGACCAAACCTGAAATCGCGAAAAAAAAATCAGCTGTTCCCTACATTTATGTTCGCATAACTCGTCAAAATGTAGGGAACAGCTGATTTTTTTTTCGCGATTTCAGGTTTGGTCTCATTGTAAAAGTTGTTCATAATGATGAGTACAATGACCCCTTAAGAGGTTGTGCGTTATTTAAGTTACACCTTGTATAGATACAGATGCTGCAAAATAGTAGTTTAGCTACCTATACATACTGTTTTAAAAGTCAGCTATCAGCTCTTTAATAAACTGAAGCAGTTACAACGTGAGTTACGCGTCCATCAGCCTAAAATAACTTCTAAAGAATTGGGTCTCTATCAATCAGGAGCAATACAAATAAAAACAAGTCAAGTGACACCCTTTGTAATGTAACACACTGCCCTTCGCGCATACGACCGCGCCGTGTAATGTTCCGAATTGTCAAACTATTTGGTACAAGCGACGATGAGGAAATAACTTTGTATAGCTGACACCTTTGGGAGCTTTAGTGGATATATTAAAAGTTCTATTTATCTAAACAAAATAACGGATTTATTTAGTTTAAAACGAATATTCTAGAACAATAACTAACAAAATTCCGTTAAAATAATTTTCGTTGAGCGTTCTCGTAGGAATGATCGGCAAGAATTTTAAAGCGACATAAGGTGAAATACAATAGTCACAATTTGATTTAGTTTCCAAAAAGGCTGCGTTCATAGACATATTCATAAATAATCACATATACAGGGTGGCAGAGAAACATCGACGCGGAAACTATAACTATGAATTCAGCACATGGTTCACGAGTAGCGTAGACGTAGCGTATTTTTTTTTTCGGAGGAATCAGAATCATGTACAGACGCCAGCATATCAAGCTACTACAATCTGTCAAATTTTTTTAATAGATTTTCAACTTTATCGCTAAAGCATAAGGTTCAAAGTTGATTGGGAAAATTTGACACTCTCGGGTAGCTTGATGTGCTGGCGTCTGTACTGAATCTATGGTATCAGCACCCTAGTTGCGTAACACACTATTACTCTAAATTTGAACAATTTTGAAGCATATTGCTAATCCATTGCTCCATATGTTGGAAAAATGTGTCTGTTCAACAACGTAAATAACGCAATGAATGTTGTTGAACTGTCAAAATGAAACCCATTGCTACTGATAGTGTGTTAGGCAATTATCCTGCAGATTGTGCGTCAATGCCACCCTGCCACCCTGAATAATCTGTCTATGTAAGTATTTTTTTAATTCAGCGGGAAATAAAAGAAGGTTAACGTTTCCACAGTGTATTTTCAACAGTTATGTTATAATTATTGATATATAATAATTGGAAAGGACTTAGGTCACTTGTTGAAAGATGAATATCCGGGACACTCTGTAATAAATTACTGCATGCCTGGTTGTTCTTTATTTGATATTATGAAAGAAATTATTAAATGTAACTTTAAGCAGGAAACAACTTTATTAATTTTTATGGGAAATAGAGGAAATTTAAATAAAGGAGAATTGCTCCAATATCATAGAACCTTGTGCAACCTTAGTTTAAGAAAAATTGTGTTGTTTACATTCCCTTACAGTAACAGTTTGCCACAGGAAGAAAATAGATTAAGATATGAAATAAACATGACATTGCATAATTTAACTTATAATGATAAGTTAATAGATTTAATTGACACTAACTATTATATTGATAGTAATTTATATTTGACAAAAGATAGATACAATTGTGTTATGTACTATCTTTCTACCTATCTCAAAAGACAGATAGCTATGTCGCTATCATATTTTTTTTCTATTTCAGCCAAAAATTTGGCTAAACAAATTGCTCCTTTTGAGCAATGCAAAAACATTTTAAACTGTTCTGTCAATAATTTGCTCAAAATTAATGACATTAATCATCATTTAAATTAGAAATTAGGACAATAGAGGCAACCTCTAGCAAAAATGTAACTAAGGCAATAAATAACTCAAATGAAAGTGTAAAAAAATTAAACAGTATCAATCTGGTGCATCAAAACATTCAAGGATTTTTAAATAAAGACTTAGAAGTAGAATTATTCCTGAATTGTAACAATGTAGATATTCTTTGTATGACAGAACATTGGCTTAAAAGCCACCAGTTCATGTTCAATTTTAGTAATCACCAGGTTGGTAGTTCATTCAGCAGAGTAAATGCTATACATGGTGGCTCATTAATTTTAGTACATAACCAGCTTAAATTTAGGGACCGAAAGGACATTGTGAGCCTCTCTGTTGAGCGGACAATTGAAATAGCCTGTATAGAATTGGAGCAGTTCATTATATTAAGTGTATACAGACCTCCTTCAGGATTGTATGATTGTTTTGAAAAGGTTATGGATGAAGTGTTGCACAAAATCTGTAATACAAACAAGTCCATCATCACTTGCGGTGATTTCAATGTTAATTTGTTAGAAAATTCTGGGTTAAGTACTAAAATCATAAGTTTGTTTCAGTCATACAATCTTGCTAACCTATTTTTGGAGCCCACTAGAATAACTCCTACTAGTGCCACATGCCTAGATAACATTTATACAGACATTATACCAAATCACAAAGAAATGATTAATTTAATAGACTCAGATCATTGCGGACAGCTGATCACTATTATAAATCAAAACAAAAAAGTTTTTAAAAAAGATATCACTGTTAACCCAAAAACAACTAAACGCTTAGAAACATTTAAAACTAAACTCTTAAGAAAATTACCACTTTTGTTGACTAATGATGACCCTAACAAACAATATAATGATTTTTTTAATATATATTGCACACAATTTGATAAAACATTCATTCCAAAGACATTATCAGTCAATAGTAACGCTTCCTTCAGTGACTGGGCCACCATTGGTATACATAAAAGTAGAAAAAGACTTTATGAATTATATGATGAACGAATTTGTATAAACACTGCTGAATTTAATTTATATGTTAAAAATTATTCTAAAATATTTAAAACAGTCTGTAGTATGGCCAAGTCACGTTATTTGAGTTCAAAAATTAAAAATAGTAATAACATTATTAAAATGACTTGGAATGTCATTAATAGCGAAACAGGAAGGTCATGCAACCGAAGTAGTGACTACAGCCTTGCTATTGATGACAATGTAATTAGATCAGATTCCCAGGTCGCCGCGGCCTTTGAAAATTTCTTTACAGAGATTCCCGTGGTAACTACTAAATCTCTAAGCTCATCACCCACTGCTGCAGAGTCTTTACTTAAGGAAAACGTTCCAGTTTGTGATTCGGAATTTCACTTCGAATTTGTCACTTGTACAGATATAATTAAAACTTTTCACATGTTAAATGTTAAAAAGACTGCAGATCTATGGGGCAATTCTGTGGATGTTGCTAAGACAATTATAAACATTGTAGCACCTACTTTAGCTGATATATTTAATAATTGTATTGAATGTGGTGAGTTTCCTGATCTTATGAAACACAGTAAAATAATACCGTTGTTTAAATCGGGTAGTACATCAGACCCTACTAATTATAGACCTATTTCCGTACTACCCACCTTTAGTAAAATTTATGAAAAACTTATTTTAAATCAATTGCAAAGATTTTTCAATAACAATAAATTACTGAATAATAAACAGTTCGGTTTTACAAGGGGTCGTTCAACTACCGATGCCGGAGTTGAACTTTTAGGACATATTTATAATGCATGGGAGGACAAATGCGATGCTTTGGGCATTTTTTGTGATTTGTCAAAGGCATTCGATTGTGTTCTTCATGAAACCTTAATCAGGAAACTTCACCACTACGGAATCCGGAACGCCTCTCTGGATCTTCTCACTTCTTACTTAAGTGATAGGATTCAGAGAGTTGATGTTAACGGGAAAAGGTCACCCGGATCTGTAGTAAGAATGGGGGTCCCACAGGGCTCAATACTTGGACCATTTTTATTTATTATTTATATCAATGACTTGCCTTACCTCATAAAGGATGAACATGATATAGTGTTGTTTGCAGATGACACTTCACTTTTATTTAAACTCAAACGTCAGCAGCTGGTTACTGACAATATAAATAGTGCCCTCGCAAAAGTAGTTAACTGGTTTAATGTTAATAATCTACTTCTTAACGAAAAAAAAACGAAATGTATTAAGTTTACGATACCAAATGTTAGACAAGTAGAAACTAGTGTTCTCATAAAGGGTGAAGAGTTAAAACCCGAAAATTCCACAGTATTCTTAGGCATAACTTTAGATGCCAAGCTTCAATGGGGCCCCCATATAGATAAATTGTCAAGAAAGCTTAGCTCTGCAGCATACGCCGTTAGGAAAATTCGTGATTTAACTGATTTAGAGACAGCCCGTTTAGTTTACTTTAGTTATTTTCATAGTGTGATGTCATACGGTATTCTGCTGTGGGGAAATGCCGCCGATATTCAGACAATTTTTATTTTACAAAAAAGGGCAATTCGTTCTATTTATAAATTAAGTCCTAGACACTCCCTCAGAGACAAGTTTAAAGAGATTAATATAATGACTGTGCCTTCTCAGTACATTTATGATAATCTTTTGTATGCACATAAAAATATTAATCTGTTTAAAAAATACAGTGATATCCATAACATAAATACTAGGAACAAACACAAATTTGTTGTTCCTACAACAAGGCTCAAGAAAATAGGTGGCTCGTTTAGATGCCAATGTATACGTTTTTATAATAAACTTCCTAGCCACATTCAAGAACTAAGCATTAATAAATTCAAATCTTTTATAAAGTTAAAACTATGCCAGAAAGCCTATTATACTGTAAAAGACTATATTGAGGACAAAAAAGCTTGGGATTGAGCTGCTCCAATAGGTCTAGACAGTGAATGTTGTTTATTTTTTATTTTTTGCTGACTTACACTTTTGTTTTTTCTCTTTCTAAATATCTATTTATATACAGAATGACATGAACATTTACTGTTTGAAGTCTTATATTATTTTAATTATTGTGAATGTGATGACTATGTGGGTTTCCGTTTTAATCATGGTCTGGCACTTTGAGCGGTCTATGCGGTCTACACAAATGTCCTGTCCTTGGTATTACTCGTCGAATCGTTGAGCTCCTTAAGTTCTGAGTTGAGCTGCACGGTTACTGACGAATGCGTGCACTGACTGCACAGGTCCACTCAATCTGTGTGGTTCTTTCCTCAAAAGACCACTTCAGACACAAATCTACATAGTCCTCAAAGATCAAAGATTATGTCCGGATTTTTATATACACATTGACATTGATGAATTTTATATAAACAATGACATGGATATTTACTTTGTAAAGTATCTTATTTTTTATTATTATTATTATTGTGAGTGTGAAGACTATGTGGGTCATTTCTTTTTTCTGTTTTCCTTCTTAGTTAGTTTTAATCATGATCTGGCAGTTTGAGTAATTTATGCGGCCTACCCAAATGTCCTTTCATTGGTATTGTTCGTCGAATCGTAAGGCTCCTCAAGTTCTGAGTTGAGCTGCACGATTTTTGACAAATGCGTGCACTGACTGGACAGGTCCGCTCAATCTGTGTGGTTCTTTACTCAAAAGACCATTTCAGACACCAATCTACATGGTCTTCACATGATCTGACCAAGATTATGTCTGGACTTTAAAAGAGACTGTGACCTCTGAGTTTGTTTCGGCCTTTCTTCTCAGAGTAGTCAGATAGGAAACGCCGACCTCATCTAGTTTAAAAAAATATGATTGACATGTAAAAGTGTTTGTACAAACCTACTTACAGAAAATAAATCATTTATCATTTATCATTTATCATTACGTATAGGAAATGTAAAAATATGATTCGCTTGGTTTAAAGAATACCGCTCATTTTGACAACAAAGAAAACACTTTCTTTGATTCAACAGAAACATGGAATAATCATGCTTCGTTCGATTAACGTTGTGTCCTTTGCTCAAATTGTTTAGGAAATTACCTACTAATGGACATCAATCTTCCTCGAGGCACTTTATAAAACAACTTTTTGTTAAGAAAAAGTGTGTAATTTGTTACGGGACGCAAATTAAGACAGCGAGTTTGAGTTCTTGAACGAGAAAATGATAAATATCATAAAAAAAATAGCCTCATCTTGGGCTTTTAGCGGTGTGTTAAGAAAACGTTTGTTTCGTTTAATTTTCTTTATTTTTTTCCTGAAGTAGTTTGTCTTGGTGAGTTTGCAGCGCATCTTCTGCTAAATAGGCATATTTTTCTTCGTCAAGTCTATTTTAAAGAGTTTTCTAATTTAAATAAATACAGGCTGTCTCAAACAGAAATTAATCTTACTTTTTAAAATAACATAACGTGGAAAATTCGGCACTTGCATTCAGTGGGAGTGGAATCACCATTTTAGATCAAGGGTACCAACATAAAAAAAAACAAACGGCCCCGCGGGAAAATTCCACATTTTCAAAGCACACTTTTTTAAATAAAATGCGATGGAAATTCTATTTACTGCGTTAATTTTGCGTATAGTACTTAATGAATACTCTTTGGTACTTCATTTGCATTCTAACTATCCCTTTATTTTTATCTGCGTTTAGTTATTCATTCTGTGAATGTGTTCGTGCATTTGTGTTTAGATACAAGAGTTATTTCATTTTATTTTAGGACTTATTTTGGTGAGTTTCGTTTTGTTATATTAATTCATTTGTCTGCGCTTTGTGACGAGCATGTTTCTACTCAGCGAACCACTTAATTGCTACTTTCTATAGCTTTAACTATTGTCATAATAGATTCAAAACAAATGAAATAATACAGCTGTTGTTTATGACAAAGATTTACTATAGTTTAACTACATACTTCCATAGACCGATGGGACGGCAATCCGACACGACTGGAGAGATTATGCGTAGGACCAACGGCTTAACGTGGTTTCCGAGGCACTTGGGTATCACACCGCCAGCTACCAAACTCCGGGCTGTTACTAAGAAATTCCTAATGGAAAAACCCAATAAGAATTGAGAGAGCACCTGTGTCCGCGCACATTTTTGTACTACGGTACAAACATTTGTTCGCGGACACAGGTGCTCTCGGCGGAAGGCTAGTCTCCACTGAGATTGGTCGCCGTGGTCGAAATTCAGACTGAAAGATAACTGAATAACTAATCCTAAAGCAAGTTAATCTTATGCCCTTCTCCAAGATCAAACATCAATCCATCAGTCATTCGCCAATGTCTATAAAAACGAAAGAAAACAGCTCACGTTTTCATCGCACCGACATGAAAAGTGCGAAAAAGTAAGATTTTATTGTATTCAATTTTTTAAAGCCTACGTTTTACGTTAATCCGTGGCCGCTACGTGACCGCTCCGACGCGGCTGGTACGAGTAATTCGAACAAAAACTCACTGTAGGGACAACGGGTTTATTTTTTTACTGAAGAGCCGGGCCTCGTGTTTTGGCAATTTGTTTTACTTGTTATCGTTAATATTTAAAGATCGGCGATAATTCGAGATGATTTCTTTTATTATCTATATCAATACCTACATAAATAAAATCTATGGGTACATAGTATAAAATCAACTTTTCGTGATGATTTCGATGCTGTTTGACCATTATTGAATTCAATAGGTTTATGTGTATAATAAATTATATTTAACATTTATAGCACAGAATCGATTTTTTGACTTGTCGCCATTGTTGCACCCAACCGAAGCAATGGTCATATGTTAGACATCATTATCAACATCACCATTCTCTTGCCCCCCCCCCCTTCCCCCTTTATTTGGGGTCGGCTTAATATGTCTTTTTCTTCCATACTCTTCTATTATTCGTCATCTCGTTAGTTACTCCCTTTCTAAACATATCATCATTCCCACAGTCTATCCGTCGTTTAAGCCACGGATACACTAGGGGACAAATGGAACAACATGTTGCGGAACATGGCGCTCGGCAACTACGTGAATGTCCCGAGAGAATGTCGCGCCGTGCGCTCGCTCTCGGAGCGGGAGCAAGAAACATGTCCCGCGTCACGTAAAATGTTGTGGGTCATGTTGCGGGACACTATGCAACGTTGCAGCGTCACGTATATTTTGTGTTGCGCGTCATGTTGCGGGACAAAATGTTCCCTAGTGTATCCGGGGCTTAATTTATCACCCCATTCTTATAGCCATCGAAATTTATGCTCAAAACTTATTCAAACATTATAAAAAAAAAAGTAAAAACCGGCCAAGTGCGTGTCGGATCACGCACAATTTGTTCTTGGGATAAATTCATTCGAACTACGGTAGACTACCGTAGTTAGAATGAATTTATCCCAAGAACAAACTTAAAATTGTAATTGAAAATCATACATTTCAAGTGCAAATGTAAGTTGGTCGACTATTACTCGTTTTGTAAAGTCTACTTAGCTGTGATAGTTTTTCTTTTAACTTCGTTCGCTGCTACCGTGAATTTTTTCACATATCCAATAACAACCAATTCACTTTAACAAAAATTTGCACTTTAAAGCTTAATATTTCACAAAAGGATCCTTTAATCGAAAAATGCTTTATACAAACCCGAATATTTTTGAAAGAACTATCCAACGACACTCCATTCCATGGGGTAGACGAGAGAAAAAAAAAACATTCCCACTTTACGTGTAGAGGAGGTACCTTAAAAAAAGTTTTTCATGATTTTTCTTTTACCACTTTGTCGGCGTGATTAATATGCTAATCCATGCCAAATTATAGCTTTCTAGTACTAAGAGTCTCTGAGCTCAGCTGCGGACGGACGGACGGACGGACGGACGGACGGACGGACGGACGGACGGACGGAACGTCGAACGGACGGACAGATTGACATGGCGAAACTATAAGGGTTCCTTGTTGATTACGGAACCCTAAAAATCAGTTATTAAATAACATACAGGTAACTCACTGAAAACCATCGTGTATAAAACGAAGCTGGGAAATACAATCATTACCAAATTGCCCCAATAATTCAATGAAATAACGGAATTCGTTGTCTGTTGCTGCTTCAATGTTGCCATAAATTACTATTTATAATCTGTGTTTGACTGTAATAAAGAAACGCGCCGAACACATGTTTGAATGCTGATTTTTATTCAAAAATGTTATTGCTACATTTTGTTTAGATACTTATTATTTTAAGCATGTGGTTTGGAATGTATTTATTATAGTCATGGTTATAAAGAATGACATAAAACCGCAAATCCTGTTCGTGAAATCGTTCGATTTTGCCATTGAGAGTTTTCCCTTTAATCATACCAAATTTGTTATAATCTGGAACGTGATGCACAGATACATAAAAACTACCTATATTTTGAAGTCTGTTACACTGTTTTTTAACGAAATGTCTATGTTTTTCCAATAAATTACTGCCTACAACTAGAACACCATCTCTCTACAATAGACAATCATAATAACATAGTAAACTGCGTCATATTTCATGGCGTATTACGATTTACGACAAACGTTGAAGAAGAATCTTATAAATATATTGAACATGTGACCGTCACTCCAGCTGCGTCTGAGGATGTTCCCGAGAAATGTTCGTATAAAATATTCAAACAAACATAGCCAGGGTTGCCAGCCTCGGACGGGTTAGCTCACTTTATGGAAGTTATAATATTTAAAGGTTATGATTCTCGTTGGTTCCTCGAAATCGGTCACCGCGCCGGCCGTATTACGTATAAGTAGTCGTACAGTTTTCAGTGTGCGCAATAGGTTAGGTACTATATCGATTATTTGCTTATAACAGCTTCCAATATTCAGTGTGTATTGTATTTTACCTTGTAATTTGAAGTAAATACCTACAATTTTTATACTATCAATTCAAGTCATTTACGTTGCGCCAAGTAAGTCACATTAGCGCGGATTCCCTTGTTCAAACTAAACTAAATTTAAGTTCAGTGCATTTTTTTTCTTTCTATTTCATTAAGAAAAGGATAGAAGATAAATATTAGTTCAGTCCTGTCAAATTAAAATACTCCATAGACAAGTTTAGACGTGATTAAAAATTGGCTACAAAAAATACGTCAATTTACGTCAGGCGCTGACTAATTTGACAGGACTAAACTAATATTTATGGTTTTAAATTAATAATAATAATAATAATAATCTTTATTGTCGCAAAAAATTATACAGTTCACAAGGTGACTTATTATTAGACACAAGTAAATGTATTGTGCTTTAGGTACTGAATACTGTCTCCCAAACTAAGCGAAAACTTGTATTTTGGGTGGCAGTGTTCAGTCGTGTAAGTGACTTTATTTTACAGTTACAATTTTTGTGCGTGCGAGTGAACGTTGCCGCTGTTTACAATGGGTGAATGATTATATTATAATTTTAACTTAGGTGGACCATATGTTGTTGGGTGAGTGGGTATGTGTGTACGAGTATGTAGATGAGTATGTGTATGTGTGAGTGATTGTATGCTATAGGTTTGTGTTAGATTTTGTGTGTTTTCGTATTTGTGTTATGTGCATGAAGATGGTGATAATTGAGTGTATTGTCAAATCTTCAAAGAAAAGACATTCAAAAATAAAATAGTATCATGATAAAACAGTCGTAAAACAGAGCTCAAAAAAATATTTCGCATAATACAATCAACTAAAGAAATGCCTAAAAATTATTCAACCGAGCCATGCATTTATTTTTAATTAAAACTGCAAAATTACTTTTATTTTGATGGTCATGCTGTTCAACTAACATCAAACTCATTGCTGTTTTGAACCTCATTTGTTGCGGCGATGCGCTATTGTCAATTACCTAAAAATTTGCTTCTAACCGCGCTTTAAATATAACCTTGTAAAAAACCAGGAAGTCTCAATTAATCTCGAGCTTTCTCTACGCCCGAGACCTAGCGGTGCGAAATTACGAATTTTAAAATAAGAACTATTTAAATTGCCGTGGTGCGTATAAAGATTTTATCGTGGAACTTCATTCGCCTATTTATTTTTATTATTTCTGAATACACGTCTGATGGATAGCGATGGATGAGGACCTAATGCAACGAGCGTGCCCAGAAGATGCCTAAGGCACTGTAACTCCCATGCATCGACGAAACACAGCAGGCTGCTTAACATTGGACTCCGGTGCGAGGGTGGTCGCAAACCAGGCGGGCTTTAGCCCTACCCCCACAAGGGAAGAATTGGCCAGTCAAATAAGGTGTTGGGTGTGACTGTCCAGGTGTCGTATTATGACGGCTTAATGCCATCATGATTCCAGTGTAAGAGAGAGACGGAGCTATACATAACCGATAGCACCATCCCTTTTTCGCACTGGAATCATGATGGCACTAACACTTCGTAATACGGCCCCAGGATGCGCCAAGCGCTCGGTAACGAAGTAACTGGCAAACAAACTGCGCTACACGAGGAGGCTTCTTCATGTATGGCTTGTTTTCTATTTGGACGTCTATTTATCCATTTGATGTAATGTTTTTATAATTAACATCCACGGACAGTGTCAGGCGAAATAATTGCGTCATCTTTAAAATGTTCTTGTCAGCAGGAATCTTATACCATTAAATAACGTAAATTATTATGTTGTAGCTTTCTTAGTTCAGCATTGTGCCAGAAAGCCTTTTATGCCTTTAGAGATTATAATGAGGACAAAAAGGGATTGAGTTGCTTCCAAATTTTTACATTTTATTCAAAATGTAAAAAATTGTGTTATGTTTTTCTTTGGTTTTTTATATAAACATTGAAATTTAATGAATTTTATATTATATACAATGACATTTGCTTACTTTGTAAAGTATTATACTATTTTAATTATGTTGAATGTGAAGACTATGTGGGTCATTTTATTTCTTCTTTTGATTTTAATTATTCTCTCAGTTCTGTTAGTTTTTGTCATGGTCAGCTAGTTTGTGTAATTTATATGGCCTACCCAAATGTCCTTTCCCTGGTATTGTTCGTCGAATAGTTGAGCTCCTTAAGTTTTGAGTTGAGCTGCACGATTTCTGACAAATGCGTGCACTGACTGAACAGATCCTCGCAATCTGTGTGGTTCTTTCCTCGAAAGACCATCTCAGACATCGATCTGTATGGTCTTCATACGATCTGACCAAGGTTATGTCTGGACTTCAAAAGAGACTATGACGTCTGAGATTTTTTCGGCCTTTCTTCTCAAACTAGTCAGATAGGAAACGCCGACCTCATCTAGTTTTA
Source organism: Eremobia ochroleuca (assembly GCA_949629135.1). Classification (NCBI taxonomy): domain Eukaryota; kingdom Metazoa; phylum Arthropoda; class Insecta; order Lepidoptera; family Noctuidae; genus Eremobia; species Eremobia ochroleuca. The sequence goes on along the minus strand of OX451403.1, from coordinate 7,342,865 downwards.
AAATATGATTGACGTATAAAAGTGTTTGTGCAAACCGACTTACGAAAACAAAATCATTTATCATTTAAAATTTATAAGACGAACTAACGTGTCGTTGTACTTAAATGTGGCAGTATTTCTTGCGAAAGATGTTGTATGCAAAATAAACAATAAGTTGTTGTTTTGTTGTTGTTCATTTAATAATGATATTTCAATTTGTCAATAAAGATAATTCAATTAATTATTAAGTGATTTTCAGTGGATATAGGGAAACTACGAATCCCGTACCTCTCCTGCATACGAAGGTAGCCACGTAAAACTGTCAATGGACCACTTATTGAGATCTTCTACACTTCAAATAATGTTAAAACAATTACGACAGAGCGCATAAATGCGTTTGGCTCCTTTTCAAACAAAAAGCTATTACTAGGCATTGCGTGAGGTAGTTCGATTTCATTTTCCATTAAATAAAAGTGAATGAACGAGTATGCGAACTCTTATATGAGCTGAAGTTATGCGTCAATTCTGACGTTACATTGTACGAACTGTTACGTGACGTCACTTTGTAGTTTCCATATTTGAAATTGGCGTTAACGAAGTGTCAGTCAGCCATGTTTTTTCATCAGAATAATCTTTTTGTACTGAAAAATGCTTTTTCGACTGGAAAACTTTAACGTAACGCTTATTTTTTTGTAGGTATTTTGTTTACTTTATAATTAAGTTTTTAATACTTATACATATTTTTTTAAAGTATAAACATACTTTAAATAAATATGTATATTAAAAACACGGGACATCGGCACGGGTCATCTACATATCTCGGTACCATGGGGTCCTGCACACTATCACAACTGATTCATTTTGAAGGACATTGCTGATTCATAGCTTCATATGTTCCTGGGTTCGATTCCCAGGTCGGGTAAAGTATTATTGGATTTTTCCATTAATCATTTCTTAGTAACAGCCCGGATTTTATGAGTTGGCGGTGTGATACCCCCGTGCCTTGGAAAGCACGCCAAGCCGTTGGTCCCGCGCCTGTTCTCTCTCCGGTCGTGTCGGATTGCTGTCCTGTCGGACTATGAGAGTGAGGGAAGAGAGAGTGCACCTATGTCTGCCCACTCACTTGTGCACTATACAACGTGTCACGTTAAATACGCAAAACCTGAAAATAGTTTGATCAGAATAACGAGCAGAATTAATTGAACCACTTTTTAATATAGGTCACATTTTTCAAAAAGTCTTCATTAACAACGTTGCTGTGTCTATTTATTAATAGGTCAAGCAACCCAATGTCAGCGCGGCGCAGCGGCCCGGTGACGACTCCTCCCTCGATAAAGCGTCGTCGCAGACGCAAGAAACGACCAGAATGGCTAGTGAAACTAAAACAGCACATAAAACCTTTACAATTTTTTAAATAACTTATTTTGTCTCTGAAATAGGTCAATTGAATTAAAAATCAGTTGGGGTGTCTGAGGTTTTGCGCATTTAACGTTACACGTTGTATATCTCCAGCGCCGAAGTCTAGTCTCTGTTGAGGTCGACCGCTATGGCCGAAATATGGCCTGGAGGACTATAATGTTGGAGAAGTTTGTCTGCTCAACAACGTAAATAACGCAATGAATGTTGTTGAACTGTCACAATAAAATCCATTCTTACTGCTAGTATGTTACGCAATTACCTCGCTGGTCCTTTGGAAGGCATACTAGGGGCCGAAGACAAGTCGCACTGGCCCCTTTGTTAGGCATTTTTTCAATTATTTAGTTTCTTGTCTCGCTTATGTGTCTCGAACATGGATGTCAAAAATGTGAAAACGACACTTGTTTATTAACAAAAAATATAACCTGAGCTTTCCCGAGAAAGCGCAATATAATGTCTTTGTTTACAGGATACACAAAGCAGTATAACATAATTAATAATCCGTTTGTCAGTTTGCTTCTGCAAATTTATATGTGCGACAATGTAAACATGAGCTGAACAGCGGCCATTATGACAGCGACCATCAAACTTTGATGGGCCGTTCCATTAATAAAGTTATTTCAAGTGTTCGGCGAGTGCAAGACCTTTACGAGCCCGCACTAAACGTGTGTTTCTGTAAACAATGTTATTCTTGATATCAGTAGGTTAATCGCTTGTTAATCGATGCCGCTTGTTGCCTTAAACGATTGTTGTACTTTGAAGTTTTTATTGAAGCGTATTTGTGGCGAGTTCTTGGAAGACAAACCAATCAATCTGTCGAGCCTTTTTCCCAACCATGTTGGGGTCGGCTTCCAGTCTAACCGGATGCAGCTGAATACTAGTAGGTACTTACAAGACAAACTTTTTTTTTAAGTCTACACTGTGCCTCTTCTAAGCAAAGGCCTCCCTCCCCCATATCCTTCCAGGCATCCTTTTCTATAGCCACCTCGATCCAAGCAAACAAACCTTTAATAAAAATATTGTTTAATCGATATCTGCGGGTTTCTGGATAAGTTCGGGTGAAATTTTTATCGTACCTCACGAAGTCAGCCACTTGAACAGTGAGAGATGACCTTCATAAATATTGTGTCTTAGAAAGAAAAGCTTTGATTTCCATTTCGTGTCTCGGCACTTCGTTTAACTGTTTTGTTGAATGCTGTGAAGTTTTTATTCATATTATGTCGCTTTTATTCACATTATTAGATTTCCTTATTAACGATAAAGCAATCTTAGTTGTCTGAATTTCTACTGTTGATAAAACTTCAGTGTATTTACTCGGTTCTTAAAAATAACAATCAATCGGAAAGATGGCGTATTTTATGTAAATATAATATCCATTATAAAAAATGTGCGTCATTACATGAACCCCAAGACATTAGATCTATAATGGTTCACATTATTTAGTCTGTTCGTAATGAATCTCCACACAATGAAAACGATAAGTGGTGAATTAAAAGCGTCTATGTTTACGAGAATCGCATTCTTGAATATCACTATTATGGCTGGTATTGTTGATACAGTAAATATACCTACTTATCGTAGCAAACGAATATTCGTTTACGAGTATTAGGTTTGAATAAAAAATATGACTGAATTAGTACTTCTTCTTCTTCTTTTTGTCTATGGAATGTATGTACACTCACCTGCAAAATTGCATGGATACCTTAGTGTCTATTTTCCAGTGAACGTGTGAGTTAAAGTCTTCGAAAATAAACTAGATGGCGTTGGTTTCTTCACAACTATGACTAAATTACGAAACGTAAGTAAGTATATCCTGCGAAGATAGTCGTTCCACCTAGCCTGAGGGCGTCCTACCTTACGATTACAGATTCGCGGTCTCCACTCAAGAACACGTCTACCCCACCCAACGGTCATCGGTTCTACGGCTAATGTGGCCGGCCCATTGCCACTTCAGCTTGCTTGATCAGCTTGCTTGCTTGTTTGTTGGTACAGTTGTTGTGAAACATACTAGTCTTACGTCAAATTATTTCAGAGTTCTTCAACAAGATTAACCTGAAAGCTGCTGGATGGGGTACAAACAGTTAGCGAAGGAAATTAAAGAACAACAAACTGGGTGATCTGTTTGGCACGATGAGTTCTTTTTGTTAATAATAATGGTTCTCTGTACTAATAATGGTTCTCTGTACTGTACTTTTGCTATAAGTTTTGTTGTTACAAGCATTCTCTTGTACTTACAATTAGTAAAATAAAAGTAAATACCAAAGTATAATATGTATGATAAGTAGTGTATGATATATAAACTTAATATTATTCTATATAGAGAAAATATTTAATTTTTTGTATGATTATATTTGTTTGTTAAATTTTAACGCTAAAACAGCTGGACGGATTTGGAAGAAATTTGGCACATGGGTAGACCGACCTGGATTAGGACATAGATATCATTTTATCCCTATTTCTCACGGGATCGAGACTCATGCGGGTGTAACCTCTGGGCGCAGCTAGTATTTTATATATGTAAGTATATAGCCTCCTTAAGATATCCATCCTTTTTTCTCGAAATTTCAGACAAGTGCACCAAGGGCGTTTAAAAATATTATATTGATTTCATTTGGTCCAGAGAGATACACTCATCGTGCTCATCGTGGTCTGCCTACAAATAATCCGATATCTATTTCAATCAATAACAACAATAAAGGCTCGAGACATCTTTTGTTAACGTGCTCGTTTAGTTTAACCTTTACGGTGGAGAAGCTCGAGATTATTATACCGCAAGATCGACGTAGTCACCGACTGGGCTAAAGTAATTTAGTTAAAGGCGCAAATATTCCAATCTTATTGGAACTTATATTTTCGAGCCGTTTTGGGGTTGAAACTCTAGTTCCATGGGGTCCAAGAGCCCACTTAGTTTTTCGAGACATTGTCAAGACGTTGTTCGACTCTTCACGTGACCAGGATGGCCTATTTTTTGGCCAAGGAATTAGAATTGCCGTACAATGTGGTAATACTGCCAGCCTATGAGCACTTTTCCTGTTGACAACTATGCGGACGAATTTTTTGATGCCCTATGATTATTTTCTTTTTTATGATGTACAGACCAGCACATCAAGCTACCCGAAATTGTCAAATTTTCCCAATCAACTTTGAACCTTATAATTTAGCAATACAGCTGAAAATATATTAAAGAAATTTGACAGATTGTAGTAGCTTGATGTTCTGGCGTCTGAACATAATACATATTACGATTATTATTTAGTTAAGTTAAGAAAATATAGTTTTTAGAATTTTTGTCCGTTTGTTGAATCTATGTTCCGGATTGGCGCAAAAACGATTGAAAGGATTAGTATGAAATTTGGCACGAGATTGTTTATGGATTAAATTTTTTTTTTTATTATTTTTTTTTAATGATTATTATTATTTTTTTTTTTTACCTGGATTAAGATATAGGCTAACACACGACTACACTAACACATGGCATACGCCATGCTGCAAAGGTGGGTGCGGCTTCATGTCGTAATTTAATTTTGTTGCCAATACTAACATTCATTTTTTAAGTAAATTTTCACTAACAAAATATGGACCAACCGGTCGATTCTGTAATAATCTCACCGTGAAATCATAAGTAACGTGAGCACTTAATAGTGTTAATCCCTAGCGAATGATAGCTCACTCCACGCTCATTTCACCCAAGCTTTCACGGTGAGATGGTTACAGAATCGCACGGCTGGCCTGAAATAAATGTTAATTGTTATTATTTTGTTTTTAAATTTTACTTTCTCAGGTTCCTAGAACCTGGTATTTTTTTTTAATCTCACGGGTGTAAACCAAGGTGAGATTTTAACCCTTAAATGCATAATGTTGCCATATGGCAACAAAGTACACCATTTAATTTTTTTAAGATTGTGATAGCTGTGAGTTTCTGGACGCACCTCTTTTTGTCAAAACAATATATATACTCTATGAATATTAATATTATTGTATAATTATTATATATTTACTATCTGAATTCTATAGACAAATACCTATACAATAGCATTTTTTGCAATACGATAAAATAAATCATGCATTTAAGGGTTAAGTTTGAATAGATTAGGTGTTGTGTTACATTGAAATTATTGCCTAATTGTAGGAATTTCCGAACTATGCGGCATGTGTTTAATATAGCTGCTTTCTGTAGTGATATGTGATTGCATTTAAACTAATTAATCGGATGTTTCGGGATGATACCAGACTTTGATACCACTATTGGGAATATGGTTACTTTATTCACTATCCAAACTCTGGTAATTTCTTATTGTAGTTTTTTTTTAAATTTTAATTATAGTTGTCACACACAAAAAGGTACAAAGACGGACTTAATGTCTTAGGCATTCAGTTTGTTGTATATTATTGGTGTTTGGGACTGCTGTATCTATTATGTAAGTGAGTTTGTTTTCTTTATCAACAAGTGTTATATCGGGTCTTAGATATGGTAGGTATATTGTGTGATCTGTAGTTATGGAGCGGTCATAATATAATTTGTAAGATTTTATTATTTTTATTATAGGGTAATTGTACACGCAGGCAAAGCTGCTGCTAAAAGCTAGCTGTCATAATGGACAGAGACAGCGACACCTATTTCATAAGGTTTTCTAGTTGTTATTCTCCTAGATATACAAGTTGACGTTGTATATAATACGGCTACGTCAGGAGTGAGTTAGTGCCCAACAGATGTTGGGAACGCATTCCGACTCCGACCGGAATAGTCTGGTCAAATGACACACCGTGGATTTTTCTTAATGTTTTTATCTTTTATTTTTAAGTTAACCTTTATTTTAAACTGTTAGGTAATTGTTCAGAGAAATAAAACAGTGCGTGATGATTTTAGTTTGTTTTTATTGCTTTTTTCTTCGGCTGTAAAATATTGCTCGTACTAATTGACTTTTTAATGATGTGACAGCAAGATAATAGCCTACAAAGTATTTTTTTTTTATAAGTATCACCGGTAGAAACACATTTCAGTATTCACGCAACGCATTGCACAATCTTCAGTGAATGCACACGCGTTTTCACAGAGAAATTCAGTTACATGACATCCAAATTATAAATAGCCAAATATAAATACACGGTTTTATTTTAAAATGTCCTCTAAATTCTTCCTCATTTTAGCGAATACTACATCTTGCCTAATGCGTATAATAATATACAGTTTTCAGAAGGCTATTAGTCCACATAACAACAATATTTTAACGTACTCTTTGGCAGCTGGCCCAATGTTTGACGGAAAGAAACTAAATTGTTGTATTTAATTGAAACAATAAGTTTCGTCCCTGCGGTTTATTGATTGTGACGTTTTGTTATCGTTGTATTATTTTCCTAGGCTCTGCCTGCGACTTTGTACACGTGAAATTTCTTGTTCCTTTGGCCCATCGTATCATATCGCGTACCCGCGCTATTACTTTTATTTCGTTTAGTGTTGTTACTGACCTTTTGCTGGGCTCCTAAGAGTCCTAGCCTGATGTGAAATAGTATAATTTTTCAAATCAAATCCGTTTATTAGTTCCAGAGATTAGCGCGTTCAAATAAACAAACTCTTCAGCTTTATTATTTATAAGTATAACTACAGTGGCCTCCAAAAGTTAGTTGACATTTTTCTTCTTCAGCTGTGACACAACACGTTATGATTTAAAATTCTAGTTCCAAATGTTTGAACTGTACACTGTAACGTTTTTATTGACTAATTCAACATATGACTTATCATAAAAAATAATCAAGTAATCCCTCAGGATTACGTGATTATTTTAAATTATAATCTTGCGTCACAGGTGAAGTGGAACAATATAAAGTAACATTTGGAGGCCACTCTATATAGATTTTTAATATAGCATCATGAAAAAAAATTGACGTTCAAGAGTGCCTCTTAAGTGCCTATTTGAAATAAATGATTCGACTTTGACTTTGCACCTACACCTCTATAATCTTACAAAATTATATGAAAAAAGAATGAAATTAATGAATTATTTGATAGAAATATGTGCACACGAAGAGCTTTCAGGCTCTGCTCATCTTTAGTTAGAAGCGGGTCGTTCAGGCCCAAGATAATATTCCGGTTACTCATAGTTTTAAGAAATGTTTTTTTTTAGCAGTCGGTAGGTATACTCTTAAGAACTTCGTATTTAGAACTTCATGTGTACACTAAAATTACATTTTCGAACAGATTTATTTTACAGGTATTTAAAATAGCTTGCTACTTTTTAAAATTAAAAGGATTCATTACTTACGGCTGATTTTTCCGATGTCAAAAAATTTTAACCGAAGAATAATTTAAAATTTTTGACAGTTCGAAATCTGTCAGAGGTTAATTTTATTCTAAGAAGAATACACATAATGTATGTGTCGACTGAAAAATAATCACTTACTTTGAAGAAATAGAGTAAAACAAACACTATTTTATCCCGATCTTTAAAAAAAAAAAACAGTACAACACATAATGTAGCAACAAAACTGAAAATATTCCTTGTATAATCCGCATCTCAAGCTACATTACCTGATCCCATACAGCGTATTAAATAATTCTACCGTACAGACCATCTCGTGCACTCACGCCCTCTACGAAATGCATGACACCCTTTATCCAATCGCCGGCATTCCGCAACATAGCTTCAGAAGGTTTGTTCATACAAGGGGTGAAACCAAGCGCTACACATGGACACGTGCTGTCACGAGCATTAATATGTATTCGCTCAGCAAACATTACAGGCGATTTTATTTCCTCGTGGATAACGATTGAAACTTCGAGATAAAACCTATTTCATAATACATACTACATATTATGGTTGCAAATTCTATGTACATTTATAATGACATAAAAATACAATCAATATAGTAGAAAAAAATCACTTTTAAAAGTGCCCGTAGCTGCAGGTACAGAAATCATCTGATGGTAGGTCCAGAGCGAACGAATTCACATTCTATCCCACTTTACCATTTTCATTTTGTGTAAACAGGGAAAGAGCATTCTTTCATTGGTCAAAATACCAAGAAAATGGAGAAAAAAATGCTCAGTCTTACTCTTGTTCGGGTTCTTTGTTCTTGTAGTCTGACCAGTTCCGCCTTCAAACAAATGCCAGTCGCGAGTGCGCTTGCACTCGTTGTACTGTGATGCCTATGTGTGCGTGCGTGTCCGCTCATTGTATGGAGCTCACCTTCTGCTACTAATTTATTTTGTGCTGAAGGCGAGCTTTAAATCAACTGAAGAGAGTTTTACCATATTACCTTCGTGTATCGGATTTGTTACCGTCGGACCTGTAAGTGCCCCAGTCATAAGTACCCTTGATGTTTATTGAATTGTAACTTAATTGTGAATGCGTTTCTAAGAGTTTTTGAGAATTGAGATTTCCCTTGAGTTTTTTTTTTTGGGCTGTTATTGATGTCTGTAATTTGCAACTTCGCAACGCTTTATTTATGAATGTTTTTAGTTTTTGTGACAAATGATATTTATCTATGTAAATTGGTTAAAAAAATACTATTACACGTCAAAATAACGTTTGTTTCAAAACTACATACGTAAGTTTGGTGTTTCCCATCCAACTGACTAGTCTGTGAAGAAATACCGAAGTGAACTCAGAGGTCACAGTCTCTTTAAAGTCCAGACATATTCTTGGTAAGGCCATATCAGGAATATGTAGAATAATTTCTGAGATGGTATTTGCGGAAAGAAACACACAGATGATGATTGATAACAGAATGCACACAGAACGCTTAAATAAGGAGACCATGAAATTATGAAGAAAGAAGGGTTTGACGATTAGGTACTGCTGATGTTGTTAAGCCTTATAAATATTTTAGACATGCCAATTATGTTTCTACCTAAAGATGTTTGATAGCCGTGATTGAAGCCATTAGTTGTTCTCCTTTTTCTTAATCTTGTATTATCCGAGCCTAGTTTCAAGATAAAGCTCAAAACGATTTGATCAAGGCAGTTAGTGTTATCGGAACAGATACGATCTGCCGATTCCAATTCCAGGAACTCCTTTGAATAGCAATTGTGTGAATTGCTGGAAAAGAAGGAATACTTAGCTAAGGCCATTTATGAAATAAGGATCTTATTAAGAGGTAAAGAGGAAGCGAAAATAGTATCTGAGCTAACACAGAAGATTTTAACTTAACAATTATCAACTTTCTTAGATTCTATGTCCCTCTGTATTTTTTTGAATCCAATAAGATATCCTAAAAGTTTCTAGTAACACAAAAAATAAAATGCTAACCACCGTTGCCAAAATTGCCAAAGATAACGCTTTAATCCATCAGACATTTTAAAACTGGCCAAATGCTGGCCGAAGCCACGATGAAGCAGATTGCGAAATGTTATAAAATCCTTATCACTACTTGGACCGCTTTCACATTGTGTCGGGCGCCTTTCATCTAATTTTTTAACCCCTTAAGCCAATGATATAGGTTCTGTAGAGATAATACCTAGGCAAAAATACGAGACAAACATTTATTTACAAAAAAGAATAGCAGAAAAAACAGTAGGAGTCAGATTAGCTGACAAGCGATCATCAAAACATAAAAAAAACATTCTTAGGAATAATTATGGAAGTTATTCTTGTCGAATAACCTTCGTTTAATTCATTTATCCTGGTACTGTGGCCTTGTAAAGAGCTCACAGTACACAAGGGCTCACAAACTCAAGGCTAAAACGTTCCCGTTAGTACTTTACAGGGAACCCCGGGCCTCGTACAGCCGGCAGGCTTTTGTTTTTCGCCTCATAGGTTTCCACGTCACGTCACTTCTGAGCCATTGAACAGATTCAAGTGTCATATATGAAGCTTGTTTAGTCTTTGTGCTTTCAAACTAGTGTCGATCTGAGCAAGTCCCGTATTTTTTAGGCATTGTGTTTACCCATGAAATTAAACTCGCACCCAAGTTTAGGACTGCACTAATCAGACTAGCAACGACGCAATCAAAAGAAAATATTTAAAACTCGATTTATATCACGAGTGTTGTATTATTGTTTGACTTTCTTAGTACTTGGTAACTAAGCATAGGTACTTAGGTACCAAGTGCTCTCACTAAGAAATTCAAACAATATAATAAAACTCATATAGTCTCGTAGGTACATAACTAATTTAATTAAGTAACTAATTTCAATATTAAGGCATCAAGTTCTTGTAGGTAAATATCGTTGAACTTTCTGAAGAATTACTTGTTTGAACTAACAGCGAATTTTTTGTGTAAAGAATGTAGATACCTACTTGTTTTTTAATAAATATTTGTTAGTGTTTTAGTTGTTGGCTAAAAAGAAAATATTTTCACAGTTTTCCTGCGTCAGATCTCAATTAGCCCAGTTTGGCATGGGCGGTTTTTTATCGTGGTGTTTTTCTACGAGATTCTCAACTGTCAGTATTGAGCCGAGCATTGAGAATCCAACAGAGCGCGTCAAGAAAAAACACCTTTGATTTTTTTTTTTTACTCTTTGCGCGAAGCAGAACGTTTAAAATCCAGTGCGTGAAAAAAAAATGCGACGATGAAAATACGCCCGTACTTACCTGGGCTTACCTCACTACCCACTAACATCAAAGAAAAATAAACAGTTATCTTTTCGTGATAACTTCAGTGGTTCAGAAGTTGCGTTTCCAATTACAGGTTAACTCTCCTAGCTTCAGATGTTAATTTACTTGATATTCAATCTTGATAGGCAAGTTAATTCTGTTACTGTAGGTAATAAATTTACTGAATTTCTCTTTACCTTAGTCGTTCCTTTTATTCCTTTGAGAGTTAAGGTACTAGGATCTAAGCGCTTAAATATCTTATTCGTCCTGCGATGTGAGTTTCAAGAAATTGAAATGTTATCTTAGAAACAAGGTAATATTACGAAAACAAGATAAAACACTGTAATGTGTGGCTAAAGAGAACTAAAATTGCACAAAGGTCAATCACCTCGGTGAGTTACAAAATTAAAATTATTGGCTAGCGTTGAACATCAAGATTTATCTTCTTCAGCCTCGCAACGCTTAGTACGTTATTAACAACAATACCTACCTACTCGTCATTCGTTTTAGCAACGAAAATGATTTTAGTTGTAGATACATGACTTACATACGGCAGGAGACCCGTTTTCCGATTTCAAAAATTAGTGACAAATAGGTACGTAGTCATGTTAATTACACAGGGTCAAATCAAATTAGTTAGTGAGACTCTGCAGGACTCAAACTCGGTTGAGGAGTAAAACTCAAAGCATTTATTTCAAATAAACCAATTACAGGCACTTTTGAATTGTTAAGGGGTCGGTCAGTCAGAAAGTCGAAGCTAGTTGCCCATTCCATAGCGTAGTAGGTATCTGTGGAGAAGAACGTGCAAGAAACTCCACGGACACTGTTTTAAATCATAAAATTGTAACAAAATATTGGTTACATCATTCATGTTGAAATTATACATGTGAGAACGATGTAGAAAGACGTGCACGTTTTAAGCAGACGTGATTGGTATCGATATAGAAACACGATAAATTTAAATAAAAAAGATTTAATGTTTTTTTTTTGGGGTCAGGTACTGCTGGTAGTGGTGTTACTTGAAGTATGGGTTGGGAAAATCTGTTTTCTTTTATTTTATCATGTTAAGATACAGATATCCATCACGTCTGCGGAATTTCGCTAGCTAATTTGATGTGACCCTGTACTTTACACTGCTGTAGTTTAAAGACTAAGACCCATCGTCCATGACGTTGCTCAAAAGTAACCAGTTACATACTCAAATCACCAATGAGTAGTCAGAATGTCACAGCACTCGTAATTCAATGGCGGTTCGTACACGACGCGACCAATAACAATTCTATTAACTAGTCTGTGATTGGTTGCTCTAGTCACTCAAATATCCTAGAAGATGGGACCGCCACATAGCTTCTGCAATTTACGAGCATTTGACGTCAGTGAAACGTTATTTATGAAAGTAAGTTGGTGTACCATGAAGTCAAACTCCGCTGCCATGATTTTAATGGCAGCACTGCGGCCGTTATATGGCGGTCACCGCTTTAGGGAACCGTAGTTTTCAATACTGTGCAAGATTTTTTAGGAAATTACTATAAGTTCAATTATAAACCCATCGTATATATAAGTATAGACGGAAAAGTAGCAGGAAAATTGTGTTTTTATGCTTCAAGCGGTAAGGCGACTATTTTCTTTTCCTTCATAGAAATTATTCTCTCTGTACTCTACGTACATTTTCAGTGACTTTATCTTCTTAGTTTTATGTGTATACAAGACTTAAGTCCTCTAGTGTATTCGCTTAACTTATCTGTTTAGTTCGTGGTTGTGAACACTAGCCTTATCTTCTAAGACTTTACATTGTATGATATTTTGTTCTTTCGTATGAATAAAAATATTTGTATTTAATAAAACTTTCAATAGCTTCTAGACGTGGTATCTGTTGCTCAAGCTACATTACAGAAATGAAGTTCGTTTACCTTCCAATATACATAACCTTTTGACTTAACGTGTGGCTTTGTCTGTGTGCTCCAATAATTTACTTACTTAACCAAAACAAAGTCATCATCTGCCTAGCCTTCACCCAACTACGTTGGGGTCAGCTTCCAGTCTAACCGGATGCAGCTGAATACCAGTATTTTACATGGAGCGACTGCCTATCTGACCTCCACAACCCAGTTGCTGGGTAATACGATACCCCTAGGTAAGACTGGTTGTGAGACTTTCGGGCTTCTGACTACCCGTAACGACTGTGAAAGATCTATGAATGACCAACGGCTTAACGTGCTTTCCGAGGCACGGAGGGGTCTTGGTATGTGAAGATGGTCACCCATCCACGGACCAACCGTGGTAAGCGTAGCTTAACCTTATCGATCGACCTGTGCGGCTGTAATTATTTAGCCTAATTGCGTAACACACTATCAATTTCAGTCTGAATTATTTTAAATGATATTGCTAATGCATTGCTTCATATGTTCGAAAAATGTGTCCGCTCAACAACGTAAATAACGCAATGAATGTTGTTGAACTGTCAAAATGAAACCCATTGCTACTGACGCAATTTCCCCGTTGGTGTATGATGCCTACAATCATTAGCCTGTACGTAACCTAAATACAGATAAAACACAATTAGGCATATATCTATTTGTATTTTATCGATATCTAGATTTAAATAAATACTCGTTGACCTATTTAGTTACACTCACTGAAAATCTTTTGCGTCAATCACCAATCCGCTAGCCAAAATGAGTGATTCCAGGAAGGGATTCCTCCAGGATTCAGTAAACAAACCTGCGTTGAAATACATCGATTATTAAAAAAAAAATAGCTTTGCCATACATTTTGATCGCGTAGGTATTTTCCATGAAAAAGCAGTTTTTTCTATCTATAAGCTACGAAAAACTTCAATGCAGGGTTCTACAATCATGTATTGAAACCATGGTATTAACAGGTTGTGAGTCGATGCCCCTGACATCCTCTATGGCGCTCCATAACACAGGTTTTTATTCCACGATATAAAAAACGATCGATGACCCAAAATCATTCATACACAACAAATAAATAAAGCAATTTTCAAAGCCAACATGCGGCTGAATATTAATGACCAGAGATATAAAATTTCCGTTCAACACGATATGTTTGTTGCCTTGTCCATTAGTTGGTGCATTGCCAAGCGATATCCGACATATGGACGCATGGCATTGTTCTATGAAGTCTATTATAGTCGGTATTATTGTGTCGTTTATATAATTATAGTGGCCGTGATTTTTAAATTATGTTATTTTTGGGGTTTCGTACCCAAAGGATGCCAATGGGACCCTATTACTAAGGCTTCGCTGCCCACCCGTCCGTTCATCTGTCACAGTGCTTGTGAACTGAAATAGGTAGACACATATCAAATAATAAAAATAAAATAAAGTAAACAATTTATTTGAAAAAATATGTAGTGTAAAAATATGTGTTTACGGTCGTAGGGAATGTGGGATTATGACTCGCACTTGGCCGCTTTTTTTTCATTTGTGTGTAGACTTTATTGAGATAAGGTAGTAAGCTTTTTTTGTTAGAGTTACGGCAGAATATTCAAAGTCGACTCTGTCACTTTAAGGTGAATTGTAGCGACAAAAAGACTTTTAAGAATATCTTAAAGTTAAATGGCGTTTCTAAATTCGTTAAAGTAATATTTGCATGGTTTCATGTGGCCGTTTTCGGACAAGGATCCCGTTATAAAACTTTGAGTTTGGCACCCTTTTTTTGGGTGGGAAATTATCAAATAACTTCTCCCGCTCTGGCCGGAGCGGGAGGGCGTGTCAGACTTTTACTGACTAAAACCCACCCATGTTCCTTCAGTTGCCTGTGCCATGGGCTACAGTAACTCTTTCGAACAAACCGCGATGGCAAGCATCGGCTCTAGCAGACCCCGTTAGTTAGTGCTGACATATCTTTGAGATGCGCGTGGAACACAACGCGTCGTCGACCCGGGCCTGGTCCTTACCGGACGGCGAGCTGCCCATTGCTCGCCGCCCGCAAGCCCGCGCCTACGGTGGCCGAGAATCGGCTCTCGACTCCAAGACTTTGGCATCCTTGATGATGATTATGACTGAAGGTGCTTGAAAATAAACCTCGTAAGTGATGAATCATTATTATAGTCTTCGTCATTATGAACTTATAAATGCTTGCTTTTGTATATAAGACTATCATTAAGATTAAATGGTCCTTACAGTAATCATCGCTTTTGGCAAGCGAAGTAAGAACGTTGACGATGGAACATTTCTTTTAGCATGAAACTTATTGTTAGAATAGTTTATTTTTACGTTACGTTTGGTAGTAAATTAACTAAAACCTTTTAAGCATTTTTTTGCATGGGACAACATTCCATTCTGTATCTGGAGAAGGGCGTCGTTAGCTGCGCTACAGCTTATACTTTTTGCAGCTATTCTCGTTTTACTTGTTGTATTTAGTCTTGTGTTATTGTTCCGAAATAAACTTTTTACTGTTTATATTTATCTATTTACATGTCATATCATCACGCCTGTATTCCCCGAATAGTTAGGCAGACGTGTAGCGTCCCCGTCACAAGAAGCTATGAATTTTGTAAACACACTTTCAGAGGGTCGCAACCATTGGATCAAATAATAAAAAAAAAAACAGTTTTGTAATGATTTTTGTTTTTAATAAGCAATGGCAACCAATATAATTTAATCCCTGAAAACAACACAAGCAAACTAAGGCGCATTCGAAATTCGAATGAAAGCATTGACAGCGTCAGCGTGAACTTCAAAATGGCGGCCCAAATGTTTACGTTCCATGAGTCAGACAAGCTCCGATAGGTACCAAAAACGTTAGACGACAGCGCTTTATACCGTTAAAATATAACCCGACCAAGAGAAATTGTTCGTTAGTTTTGTATTACACGTGTGTTACTTTGAGTTGATTGAATTTGGGATTATTTGATGTTGATTGCATTGTCGCTACGTAACTTAGTAGAAGTTCTTTGTTTACAAAATGTATAGCTTCTCGTGACAGGGACTTTAGTAAACGCACATTCTGCCAGTTATACCGAACGTACCTACTTGCAGGTAGGAATTAAATATAAGAACGTCAGATTCAGATTCATCGTCATCATCAGTGGTAGCCTTATTTCACCCACTGCTGATTAGAGGCTTCCTCTTCCTCTTGAGCCATGCTTCCCTGGTCTGTGCGAGTCTTATGCAGGTCTTCAGATTATATTTGCATTGTTTCCCCTCAATTCGCATCATCTTCCTTCTCACGTTACCGTCGGCCTGAGAAAAAAAAATATTTCTTCATTTGAAAGGTCGCTGGTAAAAAAATGTAGGAAATCTAATATGTACCTATCAGTTAAAATAGATTTTACTAGCATGTAGGTCAACAAATTAGTTGGCTTAGAATAAAAATACGACAGTTCTACATTCTTTTTAGATTTAGATATAGTCTGAAAATTAGATGACATCAGTATTCCACTAACCAATATACCTATTTATCTCTAGAAGCACTAAAGCCCACTATTCCCCTTTACTCGTCATAGATAAGATAAAGCAAACATCGATTCAACTGAACGTTATAAAACTCTTCTATAAAAGTTCCGAACATAACTAAGCGTAACATAAGTAAGGGGCTTTTGCAACTGAAACCCAACGCCTGTCGGCCACTAGTAATGAAAACCAGAACTTTCGCGAGGGATTAATTCGTTCGCAGTTGGACTCGGAATACAGGTGATCCCAAACAAGTCACCACGGAACCCGCTAGTTTGCAAACTTTCCATTTCATAAAATAAACGCTCCTACCCTTACATAAAAATCCTTTTGACTCCAGCTTAAAATTAATAGGCCATTCATAAACGTGGCCCAATTATATTATGTTTCAATTACAGGGCTAACTTAATTTCGAAACAAAAGAGTTTCCTTATTTTTTTAAATGAAATTATGGGGAAACTCGGTGTTACTTTTACGGGACGTAACGAGGAGCGTAAAATCAAGGTTGCCATGGAAGCCCTGACCTCATTTTTCTAATTCTTTACACATTTTTTTTGGTTTCATTATTGATTATTATGTATTATTATTTGACTTAATTTATTCTTTTATACATGTTTTGACATTCACGATTAATTTTTATAATATTTTTTAATTATTGTATTTTTAAATTTTATTCTTTTTTATGTTCTATATTGGTTTTATGTAATATTATGGATTTTTATTATCTGCAATAAATAAATTGAATTGAATTGAATTACAATTAATAAGGAAAAATTTGGATCTTAGAACAATGTTAATATTGGGTTGAGAGATGTTTTGTGGTGTTATTGTCAAACCGCTTGAAAACAAATGTCTTTCAACATTTCTCAAATTATTTTGTAACACCAATGTTATCATTCTTTCAGCAATTGAACGACTTTAAATTCTAAACAAACATTTTATTGCAGTAGAAGAAGCTTTTATAGCAACAGTATTTTTAGAGCAATTAACACTTTTTCTTATTGCTCAATGACTTGTCTCTGGGTGTCGCTTACATTGGGTGTTAATTAATGAGCTTATGCTCACACAGATGGTATTTTCAACATTCACATAGGATTCTACATACCATATGTACATTGTCGGTAACTGTTGCAGCGATCCCTATTTTTTTTTAACGTTTCGATTCTTACCGTATGAAAAACTTCTAAGAACTACTTCTTGTACAATCTATTATTCACATAGAACCCCAGTAGCCTAGAAAGTTTATTCAGATTTTTTGTTACGACTATTAAAAAAAAGGAACATTAAAAACTCCGGCGCAATTTCCCGCGACTAATTGTATAACGTATTCGAAAAGCATGCGAATGAGTCGCGTTTGCATAATTATGCTTGGCACACATTATGACCGATAATGTTTTCTAAAAATATCATTTAACAGACATGTGCAGTCCTGCGTGGCCAAGCTTTTGTTGTTGTTTCCATGTTGACTAAATTGTTTCTGTTAATGGCAATAATTAAAGTATCGCAACGTGGGAAAAATATAATACATTAATAGATTTGTCACAGTGACATAAGACGTGTAATTATCTCCCATCGGACTCAGAACTGATTTACTGCTTTGTTCATGTCGCAGAATTTTTAACCAACCAACATTTAATTATTGGAAACTAAGAAAGATTTTCTAACTAGCTAATATCAGGATTGTAGCAAATAAACATTTGAATAAATCCTGACATTTTTTTTTTAATTTGTTAAGGTACACTTTTGTGCATTTTATGTAGTTTAGTGTAGTATGTTATGTACAGACGCCAGCACATCAAGCTACTACAATCTGTCAAATTTATTTAATATATTTTCAACTTTATTAGAAAGCAAAAGGTTCAAAGTTGATTGGGAAAAGGAGATGGATACGCTTTCATACAATTTTGGGCCTGGATGTAAAAAGATGAAATTGGTGTCAATTGATAGCTACTATATTAACAAACAATCACTGAAAATTTTGCAGATTTTGGCAATCTGAGAGCCGAGATAAAAGAGATTTAGGAAAAGTGAGGTTACGTAACAATCTGTAATTAACAGCCGATTTTTTAAGTGGGATTGTCATTTTTTACCCGACTGCCGAAGGAGGGGCCACAATTTACACAACGATCCATGATGTCAATCAATACCCAATCGGTAGGTCGTTCGTAGAATCCAAAATGACAAGTCCGAGTTCAACGTTTAAGCGGGGTTCTCCGTGTCCGGTTACCGGACTCCGGTATGGTAGCAAGGCAAGGGTCATACAAGAAGGAAGATCAGAAGTCCGTAGGAAAGCAGGGGTCGAAGAAAATATCAATAAAAGTATGGGAGGAAACACACTCAAAACGCACACGCACTAGACGATACGAACGAGTGTCGATGTCATGTCATGCATGTCAAGTCAGAGTTAGCACAGGTTAAAAATACAATAACCGATTAGTGAACGTGAATTGATTTATCTTAATTATGTAGATATTTAATTAGTTTAAACTCTTAATACTTTAATTCTAACAGATGTAATTATTTTAATTGAATTAATTATCTGGTGAAAGCATTTTCGTACACAGTATGAACTCTGTAACGTTAATCGATTATAATTGAATCGATAATCCAATTACTTCGTAACCCTAACTTGATTATTGGATTTCTCATTTTCCAGATTGCAAATTGAGTTGATTTTTCACATTTCGAAATAGAAAAATATAACCTTTTTTTTTTTTAAGCCATACCTCAACTTATTACAATCAGGCCCAGAAATCCCCGTCTCCTTTGACAGTTTCGGGTAGTTTGATGTGATGGAGTCTGTACTTTTGGTAACAATAGCCTCGAACAGACACAGTTGTCAATTACAGGTTAAACAGCAATCTTAGAAATAGGTGATAACACATAATAATGATAAAACTAAAGGTTCTTCGGGTATCTGCGAGTTAGCTTCGGCCTCTCGTATGCCTTCCAAAGGTTCGGGACATTTCTCAAGATCCTGGGGGTCCATAGACATAAAAAATATAACTAAAGGTTCTAGAATTTAGAAATTATGACAAAATACTTTTTTGAACTTAAGTTTAATATCAGAAATAAAAATAAAATTACAAGACGAACAATATTGCAATTTTGACGCTTACTTAATACTAAGACATAAAAAATATAAATAAAAACAAAAATGAGATCATAATGGAAAGTATAGCTTCTAAAATAAAGTATACGAAGATGAAAATTTTCCAAAGTATACTAACATTATCGTAGCATAATTAATAACAACGGCGATGAGCATGAACGTTGATTAACTGATATATATTAAATGTACATATATATATCTTTCTACACAGACTTGTTTCATAAAATAGAAAAAATATAACATTCTGACTTTACTACCCACATACCTATACCTTCAAATAATTCATATCAAAATAAAAGAATAAAAAGGTATCTATTGCGACTCGCACAGGAAGACAATTACATAGACAAATATAAAATATAGAAAAATAATACCATTTTTGGCCAAAAATTATGTAAAATTAGCATCACCATACGTTGTGTGGCGATGCTAATTTTATGCCTCGAAATAACCCACACACTAATGATGCCTCCAAATAACCCACCAAAATAGTAAAACGCAAAACCTCAGTAGGTATCCAAATAAAACAGTCTCACAAGTTCCATATTCCCATATCAAATTCACCGGTAATTATCGGCTTCGTCAAACTGGCACAGGCTGAACAGCCATGTCAGTAATTGTTTATGTCGATACACTACGCTTTAGGAACCATGTTTGCCTAGCCCTACCTCAATAGACGAGAAATGGGCAGAATGTAATCAAAGCTATTTGTAATTGGATGTCAAATCGGAGTAGAGTTGAGTAAGTTTGACGTATAGTCTTGCGTTTGAATATACTTCAGTAGTCTTATTGCGTAACACACAATTACAATGGCGTTCATATTGATATTTCAACAATATTCATTGTGGTATTTGCGTTGTCAGCAGACAAATGTTTAAGCATGTGGAGCAATGGATTAGGTATTTTTTTGAAAAGTTTGTGATTAAAAGTGAAGATTCACAATTCAAATCAAAATTCATCAAATTAATTACCTAATTAATTCATTCATTTTTTTTTTGGTGGTGTCATTTGAGAAGAACCGTTCGGGGTGTGGAGAGGGGAAGGAGCATGAAGCAATTTACCTTTTTTTTTCTGTTTGTAAAATTGTACAGACGCCAGCACATCAAGCTACTACAGTCTGTCAGATTTATTTAATAGATTTTCAACTTTATCGCTAAAGCATAAGGTTCAAAGTTGATTGGGAAAATCTGACAGTTTCGGGTAGCTTGATGTGCTGGTGTCTGTACTTCGCTAGAATTGAACTTACCTTTACGTGTTTTGCATGGTCCGAGTTTTAAAATATTTCGTACGTTGTATAATAAGCTGTTATCCAATACACATACAACTTATGTATATACAAAAATAAAGCTTTAGTTAAATTAAGCAAGTATTCCTACCTACAGAATTGCGCCGTACAATAGGTAGGTACATAAAAAAGTTAAAGATATTTGTAACTTCGAGAATGTTCTTCGTGCAAACCTCGTTACGAAGATTCTGTTAGTGAAGACGCCTTTCATCTCGTTTTACGAGACCTCATTTTGACTCGAACAATATGTTATAGAAGGGAACTCTTACAATTGTGAACCCAATCAACCTTTGAACGAACTCTTTCAGAATTAAGACTTTTTCTTTTGTCTCCCTATCTCAATTTGGGTCTGTCTACGAAGTACTTTAACAAAATTAGCCCTGTTGCCAAATGTTAACAATGACATTAAAAAAATATTTATGCAACGAAACTAGGGCAGTTCCGCAAAAGTAGAACAAAAATTAAAACTTCTGCGAATTAACAGGAAAAAGTTTTTGGCACAATTTTTGGTGAAACTACTGAGCAGCGAGTGGCGAAAGGAGAATTAATAGTGATAAGCAAAAGAAAGTGAGAATGCCTTCAGAATTTAAATATAATTTCACTATTTTTGAGCTATGCTCCTAAATTATACCAAGACATTTTTTCACAAGTGGGTAACGTTAATTTTTTTCCCCTTAAATCTACCAGTAATTTACCAAAAAATGATCTTACGTCAATAATTAAAAAGGTAAAATCAAACATGGCTACGTAATTATCTGATCAAGCGGTATAATTGCTTATCGGGTGTAAAATTAATGATCATTTAAATGTTATTAAAATTTCAGGAGCGCGCCGTACAAATCGGTAATTTACTTTATTGGTGAGTAAGTTAATGAACAATTGCGTCTATTTGTTCTACTGGAAGCACACACATGTTTGTCATGACAACTGCCAGATATATTCATGGAGATACATACAAAGAGGGGCTAAACTCACTGAAGGGATTTTGAATACCATCAACAATGCAAGCAACGAAATTCGGTTCTGTCAGACCGACTTAGATCGCGTTTGTTAGTATGTTTTACCCTAGCAGGTTAAACAAACCGCAAGCTTATGCGTACCCCAAACATTTGTAGATCAGGTTAAGTACAGGTGCAAAGCACATGAATAGAAACTGATGAATATAGGGGCCCGTGGCTAAATAATAACAGCCGCACAGGTCGATCGATCAGGTTAAGCTACGCTTGCCGCGGTTGGTCTGTGGATGGGTGACCATCTTTACATACCGAGACCCCTCCGTGCCTCGGAAAGCACGTTAAGCCTTTGGTCCGTCGTTACGCATACTCAGAAGCCCGAAAGTCTGACAACCAGTCTTACCTAGGGGTATCGTACTACCCAGTGACTGGATTGTGGAGGTCAGATAGGCAGTCGCTCCATGTAAAATACTGGTATTCAGCTGCATCCGGTTAGACTGGAAGCCGACCCTAACGTAGTTGGGAAAAAGGCTAGGCAGCTGATGATGAATTTTCACTTTTTGTCAGAATATTAACCTCAATCAATCAATCAAATTAGCCTATCGCAGTCCACTGCTGGACATAGGCCTCTCCCAGACTGCGCCACAACACTGTTTTCCGCCTACTCGATCCACTTGCATCCAGTCTGTCCCAGCCACTTTTTTCAGGTCGTCGGTGCATCTAGCCGGGGGGCGTCCCACACTACGCTTTCCGATACGTGGATAATATTGACCTACTGTTTCTTAAATTGGGAACTCCTCAGATCAATTATACGAAAAGTGATGTGTCATTAATTATTATTTTAAACTTGCACCAAAAATCTATTTTTCTACTTCTTTCGGAAAGTGGTAGTTAACGTGACTGGAGTACGCAAACTAAACTCTGATTTTTAATTTTCTAGATGAAAATGACAGCTGCCGTCATTATAATAATGTCATGTTGACAAAAAACAGGCCAATCGCAGCTGTCAATTTAATCAAGTAAATTAGAAATCATAGTTTAGGTGGGTAGGTAGATGCGTACGCACATGCTTGGAGATACGACTGTAATGTTGTTTGACATTGGCCTATAAAAAAAAACAAGCCAATAAACTTTCGATTCTCAATAAGTTCAATAAGTACATAACTAAGTATACATGTACACATAGGTAGGGCTAAAATTACCAACAAGGTACTAAATCTGCAGCATCAGGTAAACATCGGTAAATAGTGATACAAATTATAGATATTATCGACGCCATCGGAGTGGTATGCCGTTCCCAATACTACAGGATACTTGACAATATATTTGTTTGACTCGCTTCAATTAAAACGAATCCGATAATTAATGTATCAGTAGGTCCTCGGGTAATAATGATTGCTGGTGCAAATAACATTGTGTTGTTTGCGTTGTTTACGCAATGTTATTTGCACCATCCTGTATAAAGAGTTTTTGTTGGTTTATGTACTACAGGGGGCTATTAAATAATAGATAGAACGTTATAATTAATGTATTACCTACGTTTATTCCATGCAAACCTGTTTAGATTAACGCGCTTATTATATGACTGTTTTTTCGAAACACAAAAACTATTTGAAATAATTTGAAAGTTTATTCTAAATTTGCTTGAATGTTCGATTGCCGCTAGAGTTATTTTACTGCCAGCTTGCATATAAAAAACAAGGAACAAAAAACAAACTAACCAACTGTAGTGTAGAGTAAGCAAACTGAAGTGGCAGTGGGCTGGCCACGTTTGTCGAAGGACCGATGGCCGGTGGAGCAGACGAGTCCTGGAGTGGAGACCGCGTATCGGTAAGCGTAGTGTGGGACGCCCCCAGCTAGATGGACGGACGAACTAAGGAAGGTGGCTGGGATGAACTGGATGCGGAAGGTGGAGGACAGGGTTTTGTGACGCAGTGGACTTCAATAGGCTGAGTTGATTGATTGTTGCATATAAGGTCGACTTTTGCAGACAACCTTCAAAGTACCTACTTAGGGCTAACAGAATATAACAGTTGATTCTAAAGTTCTGTAAAAATAAATACATTTCGAAGAGCTACAACTCAAATACGAATAGTAAGGTGGATACAAAACAACCGGTCAAGTGCGAGTCGGACTCGCGCACTGAGGGTTCCGTACAAAGTAGGTATGTAAATACAAATTCACTGTTTTCGGTATTTTTTCTTTTACTTTACATGACATTGCTTTTTGCCAAATTTCATGATTCTAGGTCAACGGGAAGTATCCTATAGATTTTGTTCCCTTGCGAGTGTCAAAATATGCGGCATAAATGGAACATAATCCTGTATCTTTTGATTGCGTTGACTTAGAAGTTTTATTTTTTCACTGCTTCTAGGGATTGTAGCATGAGTATTTGATATTAATTTCAACTTGATAACTCCATTCGTTCCTGAGAAAAAGGGTCTTGACAGACGGACAGACAGACGGAACACGAAGTGATCTTATAAGGGTTCTGTTTTTCCTTTCGAGGTGCGGAACCCTAAAAACTAATACTGACATAGGAATATTTTCCTCAAACAAAAAAAAAAAATAAACGCCACTAATATCACCGACACTTCACACAACACCGAAAGTAGCCCAAGAGCTAATACGAGTATTAGTGACAAACAAACATACAAACAATAATAATATAAAAGCTGAATCGTTCACTGATACATCGGCCGGTAATCCATTAAATGGATTACATTCTTGGATCGCAGCCTCCGTGTGAAACGACGTAACTACAGAATAGGTACTAATGTGACGAATACACGCAAGTACGGAGCGTCTACTTGCAAGTATAATTAGTATACTTAATACTTACTGAATACGGGCAAATACTTGTACATACATACCTAAGTAGGTATGTACAAGTACTTCCCCAACTTTGACTTGCTAGTTGTAGTTTTGAACTAGGTGGTTTATTGGTGCAACTTTTACTTTGAAACTGGACTTATGGGTATGCATTTCTTCAGACTTGAACGTATTTTCTTTCTATTTCTTTACTAAAGCTTTCATATAATAATACTACATGTTTCTTCTGTAACTTTTATTTCCAGATTTGCTAGTATTTTTTTTTAATGGCATCTCGCAGTTTAACCAATGAGGTTGTCGACTGCTTAAGTGTAAAAAAAAAGTAGTGTGTCTAGCATTTAAATACTTTCTCATTAAGAGAGTGCATTTTACAGCTTGGCAATGACGAAAATAGCTGTCAAATATTTATATGTTTTAATTAATTTAATATTTATCTGTTTCAATTAATTACTGTTTTATAATAATAATTATAATGTTGTAAATGCGAAAGTAAGTTTATTTGTTTGTTACACTTTCTTGCTAAAACGGCCGAATAGATTTCAGTGAAATTGGAACACAGATAGACCATGACCTCAGTAAGCACATATGCTACTGTTCATCCTGGATCATAGATGAAGTCGCGGGCAATAGCTAGTTTATCAATAAAACTAAATGAATTATGAAATATCGTTATGTGGTGCATTAAAACATCGATTATGAATTGTTATAATTAATATATATTATGAATTGCAATTCACTATCTATATTTTAGTGTACTACATTGCGATATTTCATCATTTATTTTAGTAATATTGATAAATTAAACAAAACTGCGAAATATCTGACAGCTAATTATATGCGATGTTCCCGACTTTCAGGTTTTTTTACGTATCTTACAATTTAGTTTCTCCTGCAAAAATTCGCTCTCCCGTCAACCGGCAGTTGCAACTTTTGAATCTGAAAAAAGAACTTCATGGAGATACTTCCATATTTTCCACAAAAACTTATACAATGTGTAACGTTAAATGCGCAAAACCTCAGACACCCCAACTGATTTTTAATTCAATTGACCTATTTCACAGAGAAAATAAGTAATTAAATTTTTTTTAAAGGTTTAATTTGCTGTTTTACTTTTACTGGCCATTCTGATTGTTTCTTGCGTCTGCGACGACGCTTTACCGAGGGAGGAGTCGTCACCGGGCCGCTGCGCCGCTCTGACATTGGCTTGCTTGACCTATTAATAAATAGACACGGCAAGTTTTTTAGATTTTTTGAAAAATGTGACCAATATTAACAAGTGGTTCAATTAATTGTGCTCGTTATTCTGATCAAACTATTTTCAGGTTTTGCGCATTTAACGTTACACGTTGTATAAACTTATTCCCTCGTTTTTAAGATTGTTTGTTTTATGTTATTTATTTAGAATCTCCAACAAAAGATATACACAATACAAACATCAATCTGCCCATCCTTTTCCCAACTGTGTTGGGGTCGGCTTCCAGTCTAACCAAATGCAGCTGAATATCTATATTGGACATGATACTTAAATAATGGGCAACATCAGGTATCCTGAAGGTGTACTTCCGTACTTTTAGGAGACCTCAGCATTTGTTTATCGCTAGGTAAATAAAACATTCTACCAATAATGACCGGTTCAGTCTGCCGTTATTGCAATAAGGCCTTCACAAGACGTCTGTTTATTTGTGTTGTACATGTGACTTGTGTGTAATGTCTCGCTTTACAGGAGTCCCATTGTGGACATTAAGCGTAAGATCAAAGCGGTCGCTCGATTGCAGGTTGGTCGACTAAGCCGGTTGCTAGATAGACAAATACTATCGACAATTTTGGTATAAAGCAGTCCGTTATCATTGGTATTAATATGATTGAAATCTTCCAATGATTGGATCATTCGGGGATTTACTAGATATTCTAAGGTATGGCTACTTTTAATTAAAACAATACACTGCTACTCATCCCGCTGTCAAACCGATGAAGGAAAATATTGAGAGGAAACCGCCAAGTCCCAGAACCAAAAAATTCGAAGACATATGACATCTAACAATCCGCACTGGGCCTGCGAGGGAGATTATGGTCCTAAGGAGGCCTGTTTCCCAGCAGTGGGAATATTATAGGCTGATTATGCCACTCCCACTTCTTATTTTAAAGAACAACGGCCAGTTAGATATAGAACCATAAAATGGGGTGAATAGGAACCGAGGGGTGAATCAGGATGAAACTTTTAAATGGATTTTAACATTGATGTAATATAGTTTGTAGCCAACAAAGACACTTAATCGTTAACTATGATATAGTAAACACATTAGAGACCTTTTGGCAAAAAACGATATTATTTCAAGGTTAAAATCCATTTTAAAGTTTCGTCCCGATTCACCCCTGCATTCCTATTCACCCCGTTTTACTGAATCCGACATTAGACTACGCGTGATGTGCACTAAAAACAACACTCGATTTTCCGTCCGCATGACAAAGCACGATCAAAATAAGTGCGAATTATTTAACGCACAATTTTTTGCGTTGTTGCTAAGAAGAGCTAATGGAATGCGGAGCGACTCATGTGACGCTGCCTCTCTAAAATAATAAATTGTCGCTCTAAACACTGCCGTGTCTCATTCTGACTGAAAAACAGCGTTTTCTTTTGTTTTCTTCAATTATGATCACTGTTTCCGTTGACTTTGATTTGACAAGACATTAGTACCTACCTGTTGGTTTTCATTCATTAAATTGTCATATTTTGGATGATTTATTTTTCGGTGTTTAGTTTAATTAATTATGAAAACATCTCAATCCCAACATACATACATTCAGAGACAGAAGTTTTGATCTCCGGTTGTAAATGATCTTTACTTGAGACTAGCCTACAAAAGTATAGGTACGTGTATTCAATGTATACAACCAACAAACATTTCTGTAGCCAGATAGTCAATCTTAAGGACAGTTCAATTCGGTTTGCAGCTTCCCAAATTCAATACACAGTCGGGTCGTAACACGCTTCAGGTAACACACGAGAGACTTCCGACCTTCAGAGCTTGCAGATAGGGACTCTCTTTTACTAATGTTTTTTACACGTATCATGTGTGTATTCAGTTTTAGACAGATAATCTATATAAGAACCATTAAAGTGATGGATTTAGGTACTGAAGTTATCGCCTTCAGGTTTGAGGGTATCCTCTCAAAAGGATTCTGTACCTAGCTTCAACGAAACGTCAAATGGATTTTTATAAAAGGACTTCTAAATTCTATTTGGGAATGTCGTTTTGATTCTACAATGAATGCAAAATAAGAAACTTGTTCATAACGTAACAATTTTATAACACTTGTGCACTTTTACAGCAAGATTCTTGAAAATTGTTTTCCAATCACGTCTTATAACTTATAATTTTTATATGATTTTGATGTCGAAAATGTACGGAGAGCGCTCGCAAAACCAACAACGAAAATGGACTTGGCAAACTAGGAAAACTTCGAAATACCTTAGAGTACTCCGTTAAAGGAAACAGCTATAACAAACACAAACATAGAATCCAAGTTACCAAGAATCGGAAACGAGTTCCAACTTCAAGTCACCGACAAGGTTAGTAGCGCAGTTCTCACAAAAAGCGTCGTAAGCATTCACTTTTAGACATTACTTTGTAAGGTGGGTAACGGGGTGGGAGGAGGACCTCCCCAGGCCATAGAAAGAGCCCCTATTGTCGCGAATCTCTATAGACAACTCGAAATTAGGAATCTGCGGAATCGTGGAAATTATTCAAATGATACTGTTTGGGACGTAAATAGAAATATTAGAGCTCATTCGCTGGATTTATTGTTTGTTTATCTCATATCGGATAGCGACTAAGAATTTGTTTTGAGGATCTTATCTCCATTCCTTTGGCAATCTGGATAACACGGGCTATTGGATTGTGAGTAAGATACATTCAATTGTAAGATTATCCAAGTCCTTCTTATACCAATGCGAACTGTTTTATAAGAACGTAATCTTGCCTCCTTTTATGCTGCTGGTATACCTACATATGTGAGGTACTCTGCTCTTGTTAAAAATAAAATTGTTGACATTCAGTCGCCATTAACAAACTTCATAACCCTGTAACAGCTTTTGCACGCCAAACTCGTGTTCGCTGCAAGTGCGTTAATAGCACGCGGGTAGTGTGACATTGTGCGTGACGCCGTCAGAATTCGATATCATGCTCGTGTGTCGGTGGCACTCGATTATATACTCGAGTGACGCCTGTGAACGTCAACCTGGCCTTGTATGTAGTATTGATGAGTTATATCCATCTTGTTTCCTAAAGGAAACAAGAAAGTAAACCAATAATCAAGTAATCTTGAGGGCCTTGACGCTGAAGATGCGTCCGCGATGGCGTGCAATTATATGCGTTCATTGAATTTCGTTCTGATCGCAGCAATCACAGCACGCTCCGTGCACTTTACTGTCGAACTATTTTCTGTTTAGATTTTTTCTAATAAATACTTATCTGAACAGTACATAATGATAACACTCGTTCACTCGTTAGGGCAGTAGGTACACACAGATACATTAAGTGGTTACATTAGATGGGTGGGATGGGTGATAAAAAAATCGAAATTATATCATTTGAAATTATAACTCCAATACATCCCAGCAAACTTTCTTTATTAACATCCCGCGGTCGCAGTTGTCCCCAGTCGTCGCATCGCAACTACAGCACCGTATGTTAAACTAGTTAGCAACACAATCCTCAAGCGATGAATCTCGCTGACGTAATTAGTGTATCGCAACATGTGCAGTGTGCAGGTTGCAACGTATTACGTAATATTTGTGCGAGATTACTTGGAATTGCACGATATTACACGTTAAGAGCGGGTTTCTTTGAACGTATTAGTATGGGATGTTACTAACGTGCTATTTATACTATAATATTTATAGGTACTGCTTTTTTATGACAACAAGGAACCCTTATAGTTTTGCCATTTCCGTCTGTCCGTCCGCAGCTTAGCTCAGAGACTCTTAGTACTAGATACATATAATTTGGCATGGATATTAATCACGCCGACAAAATTGTAAAATAAAATCATGAAAAAACTCGCCCCACTCTCTTCCTAATCATTAGTGGTTATTGCTAGTTAATTCTGCACGTGTTTTAATTTTGGCGATACTTACTAATTACCCACTAATAAGTAATTACTGTATATTGCTTAGGTCGTCTACAGATAGTGCAATCCACGAAGACGCGCCCCACTCTCTTCCTAATCCTTAGTGGTTATTGCTAGTTAATTCCGCACGTGTTTTAATTTTGGCGATACTTACTAATTACCCACTAATAAGTAATTACTGTATATTGACAAAACTAAAATAGTAGCGAAATGTTGCACTCTTGTACTGTAAGCATTAAAAAGAAGAGTGGGGCGCGTCTTCGTGCATGACACTATCTGTAAATCCTACTAAGTTGGCATTACAGATTATTAATAGTATTAGTTTAAAGTTTCCTACGCAAAATACGCGCTTGAACGTGGAGTTGGAGACACCACCCCGCTACACTAATTGTAAGTCAGTTTTTAGTAACCTTCTTAGTAATGTCACATATCCGCCTTTGTACCTTTTTGTGTGCAAAACGATTAAATAAATAAATTATCATATTACCTTCTATTTCTCGTGGATGCAAAATGATGACATATTTCGTTTCTGAGTGCATTTTTATCGGGAAAGATATTGACTTGTCTCTCTTAGGATAATTAAACTTTTTCCAAAACCACTCCTCAAGACATTATGGTTTAATTGAAGCACTTCATCAAGTAGTGACACGTTGCTATCTATGTCCCTGTCAGAGGCAGACGGCGATGCATCGGGCAACCATGATTGATCTAATACATTTATCGACGGTACAACATCTATCAGGTGAACTACGTCTAATGATTACGACACGACTGCTCTCTGAAGACGTAGGCAACAGTAAAGGATTTGATTTAGTGTTAACATATTATGGCACAAACATTTAGTTTGTTGATAAACTTATGGAATCTTATACACAATAAGTTTAACGACTTAAAATAATATTAATAATATTTACAGGTATATAAAAAAAAAAACGGTCAAATGTGAATCGAACTCACGCAAAGAGGGTTCCATACAAATTTGTAGGTAAGTAAATAGTTTATCACGGGAATCTTGTCTCGAATATTTTAAAGGAAAAAATCCGAAAACCGTAATAGTACATTATGATATAAGTGCGGTAAGTTGAAAATTACAGCTGAGGCGATATTGCTAGCCCGAGCCGTAGGTGAGGGCTATAAGAAAGCAGAGGCTGTAATTATCAAACCGCACGTATGTCATACGACGTTTTATAACACATTTGTGAGGAAATAAATAAAACTCGGACTTTCTTAAACGAATAAATCTTTAATTACTTGTTAAAACAGTTATTAAAATTCGAAATTCTTTTGTTTATGGCAAAGGCACAAAAAACAGCCAGTATTACTAATAAAGTAAATTAATACTTTTGTGTTTTTGTTACAGATACAGGTTGTAATTAACTGTCGAATTAATGAAATTAAAGAATTAAATGTTTATTTATTATATTTTATCTCCCAAAGTTAATTTTATTCATAAAATGTTGACCACTTTTCTGACATAAAAACTCTTTGCTAAGATTTAAAAAAGTACCGTTCGTTGTAGACGGAGCATCTTGATTACAATTACACACAAGAACGTAATGAGATACATTACGATATTGAAATTGGTGCAGTAAGAGACCTTTTACGAGCAAATGTGTTATAAATTACATTACAAACTAATCACCAATTTTTTTTTTTGTAATTTATCTACAAATTTACGGTTTTCAGATTTTTGCCTTTACTTGTGCTAGATGACATTTCTTCTGGCCAAATTTCATGATTTTAGGTCAACGAGAAGTACCTTATAGGTTTTGATTGTCAAAATATTCGGCATAAATGGAACATAAACGGCCGTATCTTTTGATTGCTTTGACTTAGAAGTTTGATTTTTCACTGCTTTAAAGGATTGCAGCCCTAAGTATTTGATATTAATTTCAACTTGATAACTTTACCCGTTCTTGAGAAAAAGGGTCTTGACCGACGGACAACGAAGTGACCTTAAAAGGTTTCTGTTTTTCCTTTTGAGGTACGGAACCCTAAAAAGAAGGAATTAATCATAGGGCATAAAAAATTCGTCCGCGTCGCCGTCAATAGTAACAGTGCCCAAAAGGCTGGCAGCATTGCCACGCTGTATGGCAATGCTGATTCTTTGGCCTAAAAATAGGCCAACCGCCAGGTCACGTGAAGAGTCGAGCAACCACTTGGCGAAATCTCGAAAAACAAGATATACGTTATAAATTTAATTAATACAGATATCAGGCCTAAAGGAGCATGACCAGAACCTATTTAGGTCCATCATCATTTATTTCACTGTCATAACTCGGAGCTGTTAAGAAATTCCTAAATGAAAAATACTCAAGAAGACCGCGCCCAGTATGAAAATTATCTAATAGCTATTATGATTACTAAACCAAGTGACAGGAACTACATCAGACGCGTAAAAAGATTGGATCGCAGACTAGTAATGATTTGGCACATGTCTTCTATTGGACGCATTTCAACATTCATTCATAAATTATGGTTTTGATGAATGATGTTACTAAGTTCTCTACTCTTGTGTATTTATGACACTCTTTTTGTTCAAATACTCGGAAAGTTATTGGCAAGACATAATGTGTTATGCTATGGTAATTTTCTTGCCTCTTTCGACGTGGTCATGAAAACACTCCGTCTTAGGATATGGTTGCCTTCCCGCTTGAACAATACGGTGATCGTCTTTTGTCTGTAAAGTCGATATTAGAATCTACACTTGAGTGAAAGTTCATTTGTGTTTCATTCTACGTTTACACAACACTGACAAAATTATATGAATGAACGTTCAAAATCAAAATCAATCAAAATCAAAAGTCATTTATTCAAACTAGGCTGAGAATCAGCACTTTTCGAACGTCAAAATTACAAAAGACAGTCCCCCAAAACGCCCGCCCTTCACCACTTCCTAGTGCTTTCGCTGGGAAGAAGAAGTGTTGTATATGTGTACTTCCTTTACCTATAAGAGGCATATCTAGCTGTAGACCTCAATATATTGAATTGAGACGATATGCAAGTGTTGCTTTCTCTATGCGACAGGCAGAAGTGTGGATACGATCGATGTGCCTAATGTGTTATTTATATATTAACAAAGCTCTTAGACAAAATCCTTAGAAGGTTTTAGAATATGACATTTAACAATAACAAATACTTAAAAAAGCTAAAATGTTTTAAAGAAATGAGGTTGATACATAGATACAATACATCGTTTATTACGTGCACACAAAAGCACGATTAAATAATAACTAATTATATGAATGTTACGAAATAGCTACAAGGTGCCGATATACAAATATAAAAAGGAAGAAAACAAGACATATTGTGATGACACAATTGGCTTTAAGATATGTTCACTTAAAACCTCAAACAAGAGCGCTGCTAACTGTCTGATATAAGAGCCATACAGGCTCCTTATTTGGTAACGCCTCCTCACATGGCGTAGACATTAAACATCAACAATAACTGCATCATACAACACATCACACCACCCATTACGTAGGTATTTACGATATACACTCGGTATCATCGTTCCCTAATATAGCAATACAACGCGAGATGGATATAAACTGGCCACCGGAAACTATGAAACTTGACGTCACGCCAGCGAATGTTACGGAATCCATTGACGTACTACATGAAACACGATATTTCATGTACTGTACGCTGTGTATTCTTTGCAGATCAAATTCTAGCAACGTTAGTTGGTGTGAGTTTTTTTTTATTTTTGTAGATCAAACATACCAATAAACTGTTTCGATATCTACTGTAAGAAAAAATGTTAAGAAATAATGTTAATAATATACAACGTTAAATGCGCAAAACCTCAGACACCCCAACTGATTTTTAATTTAATTGACCTATTTCAGAGAGAAAAAATTCATTAAAAAAATTGTAAAGGTTTTATGTGCTGTTTTAGTTTTACTGGCCATTCTGATCGTTTCTTGCGTCTGCGACGATGCTTTATCGAGGGAGCAGTCGTCACCGGGCCGCTGCGCCGCGCTGACATTGGGTTGCTTGAGCTATTAATAAATAGAAACGGCAACGTTTTTAATGAAGACTTTTTGAAAAATGTGACTTATATTAAAAAGTGGTTCAATTAATTCTGCTCGTTATTCTGATCAAACTATTTTCAGGTTTTGCGCATTTAACGTTACACGTTGTATTACGTGATCAGGAAAATTTTAATAAAAATATAACCTGCTTTTGTTCGTCAAAATAATTTACTATATGCTTACCTGATGTAATAATTTACTATATGCTTACTATATGCTGTACCTAATTTAAAAAGATTCTTTAAAAAATAACTGTAAATAAAAATATTCGTCATAACAAAAAAAATCTAATTCCAAGCTACACAGCAATCAAATTAGCGAGCGCCTTTTTCAAAGACGCGCGAACTGCAGCAAACATTTACCAGAACAATTGACACCATTGTGGAGGAAAATAAAAGAATCACCCGTCGGCTCGTCGGGACTCGGAATTGCTCGGCATTCGTCGTAAAACAATGTTTTATTGTGATATAAACATGGCTCCGGCAGACAGCCATTGACGGCCGATATTACGGGCTTCGCAGACGAGCGACTGACAAAAATCGGTCCGGCGGCAGAGATGTACCTACGTTTCTCCAGTTAAGTATGTTTAAGTCCTATGTAATAGGGGGCGAATTTACATCAACCAGGAACTAATCCAGACTCCGAGCTGCTACTGAGAAATTCCAGGTGGGAAAACGAAATAGCACTTTGCCCGACCCGGGAATCAAACCCAGGACCTTATGCACTGCGGTAGCGCTTGCGACCGCTAGAACAACGAATGATTTTGTTTGAAACCACAGAATCATTCTCCCTGACGCCCACGCGCCGCGAAAGAAAGTGTCATACTATGTCGTGTAGGTCATCCGTCATACAAAATTTTCATCGTCTCTGATTGACACCACACTACCATTCATCATCTCCAAAAATAGTCAGACTTCAGACACGAGACGGCAAGAAAATGCCACAGCATGCAAGCAATAGATGACACATTAAATTGCAAGGATGTTTGGCGCCTGAATGACATTGACAGGGGGGCGTTGTTGGTAAACATTTATCACAGAAATTGTACTGACATAACAAGATGGCGGCGTTAGTTTAGATTTTGGCCACGAGCCAAAAAAATCTTGTTGCGCTAGACCTATGTGCACTTGTCAGTACAAATTGGAAACCAATTAGTACACTACTATACATTTCCAGTTTTAGCTGACCTTGCATTGTATATGTTTTTCGTACAGTGAGAAGTCAGCTTATATTGGAAATACATAGCTTTATATGTATGTGCCTACTTGGTAGTCATCAAAACGTTCGTCTGCATTAGGCCTTATGCAGTAATGAGCACTTTACGTTCGCATGCGCTAACAAGGCTCTAAAGCGATTGGCTAACGTTTATACTGACTATTGTGCTTTGTTCAGTTCTGTACTGCACCGTCAAGTGCTGCAGACTTCTTTATGTGTAGTAATGTAATTCTGGAGCTCGCTTGAGCTTTTGAAGTAAACGTTTTCGTTATTGAAAGGGACGCTTTTGTTCTGTATTGTATGAGTAAATTAATTAGTTTTCATGAAAGAGACCTGGCGAATGCTTTGGTATTGTCCTTTGGACTGCTTTTCAACGCCAATAATTTGTTTAATTGCTTGAGACTTCTTATATTAGGTAATTCCGAATATATTAATATTACACATATTAATAAAAATGTTCACGAAATTAATTGAACCACCCAAGCTCTTTAAAACGTCGTAACGTTTACGAGTATGCTTTAAAAAGGTATTCTCTGAACGGCATGAATCAGGCGCCAATTTTAAACGTCCGATTTGGCCCATATCGGAACTTGACCGAGATTCGGGCCAAAGCAATAAACATCTCTCATGCCAATCCGCTAAAATGTGAGCACCCAGTCACACGTAGGTTTAAATATTCGGTAGTTCACTAGATATCATTCACATGATAGGTACTAATATAAGTACAAACACTTCTATAGAACACACATAATGAGAATCGTCGTTTGACACGCACAACCTGTTACAGTGAAAGGCTTGGATATATTATTATGGCGATGATTTTAAAGGCTACTAACAATGAATAGGCAAACATACTATATAGGGGAATTATAAAACGAGCTTTGCGACTGATGATGACATACTGTATTAATAACTTGAGCGGTATGAATTTGAGTAAGCGAAAAATTAACTAAACTAACGACGAATATTGATTAATAATAAAATCCAGAACGAGCTTACAAAAAGTGGATTGTGATAAATCCATTTCATATATTAAAATTTTATCCGAGCGACTACATTACTAAGTGAGCGACTGGAAATACAGAGAGGGCAACTTAGAAAAACACAAGATTGAACTTGAGAACTTAGGATGCAAGAGCGAGCGAAGCGAGCTCGTGACTTGGGGCACCCCGACACGGACAGGTTAGGTTCGAAGGGGATGACGGACGACCATCCGCTTCGTGTTAGGTTCCTTTAAACCCTGCAGACAGAAATAGGGGCCCCGCGAAGCGGGGCTCCGTCGACTACGCCTTATTATTATGCTCATTTTGTATTTTAAGTAACTCAAATTAATGTTTGTAAGATACTATTCTGTTGATTTTTCGTCACTTACAGTCAGTCGCTCACTTAGTAATTATGTAACCCAAATTAATTAATTTTGACACTTAAAATTGTAATTTACAGTCACTCGTTTTATTGCTACCCTACTATATATTACTACTACACAGGGTCGCAGAGACCATCGATGCACAATCACCGATCCAGTACATGATTGTGAAACAACAGGCTTTGAAATGATTCGTCGGTAATTAAAAAAAAAACAGCTATTTCCTCCAAATGTGTAATACCTAACCTATCAAAATATATGGAACAGCATTTTTTTTTATGCCTGACGAATAATTTCAACGCATAATATCCAAGCCTTTCATTCGAAAGTATGGACAAAAAATAAAAGTGCTTCTGGCAAATGAGAATATCGACCCCAAAAACAAAAAGAGTCAAACCGTAAACAAAGCAGCCAGGCCGTATTTATTAGCCTAGACATCCATCCATTTTAATCCCGTATGGTCTTTGTCAGGCAAACAGTGAATGAAGCATATGTATTGAACACTCTCTCTGAATTCGCTCTTTGCGGATTAATCTGCTTTGTGTTCGCCGGTGGAGTGCCATTGTCAACCTATAGAGGCCACTAATTCAATTTTGCTAATGGTTTCGGCCATTTCACTTTATGTCTACTTCAATATGACGGCCACGCGTGTGGGATTTGGATTTATGTTTTTTTTTTCTTTAATTCGTTTTTTTTTATTTATTTTTTTGCTGGAAGTTCAGAACTCTGTGCTTTTCTAAATTTTCAGTGGTGAGTGTGTTTTTATTTACATTGCTTTTTCAACTAATGGGTTTTTCAATGAATTGTTACTCTACGCCCGTCGCATTACGACAACATATGGACGAGCATTTCACATTCACCAGTGGTACGATGTAAGTGTCTATTTCGCTACGTAAGAAATGAATATTTATTTATGATTTTCCTTACTTTTCATTTAATATAATATATGTAATTTGTATTCGTAGTATATACAAGTTCCGTTTACCAATCTTATTCAGGTTAGGTTTTCTCAGAAATAGCAATTATAACGTTTTTGGGTAAAACTCCGAGAAAGGCCACCGATTGTCTCGTGTATAAAGCCTAAAACAACACAGACTTCAGAAATAGACCTCAAAGAAAACTACACATATTATAATTATTAAATGAAAACTAAGGAAAATTATAAATAAATATTCATTTCTTACTTATACGTAGCGAAATAAATAGACGCTTACATCGTTGTAGAGTTCCGTATCAATAGTTGCTTGGAAACCATTATGTATAATTCCGTATACGGTAATTGAAACATCAGTCTCGCTGTGAGCACAAACTCTTTAGGTATATAATTATTATGCTCCTGAAAAAACCTTGCGCCGGTAAATAAATAAGATCAAAAACTGAAACTCTTTGAAATTTATAGCAGGTAATTGGAAAACCAACATTGAAAAATGAATCCACCTCCACGAATAATGTTTCATTGAACACTACCACGTTCATGGAAGACAACAGACCTGTCAGTACTCTTGTGTATTTGTGTCTACTCCCCTTTGCATGAACCAAACTGCGGGGCAATTCCGTAACATACTAACAGTAGGAATGTTTCATTTTGACAGTTCAACAACATTCATTGTGTAATTACGTTCGAAAATATTAAGCAATGGATTAGCAATATTCTTCAAAATGATGATAGTGTAATTGCGATTAGAGTACTGCCGGTGGATTCTGGAAAAA
The DNA here is from genome assembly GCA_949629135.1 of Eremobia ochroleuca. NCBI lineage: Eukaryota > Metazoa > Arthropoda > Insecta > Lepidoptera > Noctuidae > Eremobia > Eremobia ochroleuca. The sequence goes on along the minus strand of OX451403.1, from coordinate 7,304,874 downwards.
TCTCACCGTGATAACTAAGGTGAAGTGAGCTTAGAGTGAGTTGTGAGTCATGCTGATGCTAGGGATTGACACTATTGACGACTCACTCCACGCTCACTTTACCCAAGTTTTCACGGTGAGATGGTTACAGAATCGCACGGCTGGTTCTAAAGTTCTACCGGCTACACTACGGATCGTTGCCACTCAAATTCGAATCGAACTTGGCCTTTTTACACAAAAAGTCGCTCTAGGCCCGTTGGTTGGCTGGAGGTTGACAAATCAAATCTGTGCGCTGAACTAAATTGATTAGGTATACGAGTAGGAAGGCTGTCGGCTGTTTTAATTTAGTAATTGAACCATTGCCTTTGATATGGACTGATACGCCAGATTAACTCTTTGGAACAACGTGGAGCCTGTTTTGCTATTGTGTAGAAAAGAACAGCCAATATGTATAATTAATTATACATTTTGTCTGCGGGATTCATTGGTGCTTTTATTGGTAGGTATTGTTCTTTTTTTGACAATAGGGGTTTGTACAGAGTGTATGAAAAAATAAAATACAACTTAAATATATATGATGTTAGGTACACCAAATCAGATATAGTTTGTTTCAATAGTTCTAATTAATCTATTGGGTAATTTATATTTTGTGTTATGAATATTGTGTAAATAATTTCACCAACACATCTTTCTAAACGGTGAAGAAAACCATCGTGAGGAAACCAGCATGTCCTAGAACCAAAAACTCGAAGACTTGTGACATCTACCAACCCGCACTGGGCCCGTGTGGTAGATTACAGCCCACGCCCTCTCGAAGAGAGGAGGCCTGTGTCCCAGCAGTGGGAACGTTTTAGCATGATTACGTGTGTGTAATGAAGTGTGCATACTTAACCCTACAGGGCATAGTGTCCCACATATGGGACATACCGAAAAGCGTGTTATATTTAAAAAATGGATCCAAGTAGCGTGATCTAGTGTTGACGAGATTAACTATTATGTTTTTGAGTTTCGAATTTAGTACCAGATATTTTGGATAGATCTGAATAAACATTTATGTTTATTCATTTACGTTTTCTTCAAACCGGTAGGTACTTTGAAAACGATTAACGAGCGGCGTATAATAATCGCAAAAAAATGATAAAATTGAATTTTTTTGTGTCGAAATAATTAGTAGAGGTAAGTTCATGTTCATATTTGTCATTTTACGTGTAATCTTGTAATTTAATTTATACTAAGTAACACAGATTCACATTATAATGCATGATGCGCCATACACAAGAAAAAGCGTTTCTATTGAATTATGATTTTTCTAAATATTTTTTCGAGAAATGGCATCATATTTGCAGGCTAATATATATTTTTTTATGCCGATACGAAAAATCATGCACTGTAGGGTTAAACGACTGTTTCATTGTCGCTCCTAACAAAAAAAAAAAGTTCCCACACTATCGTAGATACCCCCTTAATAAAAACTAAAAAGTATTCATAACACTACGATTGAAAACTCCTTTCCAATTTTCTTGGAAAAAATCTCACAATCTAAACGCCAAGTTCTTCCTTGTTTTCATAACATCACTTCATAAATCCTTTTTGATTTATATTCTCGAATACCTTAGCCCGCCTTTGTTGTACGTGACAAAATTAAAAACACTTCTTGTGCATAAAAATATAATAATTTACCTGCAGTTACCTTGTGTCTCTAGTCTACTTTATTAAAGTTTTCGAGCCAAAGTGATAAAAATGATGGGCCTTCATAACTAAGCAGCTTTGTCTTTATTTCGTATTATTTTTTAATGAAAACTGGTGTCGTTTTATTTTGACACAAAAGGTCGACAGAGGCAATGACCTGTGAAGTTCAGGCTAGCTATCTTGAATGGGCTTAGCAGAGTCATTAATGGATCACAGCACAACGAATTAAATACTAGCCGGTCGATTCTAGAAAAATCTCACCGTGATAACTAAGGTGAAGTGAGCTTAGAGTGAGCTGTGAGTCATGCTGATGCTAGGGATTGACGCTATTGACGACTCGCTCCACGCTCACTTCACCCAAGTTTTCACGGTGAGATGGTTACAGAATCGCACGGCAGTACTAGATTAATTTCATTCTGTGCTACCTTTTCTGATTCTTACTACTTACGATAAAGATCACTGCGCGTATCTAAGTAGGTCTATAGAATATTTTACTTGCCAAGTCAATATTATCATTTTCTTTATAAATTACAACAAAAAATATATAGTAGGTATGAGGTACTGTATTATATTGTAGACAGCTTCTACCTGCGACTTTGTACACGTGATATTATCGTCCGCCATTACTATCGCGCTATTAGTTCGTTTTCACTTAGCGTTATTTAAGACTTTTTTATTTTTTTGCTCCGCTTCTATGGATGTAGTTTGGTGGTAAATAGCTAAAAACCTTCCCCGAGAATCGGGCTATCAAACGCTGAAATATTTTTACAAATCCGACGAAGGTAGTTCTAGAGATTAGGACGTTTAAACAAACAAACAAACAAAATTGAAATTGGTAAACAAATTATTCGGTCAAATTACGTGCCAATGAGGATTTACGTGTCGTTACTATAAGAAGTTCGCCGACGGCCGACGACGTTCCATTTACTTCAATAGCTATTGATGACGTCAATCGTGTTGTAAGCTATTTAAATAATTATTATATTTTTGTAAGAATAAGCATTCCATTACTTGGAATTTATTAGTTAAATAGTCATAAAACCATTTCGGGTTTTCTTTTGCGATCCTCCGGCTGTGGTAAACGTAATTGTAACAATAATAGCAGGTAGATATACTACCTTATATTACGAGAACATAAAATATTTATTATACGAAAGACCTTTCATTTAACTCTATTAGAGGTATTGTTTGTTAATATCTTATTTACACATAACATGATATCACGCCTGTATTTCTATAAGGGTAAGGCAGAGTACACACACATTTTCTCGATTTATGTTAATATCTTGTTTGTTTCCAAAATTCGCAATTTCTATGAACATGAGCTAGATAATTAAGGCTGAATATTCTCTAACCAATACCAAACTCTGTAATCCATTTAAGCAAAGTTAAGACCTCATTTATTTCTGATGCAAAAATTATAGAATTTACTTCAGCCATCTTCAAACCAAAGTCTTAAAACAATATTAGCCCAATTTATAGTACTGAAATTGTTTTCAACAATTGAGACTGTATTTACTGATAAATTAATACTTTTGGAACGTAGTACTTTAGAAACTAGGTGGTCTAGCTGTTCGAAATAATGTAGTAGAAGGATGCCCCTTTTTTGGGTGGGAAATTATCAAATAACGTCTCCCGCTCTGTGCGGAGCAAGAGGGCGTGTCAGACTTTTACTGACTAAAACCCACCCGTGTTCCTTCAGTTGCCTGTGCCAGGGGCCACGGTAACTCTTTCGAACAACCGGGGACCCTGGAAGAATGCCTTATGCATGGTTGATTTGCAGAGAAAATTACTTTTATTTATTAGGTATTTTTAGGAAACCATGAATTTCGCACGTAAACTCAAAAAATGTTTATTAGATTCTATATAAGAGTAGATTAAGTACATATATGTTTTAGATTTACCTAATATTAAGTTTACTGTAAGAGAAACTCAACGATCTCACAGTTAAACTGCGTAAGCAGTTTTGTGCGTGCAATGTACAGCCGCCAGCACATCAAGCTACTACAATATGTCAAATTTCTTTAATAGATTTTCACCTTTATCGCTAAAGCTTAAGGTTAAAAGTTGATTGGGTAAATTTGACAGTTTCGGGTAGCTTGATGTGCTGGCGTCTGTACCTAGCTTTAAGAAATTATAAGTGAATAAAAATCTTCATTCATTCATTCATAGATAAACTCTCACCTTCTTTCCATGGGGGCAGGCGTAGTCAACCTATAATTTTCCCACTGCTGGAACCATAGACATAGAAAACTTATATCCCATCTCAATGGCTGGAACACAGACCTCCCATCTCCCATCATATCACATGTCTTCGAATTTATGGTTCTAGGACATGCCGGTTTCCTCATAATATTTTTCTTCACCCTTTTGAGACCAGTGGTGATGAATTAATTTACACAAAGTAAAGCGCCGTCTGTGTTCGAAACTACGACCTACAACTCGTAAGTCCACTACCACCATCTTTTAAAAGCTAGTTCATCTTATTTAAAATGAAAACCTCCGTGAATTTAGTGACGTTGTCAGCCATTTTGATATTATTTATGTAAAAACGGTTCGGATTTAGTCAAAATGTTGCCGGCGGACTTGAACGGGGGTAACTGCAAAATATGGTAACGTAAATAAAGATGTATTTGCTTCTATTTTAATAAATACTGAAGTAAATATTGGAAATATTCAGGGAAATAGTTTCTCCATTTTGCGAAGTTTAGACGGGAAAATACATTTTGTATTTAGCCGGGACGGAGGATAAAATTTTAATCCTATATTTTACAATATCTACACTGAATTTCTAGAATTGTTTACAGGATTTTTTTTTTGTTTGAGTTGGTAACGAATACCGGGAACAACTTGTCAGTTATGAATTGGACATACATAAAAAAAGGTTTCTTTAAAAAACTACAAAATGTGAATTTTATTCCAACACTAGCTTCTGTCTGCGGCTTCACCGCGGGAGTCCTATGTGCAGCAGTGGACGTCTTTCGGTTGAAATAATGATGATGATGATAATGTTATTACAAACAGACACTTCGATTTTATTTATTTGTAAAGATAGAGAATTCGAATTGAGGTTTGCAGATTCAAATTGCGCTGGAAATATAAAACGCAAAAAAAGAAGTAGGTAGGGGAACCTATAATTTTTTTTTTCACTTTGAGCTTCAAACCTTGGCCAAAGACATCGTTCTCTAAGCCCCACAATATTTAAAAAATCATCTAAAATATTCTAGCTGCTGTTTTAATATTGTGATAATATATCATTACAAGAGGCATCCATTCTGACAAGCTATCAATCATCTTGGTCCAGCACTTGGCACGGGCTTACGACTTGTTACAAATGAATTTTTAAGCCCAGCACTGCGTCGCCCGTCCCTTATCGACCGATAAAATATAGTTACGTTTATGTATTAGGAGTTTCACCTTCAAAAGCACTTGGTTTGAATTCATTACACAAGGTTATTAATGCAAATAAAAATAGTTTTTATAACCAGATTTTATTTAAATAAAAACGTAACCTAAAAAAAAAGAATAACGCGAACTAAAAAAAAAAAAAATTATTAAGAGACACTTTAAAATATATATAAATTTCAAACGCTTGAGTGATTGATATTGTGTAGTAGATACACCTATATAACGGAAACCGTACATCTGAGTATCAAGCTTTTAAAATTTATGTAGATTTTAAAATGTCACTTAAATTTATTTTTTTCATTTTAGTTCGCGTTATTCTTTCTTTTTTAGGTTACGTTGTATTTGAAACACGCTTGTTTTTCAAAACTTTTTTTTTATTTTCACTTTATTTTTCACTTTTTAATCTTAAAGATTTGTTTATTTATTTGTTTACATTATATTATATTTAAGTCTGGGTGTTTTTCTATCTATAATATGTATGTATTTACAAAAAAAAAAAAAAAAAAAAAAATCGTATATAAGTAGTTTATCAGCCATCTTGTTACCATAACACAAGCATTAGGTTGCTTAGCTTGGGACAAATGGTGCTGTGTGAAATGTCCAGGGATTTATTATTATTATTATTATTATTATTATATTTACACCACTGACATTATTTACATTATGAACATTATTTACACTGTTTGCATTATTGACATTATATATACTACTGATGTTATTTAGTTCCTATATATATTACCAACTGTTTGTTTTATATTTGAATTGAATTATTCATTTTGATTGTTCACGTGTTTAGTAATATTTCTCATTCTACTTATTTCAGATAGTGCGCGGGTCTTACATGGTGTTCCATGTAAGACCCGCGCACTATCTGAAATGAGTGCCCTGATATTTTATTGCAATCTAATACATTGATCATAAGACCTTCTAATGAGCGCACTCTGCTCAGTGTTACGTATGCTTGACTGCCCGCAAAGAGTTTCGGTCCTAAATATATTACGGCATAATCTACGGTGTTACTCTGCATCAAGTGAACGGTTCATGCCCATGATACAATCAAGGATAACATGCGTCTTTCAATAGTGTCTTTCAATGGTTGTTTTTAGCTGGAAATTGTACAGCGATTGGTTTTATAATATTTTTATTATAGTGTGATTTTGTTAACTTTATCGTTTTCTACTCTTCAAGCCCTTTCATTTGATACCCATATTAAGTGGGTTGAGGAAAAATATTTAATCTGCCATCTTGGAGCAGCGGCCATATTGAAATTATTACAACATTGAGTATCACACATTGTATTGTCACCAGAATTAAAGGTGTATGCAAAATTTCAGCTCAATCGGATACCAAAAAATGGTCGAAAAATGTTTTGCGAATTTTGACGGACAACTAACATACAAACCGTGCAAGTTAAATAAAAGCCCGTTAAAAGCGTAGCGCTCGCGTAGCAGTAAGTACAAGTAGTAGTATAAGTAGGTACCTAGATTTATTTTGATTAGTATAAATTTAGGTCTTGCTGTTTAAGGCTTAGCTAAACTTGCTTGACCTAGAGACACGGTTTGAAACATAGTTCAAGAAAAAGCGTCTACCTATAACTATGTGCTCAAATACACGAACGGCACATTGTCAACGCCAGGCGTCGACGAGTGTCGACGGCTGCAGTTACCTCTGCTGTTGACGCGTGCCACTTGTATGTATGCACACTAAGCAAGAATTAAACTTAGAACTAAAAAGTCCCTCCTGCATATAAATGACTTAAAAGTACGTATGTATTAAAAGTTTGCTTAAAAATCATAAAGTGATATTTTAACAGAAACAATTCAGCCTATCGCAGTCCACTGCTGGACTTAGGCCTCTGCCAGACTGCGCCACAAAACCCTGTCCCCCACCTTAAGCGTCAAGTCTATCTCAGCCAACTTTTACCAACCAACCATCCGTCATCATCACACCATCTATTAGAGCTTCAAATAAATTCTGGTTTCGTGAATTCTAGTTTCGTCTAGTGGTCAGCGGCCCTGACTGCTATGCGCAAGGTCGTGGTTTCGATTCCCACCTAGGACAAATGTTTGTGTGATGAGCATGATCATTTGTTCTTTGTCTGGCTGTAATTTATCTATAATATGTATGTATTTAGAAATATATATGTATGTTTATCAGTTGTCTAGTACTCATAGCACAAGCTCTGCTTAGTTTGGGACTAGATGGCGTTGTGTGAAAGTTGTGGAATATTATTATTATTATTATTATTTGTAGTAGGATTTAGACATAAAAGCGCTTAAATTCACATGTTTTACAGAGTTACGTGCAATACGTAAACAAGAAGTTTTCATCTCTAAACTTTCTTCATAAAACAACGATTTTATCGCTTGCTTCTCGTGACTAAACGTGACTGTATTTTTCATTTTATTTTATCTGCTGTGTCTTAAATTTGAAGGAGCCTAGCTTTTTAAGCTGCGTTATGAGAACTCGATTTTAGCGATCATTGCAATACACTTGGGGAGAATTTCTGTAAGAGCATTGTTTAATCTACTAAAACTGCAATAAAAAAGTGCTTATTTATTTTTTATATTTAAACTTTCTGCACACAAAAAGGTACAAAGGCGCTCTTAGGCATTCTATACCGGTCGACCAAGGATGGTGAAGAAAATAGATAATGATGATATTTTGACTTGATGGTTTGCTAGTGATGAGATTTCATTATGCTTATTTTGTCGTGCATAATAAATATGATCAAAATATAGGTTGTAATAATATATTGAAGCTTATTGAAACTGAAAAATAGTAATAATAATAATATTCCATAACTTTCACACAACGCCATCTAGTCCCAAACTAAGCAGAGCTTGTGCTATAAGTACTAGACAACTGATAAACATACATGTATATTTCTAAATACATACATATTATAGATAAATTAATAAAGCATTTAAATTGCATGGCACGGTTTCTTTACGGCACGGCGTATAAATCTCGCCGTAGAAAAAACGTGTCTGGCAACAAGCTTTCACAGTGTCCATATAACACTGACGACCGTGCATACAAGGCACACACGGTGAATAAACCGTAGTATTTCACGGCAAGAAAAACGTGTGTAAGTGCCTCAACCTAGTCATACGTACCTACCTACGTTAATGTATTACAGTTAACGGTTAGGTTAGGTTAGTTATCCACAGAAATGATAAGTACATTCGTAGTTTATTCAATTACTACCCAGAGTTTATTTGAAATTATAAAAATGATGACAATATAGATGGTGCATACTTTCGAATAAATAAAAATCGTATTTAGTATTAATCTCATAAATATTACTAATCTTACTCATTTTACATCATGACGCGCGAGGCTGCCAGCTCTCCAAGCTAATCCTCTATTCTTTTCTATCCTTCTAAATATTAAATAGTGTTGTCTCCCTATATATGCCATCAACTTATAAAATAGTTACGGCTCACAGACTGCTATTCTGTAAAAATCTCACCGTGGGAACTTAGGTGAAGTGAGCGGGAAGTGAGCTGTCATTCATTCCTAACGCTAGGGATTAACACTATTAAGTGCTCACTTCACTTATGATTTCACGGTAAGATTTTTACAGAATCGACCGGCTGGACACATGCAGCTCAATAATTTTGGATTTTTAATGAAAAAAATTGATTCACCAAATTGTGAGATGTGCGGCACAGATGTTATACATTTACTAACGGAATGTGTCAGAATTCAGCCTATGTATTTATTTATTTATTTATTTGGAGACAGCAAACAGCAGTGTAATAATAAAGTAAAAAAGGTTAGAACTTAATAGTAGAGGTAACAAATACACTACTCACAGCGTTATTATTATTACGTTTTACGTTATAAGGTCCGATAGTTTTGTTTATTTTTGGTTTTATGACGTTATAAGGTCCGATGGGGCTGGCATGTACAAACGCCAGCTCGTCAAGCTACCCGAAACTGTCAGATTTTCCCAATGAACTTTGAACCTTATGCTTAAGCGATAAAGTTGAAAATCAATTAAAGAAATCTGACAGATTTTAGTAGCTTGATGTGCTGGCGTCTGTACAATTTTATAAAAGTCCCTAATAATAAACAAAGAGAAATAAAAAATAAAATAGAGAAAAATACTCGTGGAGGTTGCAAGGGGAAACCATGCCGGCCAAAGGTAAGCGCACACTAGCTACCGCCCATAACCACCAGTTGCTGTCGCCTCTTGCAGCAGAGCTAAGTACCTACTGCTCTTCTAGCGGGTGGCCGCCACACGCGTGCGACTAATCCATTCAAAATGTATGAAAAAGCACGTGAAGTACTTGTCACTGGTCTACCGGTGGCTGTGGCCGGTGGCTCGTTTGCACCTAGCCTAAAACCTCTACAGTACCTACCCCGTCTCATCCACAAGATCATTCATTACATTTACCTAACAACATAATATTATATTTAGCTACTTCAATATCTCTTTACAGCCAATAACTAATATTGACACGTTTATTGAAGCGTGTAACGCAGCAGCACTCGAGCGCACTGGCGTGGCACGTCAAGTCAAGTGTAATGACGTCATCGGTGTGGGAGTTGACGCCGTGGTCCCCAAACCGCTTGTCTATTAAGGAAACATACGGTTAGAGATATTTATTTCTTAAAAAGAGTTATAAAATTCACTTGTAGAGAAAACATAAATAGGTTTAGAACAATTAAATATGTATTTTAAAACTAACATTACATTATTTCGACTTAACGTACATCGTTTTAGCATAACAAGTACAAAATAAACATATCAGAAGAAGGTAGGTTACACACAAGAATTAACACAACAGTTTTGAGCGAAAAGCGTAGGGTACAATTTAATAGTCTTTGCGTGTTTACAAAGGCCTACGACACAGTGCAGAGCATAAGCGATTTATAAAAACTGTTTTATGTTTTTCGGTTATTATTTGTTCATAAATTTATGAATTTATATATTTATGTAGACTATCATTACAAGTACCGTTATTACAAGTACCGTTTACAATGACAAATTATAGGCGACCCTTTTTGTATACGCAGTTCAATATTATTCAACAACCTGCCATCGCTTTTAGAAATTGATTTATTTTGTACGAGTGCGTTAAGAATCAGGAAAATCTTGAGCAAGGAATATTTCAATGGGTGAATGTTTGTGGTTTATCGCATACCTACCTATTTTCCATGCCTTTTTGTTTTTCTTTATTTTTTTTATATTACATTGCAATATATATATGTATATGGAAGCTTGTAATTAGCAATTGTCAGATACTATTTTTTTTTTCGTTATCATTTACGTGTATTAGTCTGTAAGCTTTCTTAAAATTGTAAAAATAAAATCATTATTTATTTTTGATTAATCGAAAAGCAGGGAATGCTCTTTTAATAAATGTATATATTTTAACCCTCTATGACTCATAAGCTGGGATTTATTTGATTTTTTGGATTAGAGAAGATTACAAAAAAATAAAAGACACGTGTTTCTGTATTTTCATTATTTTTAATTATTTGGGAAGAAAATTACAAAAATTGCAACAATCACTTTTACCAACAAAAACAAAATAAAATATGAAAGTGTTGAAAAAAACGTTACAAAATAAAGTTCAAACACTCACCTCTCCAATTTATCAATATAATAAACAAGACACGAGCAGAACAATTTTTTATATATTTTTTAAATCACAGTGAACCGCCACGTTTCGTGCCTAAATACCGACTGTCGTAATTAATAATAGTACTATTCTTGTTACAAATCTCAATTTGTAACAAGAATCGCCGTCTAGTCGTATTTTTTGGTACTAGTTCATTAGTTCGGAGTGTAGACTACGAGTTACAGTGCGCGATTACGTTATGAAATCTATTATTTTAAATTTCGAAGCGTTTGTACGGTATGTTACCTACAGTCTACACTGAGCTATAGAGGGTTAACATGTCAATAATATTGTCATGTTTCTGAACTAGTAATATACAAATCTTTTTAAACTCTGCTTGCTCTGTGGTGTAGGCCTTAAATACTATATAAATATATACCTTATATACTATTTTTTTTTTTTGTATTTTTTTTTATATATGAAGATAAGAGCTATAGTAGAGCAATGGCGGTCCAGCGGTATAATGGCCGCGACTTACGAGTTCTGTAGGTTGTAAGTTCGAACCCAGACAAGCTCTTTACTTTGTGCAAATTAGTTCGTCACCGCTGCTCTAAAAACGGTGAAGGAAAACATCGTGAGGAAACCGGCATATCCTAGAACCAAAATTTGGAAGACATGTGACATTACCAACCCAACCCAAACTGGGCTCGTGTGGTGGATCACGTCCCTCTCACTGAGAGGAGGTGTGTGTCCCAGCAGTGGGAACATCATACACAGATTATGCTGTAAACACAACAAGACAAAGTAAACGTATTAATTGAATGTCAGTTTTAATATACGCTCTACGTGTAGCTAAATTTTATTTTATCAACGCTGATAATATAAATCCTCTATAGAGGTTTCAGAAACGACCAGTGCCATAGTAACCATAATATCATCCAAACGAGTGTTATAATGTCATACTAAATTTCATTATGGATGTTGTTTGCTTTTTCGATCCCTTCCTTTACTCATCAAACAGTCACATTCTCACTAAGTACTCAATTCGTGGTATCTTTATAAATTTCAAAAAAAGAACGTTGTCATGCACTCGCGTTTTACTACCACGGCAGCGCCGTAGTTACCTATAATAAAATTAAAAAAAAAAAAAAACTTGTAGGTTATTCGAATTCACGTCGTAATATCGAAACAAAATTGCGGGACATTTTGTTTCGATATTATTATAGTACCTATTGCAATTAGTATTGCAAAAATTTAATACATAGTTTGTTTGTATTAGATAAATAGAATAGAGTTCTTACAACACTGGACAACACCCTATGGTTCCAGAACCTTTTATAGAGGATTCATATGGGTGTAGATAAAGTCTGGTATGCAACTGTACAAAATTAGGTATTAAAACACTCATGTGATACTATTATCACACGAGGCATTTGTGTTTTAATACCCCTTATTATACAACAGTTGTCTAAATATCTATTAAGCTTCGCATAATGCCACATAATATTTTGTAAACTATCAGTGAATTTGAATGAATCAATCAGTGAATTCATTATACCTAGGTTGATCATGATGAACCATCAAACTGATGCTGCCAGGAATATCGGCAGTGTAGTGGAAAGACGAATATTTTTGCCTGTTTACAAAATAGCTTGTTCAACTGTATCTAACAAGGAAACCTTTTGAAGTGAAAACTTTTAAATTTTCTAACAAAAAGCTCCTTGACAACCAGTTAGTGTTATATTGGCTCCTTCCGCCATGCTTTATTTTTATTCGCTTTTCCGCTATTAGTTGAGAGCGTTCGAGATTTTTAGCTTTTTCTTTTTAATGTCGGTTGGACAACCAGCCAGTGCGATAGAAAATTTTAATTTTATTTTTTTTATGATACAAAGATTTTGCAAAGATAAAATGCAAACTTATTAGATTGTTAGTTGTTTAAATGTACGACGCTTTATTCCCAATTTTTACTCTAAAGGTAAAGAGCATTCCCACGGTCTATTCTGCCAGTTCGAAACTTGTTATAATATTGACGGCCAAAAATCACCGTCTGCATCCACTAATATCGTCAAGTTTTATTTATCTCCACACGTGCACATTGTGCCTCGGAATGTCCGTCTGATTCAATTTTATTAATGGACTTGGAAACTTGCCCCACTGACTGTGAACCATTCTATTTGTCGCGAGACGAGCATCTTAGACCGTCGATGAGTGATTTCATAACCTATGCGCTTGTGTTTAGGTCTATATTTGTGGGATAACGCATTGTGTTTATTGTAGGGTTGTTACAGAATAACAAACATTTTATATCGTATCGTGGCAACAAACAATTAAACTCTTTCATCAGTGACAAAATAAATTTTCATCCTGACTGAAAAATAAACTGAAATCGTTTTGCTGAGTGGTTTCAATAAACCTTCGTTGCAGTCAGCATATCCGTTTGTGTTTCATAGACATACTAGCTGTTGCCCGCGACTTTGTCTACGATCCGGTATAAAAAATAGCCTATGTTATTACCCAGGTCATGGTCTATCTGTGTGGGCAATTTCAGCCATATCCGATCCACCGTTTTTGCGTGATTGAGTAAGAAACAAACTCACTTTCGCATTTATAATATTAGTTACGATTTTTCCCTATTGAGTCTCTGAGTAGTGTCAATCTTTTTGTCTCTATCTAAGTTTCAAACACAAGATTCATACGTATAAGTTTTAGTACTAATTTTCTTAACACCTATGTTAATAAAATTAGCTCAATTTTTTTTTTAATAATTTCCCTGTGACGATTCCACATTTCCCACCCAGTGTGCCTTGACTTGATAGCCAGCAAGTTTTTGGCACTCTACTTGTCTTTACCCAGCAGCCCTCGTCCTAGTCCTCGTTCCTACTAAAACAGATGTACTAGTCAGTTCTGTCAACAAGTAGGTAACATCCCTACGTGTAAGACGAGTCGTCCCGCCCCGCGAGACAGCATTGACTCATTGAGTCACATCACACAACATGTCAACAAGGCCAACCCGTTTCGGCGTTTACGATATTGCTTTTTGGTTAATTTACTTTATGCTCATTCAATGTTTTCACATTCGATACTGTTCTGGTCTTGTGATGTTTACTACCGATGTGCTTGGCTGCCAGTGTTGGTGTACTTACTGATTTGCTTGATGATATATACTATACATACTTTGAGGTGGATATCTCTATTTTTTGGGATGCCTATAAGTGTTAGTGGTTTGAAGTTGCTTTCGTTTAGTTAGCTAAAATACAGTGAGGCAAGGGGACATCGATCCGCAACTTGGTTAAGGCTGCGCGTCGATGTCGATGTCTCCTACTCTGTATAGGATCCGAATGCCTAAATTACCTACATGGATTAAACCTGTCTAAATGATGGTGTATTATATTATTTATCCTTGCCTTTACGTTTCTGTGCTGAAATTCCTTTTCATGAATAGTGTTAAATACTGATCGGGAACTATTTTAAAATACATTTTTCGTGCCTATTAACAATGTATCACTTCTATTTATTCATTCTAGTTCAGGTACAAAACAAGGGTGAACTTGACATAGATTTAAGAAAAACTTTATTTAGCGTTAGTCCTTATATTATTGAATACATTTTATTATTATTATTTACGACCAAGTCAGACAACAACTACCTATTTATTGTATCTACTATTCTCAGTGTTCTCTCAGGACGTACGAACGTTGACGGACTTACCAACCGTATGTCTACATGTTCTTATGTACTTATAGTGATACACTTGTTAATTTCAGCATTATTTGTTTCAGGATGTAACCGGCACCGCCCATGCATGATGGCGGCAGTAAATTCGGTAAGCTTCACAAACTGTTTTTACTAAGCTTATTTACTTCGCTAACAGTGCTCGTTATCATGTGAAGTAGGAGACAGCAGTAGATACGAATAAAGATTATACGTGTGACGTCAGGACTTAGAATCTAATTTAATATTCTATGTGTGTGCAATCTATAGGTATACGTATACAAGTAAGTAACTAATGTTGAGTCAGTATATATGGATAATTAAGAGGAAAGTATAAAAGATTTAAAAAAAACAGAAAAAACACATTTTAAAGTTCACAAAAACAATTTTCCAAGTAAAAAATTAACATTACAGAAAAAAGTGTGTCAATGTATCACAGACACCAGCGTATTCCAAACAAGGGCCCCCAGGGTCTTCCTGTTATTGAAATGGCAGAAAACTGAAGTGAAGTGAGCTTCAAGTGAGCTCTCAGTAGTATCAATCCATAGCATCAGGTACAATGACAACTCACTTCAGTTTTATCGGTGAGATTTTTACAGAAAAGATCGACATATACCGTTCTCCTGAATGACGGATTGCAAACCTCTGCTTTAAAATGGGTAATTCCCAACAATTCATCCATAAAGAAATGAGCATCGCAAACCCAAACAATTAAACTTACACAGCTATACAGTGTGTCCGGACATGGACTAGCGATATTCTAAATACTTAAATATAAGCTATTTTAAAGTACAATTACACTATAGGCTTAGGTCCAATATACTTCCCTGCTATGTGGCAGCCATTTTGTTTTTTTTGTTGAAGTATGCTCTATGCGAGTACAAAAAAAATCATATATCTCAAAGTTTTAGTCATACTGAGATAAAAATAGGCTTATTCGAAAGGCAATAATATTGTCTACCGTCTGCACTACAAAGCAATATGTTCACAATTCCATAACTTTTGAAAAAAAATGTGAAAGTCGAAAAAAAAAACAAAAAATTATGCAATTCAACCAATAATTGTTAATTACTACAAAAACAACCCCGAGAGCTTTTTTATTTTTTATACTAGATCGACAGTTTTTGAGCTAAGCTACAATACAACATAAAATTCACAACTGTATGTCTAATACTTTAAGAGTTATTGTTGTATGAACATAGCGTATGCGCAAGCACAAAAGGCCTTTGTCGGAACCCTAAACAGGAAATCATTAAAAAAACATAACATTCATATTGAATTTTATTTAATGTTTTTTCCAATATTAAATGAAGATTAAAATATCTAAAGCAGTTGCTCAAAGTGGCCACCTCCAGCTTGTAGACACACTACGGCTCTCTGTGCCACCTGGGTTGATGAGCGCCTAATTAAATCCAAATCGGATCTAATTTCTTCGGCGGCTGCCATAATTTTTGCGACGAGTTCTTCCCTGGTATTTGGAACTGTAGCGTATACTTTTTGTTTCATATGACCCCACAAAAAATAATCCAAGGGTGTCAAATCGGGTGAGCGAGGCGGCCACGCTACTACACCACCACGACCGATCCACGGCTGTAGATTATTATTTAAATATTCTCTCACTGCTCGAGAAAAATGCGCGGGTGCACCATCGAGCTGGAACCACATACGCCGACGGTATGATAGAGGTAGGTCCATGAGGCTGTCCGCAAACTGTGTCTGTAAGAATTCTAAAAATCTAGCGCCGTTTAATGTAGGTGGCAATTCCAATGGCCCTATCAGCCTATCGTTGATTATGCCGGCCCACACATTTACTGAGAATTCATGTTGAAATGAGCTTGGGCGCACCGCCCTTGGATTTGCGGAGCACCAGAGATGGTCGTTTCTGTGGTTTGTAATCCCAGCTCTTGTAAATTTGGCTTCATCAGTCCACAGTATTCTTTGTAAAAAATTACGGTTCTGTCTCAAATTTCTATTTATCCACGAACAAAACACAGATCTCGCAGCAAAATCTGGTTCGATCACGTCTTGAACCCGTCGAAAATGATAAGGGTGTAACCCTTCTCTTTTCAAAATTCTCCATACATGCCACTTAGACATTCGAAGTTGCACTGAAATCCGTCTAACGCTTAGTCTAGGATCATTGGTTATTAGTCTAAGCACTTCTTCTTCATCTTCGGGCGATACCAAGCGATTGCGTTCATTAACAGCTCTTTGAATACCTCTTTCCGCTAATCTTGAATGCACGTCGATAAAAGTTTGGCGACTCGGTGTAGGCCTGTTAGGGTACCTTCGTCGATATTCTTGTACAGCCAAATTTGCACTTCCATTGCAAAAGCCATACACAAAGTGTATGTCAGCAATATGTTGCGATGAATATTGACGCTGTGCCATACTTTATCACACTTTTAAATACAAAACACTAACGCAGCACGTAAACAGCACGGACGGTAAGTGAAAGTAGCGATAGCGATCACAACGCAGGGCGAGGGACAACTAAACTAACCCAACTAATAATTTGTCCTTAAAACTGATTTTGTTTCAGGTAGTGGACTAATACGTTCTATCTCGCTTACTCACGGTAGTAACGAACAGTATTTCTCGCCTGCTCTCAGATGGAATACAGTGAATGCCATAAATGACACTCTGGCGGTTAACAAAGACGTTTTGTGCTTGCGCATACGCTATGTTCAAACAACAATAACTCTTAAAGTATTAAACATACAGTTGTGAATTTTATGTTGCATTGTAGCGTAGCTCAAAAACTGTCGATCTAGTATAAAAAATAAAAAAGTTCTCGGGGTTGTTTTTGTAGTAATTAACCATTATTGGTTGAATTGCATAATTTTTTTATTTTTTTTTCGACTTTCACATTTTTTTTCAAAAGTTATGGAATTGTGAACACATTGCTTTGTAATGCAGACGGTAGACAATATTATTGCCTTCCGAATAAGCCTATTTTTATCTCAGTATGACTAAAACTTTGAGATATATGATTTTTTTTGTACTCGCATAGAGCATATTTCAACAAAAAAAACAAAATGGCTGCCACATAGCGGGGAAGTGTATTGGACCCAAGCCTATAGTGTAATAGTACTTTAAAATAGCTTATATTTAAGTATTTAGAATATCGCTAGTCCATGTCCGGACACACTGTATAACAGTATACCACCAACAACAAAGCCGAAATCCTAATCAACATAGCTCCTAAAATTCACTCCACGGTCATTGGAATACATGAATTAATAAACCCGTGTGTTTGACATCGTACAGACAGCTATCCCAATGAATTCAAACGGCAACAATCCAGCTTTGATATTACGATTTCGAAATTATTTTCATATTGCCGTATCTTGTTGCTAGGTTAAAATTAATATCGTAAAATGCGTTGTTATTACACGAACGCACAGTAGTCATCCCATTAACGTGGTTCAATCCGTCGTGAATATCTGCCGTTATACAGTTTAATTGGGCCCGTTTTCGCTTCAAGACCCATCTTTCGCTATGTGATAAATTTTCGACGAAGACTTTATTAAGTGGCGAAAATGTTGATGAAATCGAGACGTGTTCTAAATAACATCGTTGATTTGTTAGAAATGATCTGCTTCAAATATGCAATGATTTAATAGCTTTAATAGCTCGAAGTGGATTAGAGGGCTTTGAATAGATTATGGTGACAGCGGACCGTGATAAAGTGGTTTCTTTTTGTAAATTATGATGTTATCAAATGTATTTTTCTATCTTTAATCCGATAAACATCAGTGTTTATTCAGCTTCTTAAAGGATGAAGTAAAAACATGTTACCGTGTTTTTTTTTTTATAGACCCTCGTGTACAACTTGGAATAATATATGATTAGGTACACAGCGTTTTTAGAGAGAGGTGTGGTCATATTAAAGATACCAAACCTTCCTTTCCATCAAACTGAACAACTTTCTCTATGAAATCAACATTGTAATCGCAAAAAAATATATCAGCAGTCGCATACATTTAACTCGAGTTTTGTATGGCATAGCTGATCATTTTTTTGATGGTTTGCACATTTCTGACAGCCAGTAGAGACCATAAAATAAAACAGCTAAATTTATCACCTGGCATATAAACAACATCTTTGTGTTTCGTTGTCATAACACAGGAATAAAAACACATTAGTAGACCTCTATGTCGTCACTACAAAACTTGTTTTCTCCGTAGGAAAACAGTACCTGCCTAATATTACGTATACTAGATATAATTTATACGGTGAGATTACGTGGTTGCTATAGAAATTGCCGTCTCTTACCTAGAGAACGTTCTACGCATTGCCAAAGTTTTCTAATATTCATAAATATAATGGTATCTGACATCACACGTAAAGTTAGTAACGTTGAACATAGTTACGATTAAGTGGGAACCGCTTTTATTATGTGAATGTCTAAGGACGGCAGATTAAAAGCGAAATGTGATTGTTTATCTGCCGTCCTTCTCATCATAATCACTCACCATTATCTGCCGTCCTTCTCATCATAATCACTCACCATTATCTGCCGTCCTTCTCATCATAATCACTCACCATTATCTGCCGTCCTTCTCATCATAATCACTCACCATTATCCACAGCCCGACTTCACCCACTACTGAACGCCTATATAGGCCTCTCTTTTTAAATGCCATTCCCCACATCCCTGTTCCAGCCTCATCCAGGTTCTACTCGCGATGGAAACAATGTCGTCCGCCCATCTCGCCGCCGGACGACCGACATTTCGTCTTCCAGTCCTTGGACGCCACTCGGTCACTGCCTTACTCCACCTGTCATCACTGTGCCTTGCCAAGTGTCCTGCCCAACTTCATTTGAGTTCCGTAACTCGTTTCCCGATATCGAAAACCTTCCATAGAATCTACAAAAACAGATTGAGGTATCCCATAAAAATAAGTTTTACCACAATGTACTTTCTCGAAAAACGTCAACGGATCTGAAAACCATATCCAACTGTGCAAAAGATCGAATATCGAATCAGCTAAACATTCCCGCTCCACACCTCTCGTTGTTTTATCTCCTTTTTTTCCCGCCCATAAGGCCTCGTTCAGAGCTTAACAGCCACCGATTGAGGTACGTAACTGCGAGTTGCCTCATCACTGTTCTCTCCCCGGTATAAAGTGACCAGATTAAATGGACCTCCGCGAACTATTTTTTTAACAGTTTCCGAGTCCATTTTACGCTGGGATAGTTATATTGGTGCCGGGTTGGACGTTCTACCATGGACGCCTTCCAAATCGCATAGCATTTGAATAGCAACTGCAGTTCGGCGATAGTCGTTTAACTTTTATCGATCCATATCTGAACAATCTTTAGCATATTGGCATCGTTTATATTCTTGAAAATGGACAAATTAACCTATCTATACGATAATGTTATGCTTAAATTATTCCAGGTTAATAAAAGTATATTTATTGGTAATAAGCCAAATAATTGCCATAAATATTCCTCTCTGAAGAAGAATGTAAATACTTGATTCGATTTGATTAGACATCGTTCGGTCGTAAGTTATATGAGTCAATACTTGGGAAGCAAACTGTTCGCTTCGGTGAGCGATTCCGGTTAGGTATATAATAGTAAAGGCTAATGAGGACTATTTGTAACCGAATATTTATTCAAAACGTTAGTGTTCTAACTTCCAAAGAAAATATTGATACTAAGGAAACAGTGTACCTAATGGTCTTGGCATACAATAATTATAAATAATAAAAAATAATAAATTTAATTTAATAAAAAAATTCTTAATAGTGTGAGGAGTTATTAAAAGGCCTATATGTGGTTTTTTTTTTAATGTAGGTATGTTGGGTATACAGCGGGGAAGTAGAAAGTTTTCATCGGTTATCAGAAAAAAATTAAAAAATCTGCCGCGTCATAGAAAAATGCATACCTGTTTCACAGAAAAATGCATACCTGTTTCACAGAAAAATGCATACCTGTTTCACAGAAAAATGCATACCTGTTTCACAGAAAAATGCATACCTGTTTCACAGAAAAATGCATACCTGTTTCACAGAAAAATGCATACCAGTCAAAATGTATGGAACAGTATATTTTTTTTTTTAAATAACCGATTGTTATATTTCAACTAGAGACAGCAGGTTGTGCGTCATTGTCCCTGCCACCCTGTTCTGAATTCAATGGTAAAATGTTAACACGTCAGCAACAACGGATCAATTTTTTTTTTGTTCTATTTTCAATTGTTCTAATAACCATAAACAAATAACAGGTGCTAACCAGTGGACTGGAACCTCGTTTATGGACGGTAACTGAAAATCGTAAGAACGACGCCAAACGACGGCAGTTACACACCTTTAGTTCCAGTTCAAACTCAAACAATATCTTTAATTCAATTTACTCGTTATACTTCAGTAATTTTCTGACTGTTGGAAGGAAATGAAATGGTTCAATAATAACGTCATTTGACTTCATTCTTGAATATTAATATAAAGTATGATAACTTTAGAGAGTTCTCTGTTCTTTCTCATTAACAACTTCACAGGCTAAAAGAGATGAATACTCGTAGGTACAGTGGCCTCCAAAAGTTAGTTGTCATTTTTTCCTCTTTAGCTGTGACACAACACGTTATGATTTAAAATTCTAGTTCCAAATATTTAAACTGTACACTGTAACGTTTTTACTGACTAATTCAACATATGAGTTATCATTAAAACAAAATCAAGTAATCCCTCAGGATTACCTCATTATTATTATTTTTTTTAATCATATATGAGCATCACAAGAGCAGTGGAAAAATATCTACTAGCTTTTGGAGGCCACTTTACGTTACAACTGATTCAAACCAAACACATAACAAAACAATCTTCAATAATTAGGTATTACAAATAACACAAGTAGTTACTTGTACTTCCCAGTCCCCAAGAACTGTAAGATAGAATCAGTTCTACGAGTAGAAACACGAAATGCTCGTAAATGTCTTAGATTCAATTGTCAATCCTAGAGTTGTATCTATGTGGCATGAGGAGATCCGCGGCAGCCAAACTTCGCTAATACTTTAGTACTGGATCTCCGCAGTCATATAAATCCGTCTTTCGTTATTACCCTACTAGTCGGTCACAATACAGCCTTTCTCAATCCCGCTCAATCCGTGCTCAATGTTAGTCATCATCTGCCTAGCCTTTTCCCAACTATGTTGGGGTCGGCTTCCAGTCTAACCGGATGCAGCTGAATACCAGTATTTTACATGGAGCGACTGCCTATCTGACCTCCACAACCCAGTTACTTGGTAATACGATACCCCTTGGTAAGACTGGTTGTCAGACTTTCGGGCTTCTGACTACCCGTAACGACTGTCAAAGATCTACGAATGACAGCCGGGACCAACGGCTTAACGTGCTTTCCGAGGCACGGAGGGGTCTCGGCATGTAAAGATGGTCACACATCCACAGACCAACCGCGGCAAGCGTAGCTTAACCTGATCGATCGACCTGTGCGGCTGTTATTATTTAGCCAAGGACCAATCTTAGTCCACTTTTAAAATTAGGATAAAAAAGCACTTCCTCTATCCTTAAACAGCATCATTATATTTTCTGTACTCCTGTTTCATGTCTATTATTATATGTATATATTTATTTAGATTAGTATAAATATACTTTACGTATGTATTCATTGTATCGTGTAAATGGTACACCACCGACTACCTACAGTATTTGTCTCTCCTTCCCTTTTCAATCCATCCATAGGTGGTCTTTATTAGATCGCTCCTAGCGATAAGACCGCCCATTGTGTCACACTCTGTAAAATTTCTATATTTATGTCTGTAATTTATATGGTGTACCTAATAAAGAGTATTCTATTCTATTCTATTCTTAAGTATGGATGAAGCAATGTCTCTATAGCGCTCGCTGATAATTCCTGCCGCCCCTTAATTCATAAAAGTTAAATAATGATTAGTGACTGTTTAACCATACATCTGTGACATTTGAACGCCACTTAACTTTAATCATCGTTTATAAATAAACCCCATAGTATGCTTAAAGCACGCTTATAAATAAATAAATATTTTATTTCGGATTCTCACACATCCATATTATTGTGGCACAAAAATACTTATAAACCAAATTAGTATACAGATCTAAAAATTTAAAAACCATATTTCGAACAATCCGACACCAGTAAACCTGCATGTTGTCGAATCCAGCACTCAAGCATCGGAGAGTCCCATCGATCTGCCCATACGCGCAAGATGCTGTTGAAACTAGCACACAAGCGTGTAAGGATGGAGTTGCAACGTTTCCGCACAATTATTGCAAAGCTATCTATGTTAGCCTCAGCAAACGTGAAGCGCTGCAAAACCGCGGTAGCCCCATCAGAATCCTGAACGCATTGTTGTACTGCACTCGCAGGTGACTATATGCCCTCTGCAAGTAGCTAACCCGCAGGCTGCATCTGCAAAAGGATTAACAATATGGATTGAACGGTGTCATCTTTACTTGTTTTGTACAGACGCCAGCACATCAAGCTACAATCTGTCAAATTTCTTTAATAGATTTTCAACTTTATCCCTAAAGCATAAGGTTCAAAGTTGATTGGGAAAATCTGACAGTTTCGGGTAGCTTGATGTGCTGGCGTCTATACAACGTGCAAACCTGCGAGCGAACATATTGCATCGTACAGTCAATGACCTGCGCTCTCTCTCAATACCAGCCGGTCGATTCTGTAAAAATCTCACCGTGAAATCATAAGTGAAGTGAGCACTTAATAGCATTAATCCCTAGCGAATGACAGCTCACTCCACGCTCACTTCACCCAAGCTTTCACGGTGAGATGGTTACAGAATCGCACGGCAGTACTGTATTTTATCAAATCAAATCAACCCAAATCAAAATGTTTATTTCGGATAATAAAAAATCCATATTGTGTTAGTAAATACAATATTTTAAAAAACTATATGTCAAAACTATATGTAAAAAACTATGTCACTTGTGAGCTAGTAACCCAAATACTAACTCTTTTTAAAGCAGTAGCACCTAAGAAAACTTCGGGAATGTTTTCATTGGATTAACTACATGCCTTAAAACCATAAGCTCATATTTCTTAGAGCTAATTGTATTTGAGCCCATGGGCCATGAGGCTTATGATAGTACTTCTTACTGCAAGATAATTTAGATATTTTCCAGGACATTCGCAAAAACGTTAATGGAAACTCAAATTCTGTTCCTGCCTTGTACCATCTGTTTCCACTCGGTGTGCCTATGATGCGAGTACTCAACGTTTTACGAACCATTTAATTTTATAGAATACATATTGTTATAATACAGATTGTTATAAATACAGATTGTTATGAATCAGCTGGGAGTCAATATACGAGTACCACGCACATATGGAACGCATAATGCAAGTGTCAGCTTCATTTATTTTTCACCCGTCCGTATGTTTTTGTGTTTGATTTTAAATGCTGGCCTTAGTGTCAGTGGGGCAAGCGATGAAACCAGTGTCAGATTTCTTTTCAAATTCTCGCTCCATTACCGCTTCACCTAAGGTATTTCTGAATGGCATCCCAGGAACTAAACGTACGTTAAAGTTGGTATTTCGATTTTTTATTTCCGTTCCGTTTTTAAAAACTGAAGATAGCCGTGCGTTAACGGGTGATGGAAGAATTTATAGCTGATTATTCATAGCAGTGATATATTCTTAGCTTTGTTTGATACGCGTACAAACTAAACAGAGCTGCGATTACTGAGGTCGTCATGGAAACGTTAGAACTTGTGATTGTTCTCGTATTGTGTAATTTTTTGGCGTTTTATTTATTTACAAAAGGGCGTAGCAAAGGTTTCTTTCATCATATTCATCAAAATAAGATGTCAAAGTTTGCAGCTGTTCATAGTTCGTCTGTTCAGAAAAAATTTAATGTTCAAAATACGTCAGGTATGTATATTATTTTGTGCTGTAGCTTGTTCACATTTTTAAATTGAATTACATGTTTAATGCTGAATGTTGAATGGGAGGAAAAAACGTAAGCTTAAATGATACGTGCATTTACAAAGTCAACAAGTGAAATAAAACAATAAAATTGCATTCAAAACTACAGAGCGGCCAAAGCCTTTCTTTTATTTCCAAAATAAGACAGTGGAAACAACGAATGAAATGGACAGAAACAAGGAAAAAGTAAAAGTATCACCCTGACTGTTTCTAAAAGCAAAAAACTTTGTTTTCCTTCTTCGAGACTAAAGAATAAAAAAAAACATAAAACATCTTGTAGGTATCTACTTAAGATAATGTTTTACAACTTATCAGTTAAATCAAACAGCGTTTCGCCATTTAAAAGGCATAAAAAGGGAAAAAAGGGACCAAGTTTTCCAGTTTTCCGGAGTTCTCCGACGGTTCGCATCGAACGGGATTAAGCTAATGAGCGCCGGATTCCGTCCATAATATATACAAGACATGTCCCGAGCTTGATATCGGCAAATATTTAATGAAAATGGAATCAAGGGTTCCGGTTTGTTTATGTTTAGAATCGATTATTCATTTGTTTCACTCTTATTCTTTCATCAAATCCAATGCTTACTTAAAAAAAAAACAAACATTAGGAACAGACGAGTTACGCATCCAATTTACCGACTTCCTTTAGCTACATTATTCTATCGACTAGAGGCACTTCACCTTGGAGACTTGCTGCGAATATGGGTACGAACCGGTGCGACTTCTTTACGTGCATCGTCTCATCATCTGAATTTTCAAGGTCCGCAGAGATTATCCAGACACCACGGCGAATGCAGTGCTCTTCGCGTTTCGAACCATATCTCCCTTCTATTCCATGTAACTCGAACGCTCTGGCATAAAAAAATTAGACTGAGTTAATAATGTATCATATAATATAATATAATTAATAATTAAATCATTTATCATTTAATGTACTCAAAAACTACAGCAAAAATAACGACAAAGATGTGTTCATCACAAAATTAGTGACTACTTCATTTTAATGTACACAATAAACAGTTCATTGTTACCTAATAAAGCGTTTAGTGGCAGTTCGCGCGGCGTCGGAGCCTCCCAAAATAACCGAATCGTGTGTAACATCCCTATTTTCAAGGAATATTGCTCACATAATAATAAAATGAATGAGAATACCGTGTGGTTCCGTAGCCAAGAATATATTAATATATTCTTATTGAATTCTGTGAGTGCATCGAGTTATTAAAGATTAGATGAAAATATTATGAAAACTCTAAAAATGTTTGATGTCTGGCGCGTTTTAGTAAGTGATTGATTCGCTTCAGAGCCTCGGATACTTTTAAACTTTGTGTCTTGAAGTTTAATTTTTAATAATCTAAGTACGCTTGTAATGTTGAAGGCTAATGAAGTTTACTGTACGGGACACGTTAGAACACTACTAATTAGAAATATACTATTGTATGCAGTATATTTTGAGTTCCGAAGTTTCAATTTGAAGCGCCAGGGTAGTTCGTATATATATATATATTGATTGATATTTCGTAAAATACGTTACCTGCATATTGCAAAAAACGTAAAAAATTTGAATTTCGCGAAACCTCCCCCTTAACAAGGTCGTATAAATATGTCACCTGCAGGATCTTCCATAACTTTGGCATCACAAAAACATTTTACAACTACCCACACAAAACTTAAACAAAGACATTTCACTACCTCAAAATAAAAAGCCCTTAAACTTCTACTTTCGACCCCAGTAAAACGAGGAAACGAAAGAGTGAGATTCTAATATTCTAGTGCTTCAATACTGGAGCCTTTTGTAACGGGTAATAAAGGGCATTCTAGGGTTCAAGTGGACCCAACGGAAATTTAATCTGACAGAGGACCCTTTTGTTTTAAGACATTCTGTCCTTAAATAAATGTCGGTAAAGTAGGCACAACAATGAATGAATATTTCAATTTAATTAAAAATACGAGCAGAAAATGTTTTCTCCCGATAGCCCGTTTAGAGGCACTCTTATCAAATCTTAATGACCCTCCAGTGTTTGTTTTGATTCAAGTAATGACCAATTTGTTCCGGTGTTTTTAACCGGCTCGAAAATAATCAGGCGTTATTTTTGGAAATTTAACTACGATTTGCTAATCTATACTTATATTATAAAGAGATAATATTTGTGAGTTTTTATGTAGAGATAATCTTCGGAACTACTGATCCCATTAGAAAAATGATTTCACTGATAGACAGCTACACTATTCTTGAATTCCAAAGGATATATTTTTTGTTAAAACAAGAAGCTTCACACGAACGAAGTCGCAGAAGCTAGAAGCTAGTGCGTCGATAAATGATATGGATATTCTTTTTAAATTAAATTAATTATTTTAGGCCCAGAGATAAAAGAAAGTTACATAGAATACTCTTTATTGTGTCCACCATAAAAATTACAGAAGAAATTTTACAAGGGATGACACAATGGGAGGTCTTGTCGCTAAAAGCGATCTCTAAAAGAAAACCTTATCATTATATGCAAACTGCTGAACAGTAAACACTTAATTTAAATACAAGTATGTTTATTGTATATTTAACATGCACTTTTTATTCACAAAACACAACAATTTCAATATTGTAATTAAATGAATGATTCATTTAATAACAATAAAAATCATGTATTTATACATTTTCTTCTATTTCCGGTGATCTATGCTGATTATCTATAGTTAAATATAAATATAAAAGCATTAAGTACCAACATATTGAATTTCAATATTTAGTTTATTTAGAATGAACACGAACCCTTAATAAAAGCGACCTTCACACAGGCTTCATTAATTGGATTTATTTTTGGTATAATAAGTACTTGATTCTGTTCAAGGAGATATATAGAACGAGGCTTAGTGAAAATACTTGGAGTAGGTATCTGAAAAATATTGTTTCCGGCTCTTGTTAGCAGACTTTGTAAACAATAATATGATAAGGTAAGTTTATTCGGCATAGTACCGCTCGACGTCGAAAATTCCGCCCATTGTACCCTAGTTTTAAAAATACTTTTTGTCGATTTTCTTTTAAGTACGTGGTGTACAGACGCCAGCACATCAAGCTACGCGAAACTGTAAAATTTTCCGAATCAACTTTGCACCTCATGCTTTAGCGATAATGTTGAAAATCTAGTAAAGAAATTTGACAGATTGGAGTAGCTTGATGTGCTGGCGTCTGTACAATAAAGTGTTTATTAATAAAACAATATGTACAAAAAACGCTTTTTTGTACACACGACGAATCATCAAGCTATACTTTTCCAGTTTTAGCTGACCCCGCATTGTATAGGTTTTAGTACAATGAGATGTGAGCTTATACTAGAAATTAGGCATCTTCTAGGCACGCACGTTTCATCATAGACCTCATCCACTGCTTTCCATCAGGCGTGACCGAAATCAAGTGCCATTCAGCATTAAAATATATATATATAGCTTGATGTGTCGTCGTGCGAATAGAAAGGAAGTTCCAAATAATAAAATCTCTTACACGTGGCACGTCCATTTGAACGAAACTTATAATAACTACATAAACAAAATGTTTGTCAAAATCGCATGGAAAAATAAATTTTGTTTTAGAGTTGTGATGTAAAAACACTTAGGCAGTTGCTTTGGAACTAGTATGTACTGATACCTAGATAAAATATCACATTTCTCTACGTTTCCTGCTCTCAGTGAGGTTTAATTTACATCCCCTCTTGTTTAAGCTACAAATGACAGCTGGGATCAACTGCTTACTACTCCAACCAGTACTGAAAGGCACCCAAACCTCTGTAGGTAGGTAGTATTGACTCAGTGGATGAATTATATAGGGTGGGGTTTTTGAATGCTTACCTCTGCATTCAAGTCATTGAAGCAATGGTCAACTTCTTAACTTTCACTCGTAAGTGATTCTCATTTTTATTTTAGGTCAGGTAAGGAAGTAAGCAATTCAGCCGACTTCTAATGTTTTATATCGTACCTACATAGACCTTACCATGGGTTGTGCATGTGCGCTACAATTTAAAATTTTATGTTATCTACCTTATGCTTAATAACAAATAAATACATTACTTGCAACAAAATGTAAAATCAAAATGTCAATGTTTGCCAAAATGCCCCATACTGGGACATTCGAGACGCGTATATGCCACTGTGGCGTTTAATGAATAGTTTGTGTTGTTTTTCTGCTAGATGTACATAAGTACTAACACTAGTTTCTAAGTCGCTATACTAACCAAATGGACTACACTTATGGGTCCGAATTAAAAGATTTTATTTTAATTTAATTACTGTTATCAAAACACAGTTAGTTCAATTGCACGGATAAAGATGGTATAAACTACAACCTTCAACGAAAGAGTCTCCCATCTTCCTAAGCCAAAATATTTAGTCAAAAGATAAAATATAGGGCATTTATCACATTTTCATGATGGCAGAAGCCTCAGAGCTGCAGATAATGAGTCGGTACTACCCCCCGGGGCATAAAACTGAGGCATCGGCTACTTCGGGCGGTGCTTAGAGGATATCTCTTGACACAGCGGCTTGTATGTGAGTCGGATGTCGGAAGCAGTGTATTAAGATGGTGTTTTGGGGATAATACGAAGTTTAAGTGGTTAAAAATAAAGGCTGCACTGATAACACTAGATCGGTTTTCAAGCTAGAAAAATACTTGAGCTTGTACGCGCTTGTAGGTCATTCGATTAAATCTACACTTTCAGGAACGGCTGTCAGTAAGTAGCTTTAATTTTCATTAAACATTGTGTTTTTATAAAATCAAAAACTATAGTCTTCATGAAACAGGAATAAATAATGACGTCGATAGTCACAAATTACTGGTGTGACTGCAAAAACTGTAAAAGTATCGGCCATCTACGCCTAAACAAACATAAAAAACCTATAGATAACATAATGTATACGAATCTAAAATAGACATGAAAACTATTTCAAGGGCCTCTAACCCGAGGAGCGGGCGACGGGTCCTTTCTACCCTTTTAGCGAGTGAGTGGATCACAATCGCTGAGTTGACTTCAACCCTCCGCCGCCGGCTATCCGACGGCCTTGGAAAGACGCCAGCAATCTGTTTGCTCAACTTTAATTGAGATTATCCTATTCCAAAATAATTTTAAATAGCCAAGCGATAATTACAGAGGCAATTCAAAATATTCTGATTGCTTAATCAAAACTCTTGTCTAAACCAATTCCACCAGCCATCCAAATATTTATAAAATTGCTAGAAAATATAATTAACTTTTCCATTTCCGATGACGCAAATGCCAAATGCATCAAAACGTCACGCGTCAAGCGGCCGAATGTCTCAAATGACAAGTTCGCGTCAGTCACGCGGACAAAAATAGCAGACGGTTGAGTAACCACTTCAGAAAAAAATTATCTTAATTTTCTCTATAATGTTAGCTTTACTCCGCTATCAAAGCCGTATTGAACATAAAATTTTAACGACGCCGCAAAACGGGCGGCGGTAGCGAAGTGAGTGCGGCGTGCCACCGCTTTATAGCAAATTGGAGTCATAGCGGGTTGACACCGAGACGGCATGGCATTGTCCCATGCGACGCGATACAACTAGACCCAACGGGCTATGTCGAGCGGCGAGATGAGGCGGCCATCGGACAGGTTGGATTCGAGCCAGCGATGTGTCCCGCCACTCGCGTGCTACGGGATAACAGGATATCTAGCTTATGTAGGGATTATTCAGACAACTAGGTCGCAATCTCATTTGTTGAGCGAACTTTCAATGGGATTTATTGTACGCACGTTGCTGATTTAACTAATTCGCGTCAGTTTAAAGTGGTCGAGTTTAAACGGTTGCATCGTGATAATTGCTAAAAGCGATTGTTCCGTAAATATCGACTAAATAATGCATTTGGAAAATACTTAATGGAATCCATCAAATGCTTTTGTAACGCCACGGACCTGAATTCTGGATTCACATCCTGAAACATAACGAGCATGATTAGTCAGTCTGTGTTGTATAATTCCAGTTTTAGTGGAGTGAGTCAATCCTAAATAGATTCTGTATATCCAAAATAGCTTTCTGCTTTATTTTTGTACTGGTAGGTGAGAAAATAACTTCAACCATATTAGCCACCACTTAAAATAGTTATACCTAAGGTATTTCGTATTATTTCGTACAAAAATGTTTTTATTTTTTGCTGAAGTAGAGACGGTAAAAGAATCTGACGTTGAACTATTCCACTAATGGCCCGTCTGAGCTTGAATTCTGTCATTAGGACTTGGAATTTCACCTTTTATCGGGCAAATGACGTGCCAGCACAGCACAATGAATGATCTTCATTTGTCCAATAGGTGGCACAAAATATTATCAAAGTGCCAATCTCTGTGGCCGTTTGTCCAATGGCATAAGATATGATTTAGTGGTATTTAAAGCTAGTCATTGCTCCAAATTATTTAAAAAATGTGATTCAAAGAATGGCACTCAAAATAATGTTATCAACAAATATTTCACACCTTCGCAGTAATAAAATAATACAGATTATAAGTTCACTGATGACCTAGTAGATATTGTTGACATGTTCCGGCAATTACAAATCCCACTTAGAAATTTTTGCACACTGTCCGGGACATATTGCTAATTACCTATTAATTTTTGCATCTTGACATCACCATTAAGGAAATGTACCCAATCCTTGAGAACCTTTGTTCGCCAGAGTATGTTCCAGTGGTGACATGCAAATGGGTTCTGAACTCATAGCAGTGTAATCGAGGAAAGTTTTAAGAGAATGATTTTATAATCCAAACCCAAGGAGCACTTCTGCCAGTAGGCAGTTAATTTAATCTGCCATAATTAAGAATTGTATATGTATAAGGTAAATATTATAGTCATTATTATGTATGGGTATTATATGTTTATTGCCTAATTATATACTTTTGTACCTATTTTATTTATATTTTTTTTTATAAGCTATATCTTTTAAATATTTGTTTTTTTTATTATTGTTATCTCCTCTCAAACAGAGCACCAGACATTTTATCTCTTCTCGTCTCCCTTGGTTGATTGGTAGACAATGTTAAGGCATGAAGTCCGCCTTTGTAACTTGTAGTATGCGAAAAGCTAAAATAAATAAATATAATTATTCAATGAGCGAGAATCTTACCTTGCCGTAACAAAGTCCTTGACTAGCACGGGAGGTAAAGAAAGGAGGATGGTGAGTTTGGACCCACATTATTTATAAATTAACCAAGTGACGTTCACTTGCAAGTTCATATTTACTATAATTAAGAGTTTGTAAGAGGATTATATAAAAAATATTGAGTCACTAGATGATGGGAATTAAAAGTTAGAAAAGATTTTTATTTACATAAAAATAAGTCATCATGCAGTAATTAAACGCACCGTGTTTCGTATTAGGAGTAGAAGTCGGTGATTATACGAGATTACGAGTAGTTTCATCCTATATCAATCCAGTATTAATTTCATTTTCATATCTCGTTTTGACCATGTCACTATTTTCTAGTTCCTAGCTTCCAGACGTATTTTTTATGTTGAGTAGGTATGTAAGTAAAGCACCTATATTTTGCCAGAAAGACTGATACAGAAACACGATGGTAGTGTTGGTAAATATTTCTATTCTGTTTGATCACCTTTTTGAAACTACATAATACATAAACAAGATATTGTATTATATTATTAAATAAGCACTATTAGATTCGTTTTAGGTTACAATCTTTTACATTGCATATCTTCTTTCTCCCAGCCTCTACGACTTACTGCCCATTTGCTTTTTTGCTAGTTTTGTATAGTTCTACAACTAGGTAATGGGTGATTTTTTAAGCGTAGTTTTTTTTTAAATCGAATAAAACACTCAATTTGCATCATATATTCAAAATTTTTATTGAAATTGATAACTTGGCTTTTGCCATTTACATTTTAAAGATAACTTCATGTAAATGTTGTCCGCGGCTCCGTTTCAAATGGTCCATTCGGAAGGTCCAATTTTGCGTCACTTTTTCGAGCATTTCGGCCTGTATCCCACGAATTACGCGTGTTATGTTATCCTGTAAGGCTTCAATCGTGTTCGGCTTGTCCACATACACTAACGATTTTACATAACCCCACAAGAAATAATCCAGAGGCGTCGAATCGCATGATCTTGGCGGCCAATTCACAGGGCCATTTCGAGAGATAAGCTGCTCACCAAATTCATCCTTCAACATGTCCATTGTTTCACGAGCTGTGTGGCATGTGGCACCGTCTTGCTGAAACCACAATATGGCAACCAAGTTCAACTCGGCCAACTGGGTAAAAAAAAGTTGCGTATCATGGCTCGATATCGTTCGCCGTTGACGGTGACGTTTCTTCCACGGTCTTTCACGATCATCATTAACACTGGACGCTATGGCTGCAATATTCTCTTCAGTACGCACTGTACGCATGCGAGACAATGGTTTAATGTCCAACAAAGTAAACTTGGTGCGAAATTTGGTGATAACAGCACGAATTGTTGATTCACCAGGTCGATTATGACGACCATAATATGGTCGTAACAAACGATACACATTTTTCACGGAGCACGAATTTTGATGGTAAATTTCAACAATTTGCAATCGTTGCTCGTTTGTAAGTCTTTCCATGATGAAATGGCAGAGTATACTGAAAACTTTTCACTTTGACAGATGACGTTTGGATGCCATTACCAACCAGTGCCGCCAACCTGAAAAACTTAACTCTTAAAAAATCACCCGTTATAAGTTTCCGTACTGCACGATACTCCTAAGAGTGGGTCCCATTGTACATGCAACCTCGCCATCCTCCTTTTCTCTGTATACCGCCATTGGGCACTTATTATTTTGTCAAGTATGTGAACCATTGCTTTACTTGTGATAGCATTATTATAATTTAACTGTTTTTCTACTCCCCTTGCTAACTTGATAAGTTCTAACTTTCTCTAGTTGAACGTAAGTGAGTGTGCCCTATACTATGTACTATGTAAATATGTATTACCGGTGTACTGTAACCTAAACTTATGGTCAATAAACTTTTATTATTATTATTATCTCCTTTATTTAATTAAATACATATAAGTTATATTTTTAAATATTAGAATATAATAAATATAAAAACATTTAAAAATATAAAAAATAGTAGCCCACCGGTAACGGGAACAGGGTATTATTATTATTATTTTATTATTATTATTATTATTATTATTATCGTGTGCGAGGATATAGAACGGATAGAGTTGTTGATTAACAATTAATACTCCGTAGTTATGCGACACTCAGTAGACTACGCGCAGTTTGTCCATGTACCTACCTAGGCCCCTTTTTTAAAAACAAAAGTTGTCCTAATCTATTCTCTACCTGTGACTTTTAAGTAAAACAACGCACCAGTTCAGGTGTAGTTCGACCTTATTTGCCTCAGTTCCTTATTTGCGAGTGAGAGCAAACTGTGCACTTTATAGGAGCACGTCATCTACATAAATTGGGCCAACGCGTGACAAGAGCGCCATCTTGTGTGTCACGTAGGAACTACATTAATCTGCTACCACAAATCGTACATATTCGACAAATATTCCGGAGTTATGTCCCACTGTTTTTCCGTAAGGGGTGGACAAAGTTATGGGATTGCGATGTTAGACACGTTTGAAATTATAGCAGAGGGTCAAAGTATTTTGAAAGTATGGGTTCTATGGCAAAAAAATGTTAACAATTTGGAGATTTTGATAACTTTTCCTGTTTATTTATCCTAGCTAGGTGTGTTATATAATTATAACTGGTTTGAGATAACTTTATTCTCATACGAATATACATAATACCAACGGCTTAACGTGCTTTCCATTGCACGGGGATATCATACCGTTGACTTCCAAACACCGGGCTGTTACTAAGAAATTCCTAATAGAAAAACTCAACAATCTTTGCCCGATCCGGGAATCGAACCCAGGACCCCACGCTCAGTAGTCGCGACCACGAGACCAACGGGTCAGTTATTGTATTAATGCAGGTTTAAAGTTACCTACAAGTTAGAATAAACAGAGAAAGATCTGAACTACAGCCGCTTCGGTTCAGAAGGGATTCCTTTTAAAGCCACAGTTATTAGGTACCTATTACCACTGTGAAGGTTAGGTATAGTTGGGAAACTGCAACCTAAAATATATTTTTCATTTCAGTGTTATTTATAGTCCGTACAAAAACCACAAACAGAATTCATCAATAATCGCAATGTGGTAAATGATCAGCGTCAAGCGTATCAATTAATTAAATACTTAACAGCTGAATTACCGATGTTGAATATTGAAGATTATTATTAACTAGCTGCGCCCCGCGGTTTCACCCGCATAAGTGTCGATCCCGTGGGAATATCGGGATAAAAGGTATCCTATGTGTTAATCCCGATTTTAAACTGTCTGTGTACCAAATTTCATCCAAATCCGTTCAGCCGTTTGAGCGTGAAGAATTAACAAGCAGACAAGCACACAAATTTTCGTCTTTATAATATTAGTGTCATGTGTTTTTTTTTTTATAAAATCGTTGCCCCACACTAGGAATTTCTCCTGTATTGTGGGTGCGTTTACAAACATTTAAAGTCACATACACAAACAGCCAGACCCGGAACAACTACTTGTAGGTCATACAAATATTTGTTCCGTGCGGGAATCGAACCCGCGACACGCAGCGCAGCAGTCAATCGCTTAACCACTGCGCCAACCGTGCCGTCAGATTATTTACACTTTTCTACAATTTTAATTGGTGTACGGTATCATGACATCCATAATTGATATATAGGTTGTTCAACAGAGATACTGATATTAATTAGTCGTAAAGAACTTCTTATTTTGTTCGCACACTTCTCCATGGTTACCATCTTACGACGTTTGTATAATATTTTTTAAGTCATTAATGTCTTTTAACGGCACTATTAACCTACCTCTGACATTGAAGTACCTCTTGTAAGTATGTACAGACGCCAGCACATCAAGCTACTACAATCTGTCCAAATTTTTTTAATAGATTTTCAACTTTATCGCTAAAGCATTAGATTCAAAGTTGATTGGGCAATTTTGACAGTTTCGGGTAGCTTGATGTGCTGGCGTCTATACATTCCAGATGGTTCTAGACATAGAAATATTAAAAACAGCAACTTCTTTCTTATACCTATAGTTCTTACTCTAGAACGTAGAAATTGCTATTCAACTAACTAAATAAATTATTTCGTCACCACTGATCTCAAAACGGTGAAGGAAAACATCGTGAGGAAACCGACATGTTCTAGAACCAAAAATTCGCCCAGCAGTGGGAACATTTATAGACTGATTATGCATTCAAATGAATTTAACTAAAAATCTCATAAAAAAAAAAACTATTCATTCATCATTGCGCCCAAAACCTTTTACCTATTCGATACAATGGTACTTAACATTACTTAAAGTTATTACTTTATGTAATCAGCCATCCCGGGAATTCGTCTCGCTCTAGTTCCCATTAGTGAGGTTATTACGATCCCGACCGGCCCAAAATCCCGGGTTACTGGCGGTATTCTAGATTAAGCATTACATGCGCAAATAGATCGATAGATCGGGCAAGATACACGCTCCATACGTCACTGCAGAGTGTACAATTGAAAAGTGTATTTGAAGGACGCTCTAGAAGGACGTACTGAGTGGCAAGGACATCAACTCGCCACCCGTTACCATGGATTCATTACAATATGATCTGGACGAGTTTCAACAAATAAAAAAAAATGCTGCGACATACATTTTAACCACGAAGGTATTGCACTTGTCTATGAAACATCTAAAATTTTATTTTTATGACCGATGAAAAATTTGTGCTCAATTCATGATTACACACGTCGCACGTCGATGCCCTGCCACTCTGTATAGTAATCTTATTGGTGATGTTCATCAGAAAGGTCAGGTGTAAAGCGCTCGCAGCTGGCGTGCTTGTATTACTACAACGTGTAACGTTAAATGCGCAAAATCTGAAAATTGTTTGATCAAAATAACGAGCAGAAATAATTGAACCACTTTTTAATATAGGCCACATATTTTTTAAAAAGTCTTCATTAAAAAAGTTGCCGTGTCTATTTATTAATAGGTCAAGCAACCCAATGTCAGCGCGGCGCAGCGGCCCGGTGACGACTCCTCCCTCGATAAAGCGTCGTCGCAGACGCAAGAAACGATCAGAATGGCCAGAAAACTAAAACAGCACATAAAACCTTTGCAATTTTTTTATGACTTATTTTCTCTCTGAAATAGATCAATTGAAAAATCTGTTGGGGTTTTGCGCATTTAACGTTACACTTTGTAGATGTATGGACGTAAACGAAGCATAAGAAGTATGCAAGAATCCCAGCAGGTGGTGTTCTGCCTACCCATAGGGAAGAAGTCATGAGTTTAAGTTGTATGTTTATGTGTATTTGAAGGAGCTAGGCAAAGGCGTTGTAATATAAAGCAGATAGGTAACGTAATTCTACGTTGAAGATCTGCTTCACCTAAAAGTTATGTCATTTTGCGTCTAGTGATGTGTTCGAGTTTGTTAAATAAGGCTGTCTAAGAACAAAAGTATTACTATTTGA
Organism: Eremobia ochroleuca; assembly: GCA_949629135.1. NCBI lineage: Eukaryota > Metazoa > Arthropoda > Insecta > Lepidoptera > Noctuidae > Eremobia > Eremobia ochroleuca. Next base: position 7,268,022 of record OX451403.1, on the reverse strand, counting down.
AAATACAATAAGACATAGGACTTCAACGGGCATTATAGAGGCTTTTGGTACTCGACCCAGAAGTGCTTAAAGCGCCCAAAGCTGAGACCAATGAGCTCCCAAGTTAGGCAACCGTCAGCTAGCAACAGGTCAACGTAACCCTGTACAAACCACTAAAGACCCGCACCAAAATGGATCTAAAGATATTACCAAGATTGAAGTAGGTAAAAGAAAATTTAGGCTAACCCTTGTTCAACATACATTGCGCGCAGCTTACCTACCTAAAGCTAAAATCTTTACCCCAAAAGGCTCTGAAGAGAAAGATCACAAATTATTTTTATTGTAACAAAACCATCACTGTCTAACTCAAATTAGTTATTACTAATAATAGACATGAAATATTTCATTAAGTACATTAAACTCTAAAACATTCCTTGTTTCTCAATTGGTTAAAAACGGTAAGACGTTCAAAATCATCGTTATTTGCCATCTTGTACAAAGAATTTAATTAGTTCTATCAAGTCTCTAGATCATGTGAAATTAGATATCTACTTATGAAGCGAACAGGTGGAAGCAACAAAATGAATCGAAATTAATCCAGCGCAATTTTCTGTCACCGTCGTCTGCTTCCAGCTTAATTTTCATGTTTAGTTAAATAATATTTTGTTTGACACGTGAACGGGACCAGAACAGGGCAAAAAATACTTCTCATTAGCTTTGATGCCGAAATAATTAAGTGGCCCCGACTCAATAAGGTTTTATGTATACTAACAAGTCTTAACGAAAACGTATTTCATTTTCATTGACTAAGTATTTCTGTGAGACTTTTTATGTGAATAAGGGAATGTTTTCTTTTTTATATACTTACCTACATCAAAACAAGCTGGAATTCTAAGGAATTCTATTTATCGAGCAACTTATGAAACCACAATCGGCGTTGGCTAGGCTGTCTCTAAGTAAAAAACACTTCGGCGAAAACATACTTATTATAAGATAAAAATACGAAAACTCAAAGACTTATCGCATTCTACCCACTCATTTCGCATTCAAAAAACGTCAACGGAACAATAATTCGGATTATCAAATACATCTTATTTTTCGCATTCACTGCCAAGGCGTGAAGGAAGGAGATATTCTTGGCTCGAGTCCAACCGCTGCCAAACATCTAGCACCCCTGCCTTTATGACTGCCGAAGGACGAAACTTTGCTTGTTATCCGAGAAATATCACAACATATTTCGAAGCTTTTATAGGGAAACTTTGGAGGGCCGCACAAGACCGAACAGGGAATCATTGACCGGCCCTTCGATTGAAAACTTTGGGCGACTCTATGAAAATGCTATTATTATGTATTGGGACACATAACACTCATATTTCGTACCACAAGTATTGAGCGTGGGGATAAGTTTTTCAGGGTTCGCGTTAGTTCGAGAGTTAATGGTTTCGAGTTTGTGAAGTAAGTAGGTAGGTAGGTAGATATTTGTTGTAAAATACTCAATTTAGCACTGTACATTTTAGTTATTTCCAATTATGTTCCTCTACCTAAAATAAAATTTGTTAGTACCATACGGACTAACATGAAAATAATTTTACGTTTCTCTTTCGGTACCTACCCACAAAAACTCATTAATATCGACTCAGTAATTCTTTATTCATGGCTCCTAATTTTAAAACAATAATGCTCTACAAATCCACCACCTCGAAAAACGATTACGCTCTCAAATAAAATTCGAAGTTGCAAACGTAAAATTAAGACGGAGTCACTTTAAATACGATGGAGTTTAATTACGAGATTTGTCAAATAATAAATAAAGAAAGTTCTGTCTACCCTCTCGCTGCTCGGCGTGATTTCAAAGCTGGCTTCAGATACCGCTAGGATTTATTCCCCGAGTTCCCGTTTCCTTTATTTAACCTACCCCTTTAAAGCTTAACATTGAATTTGTTTCTTTTCTTTACCTCTATGATCGAAGTCAAGATTTTGATTTCGATGTTTTTCGTTTGAGATTATTGGCTTTTGGGAAACTAAATCCGTTTGAGCTTAGATTTTTTGCAAACTCTTAGAAAATACTCGTTTTCGTTATGAACCTAATGTTTTTTTACGTAATTGGTCTAAGACTTTTCTCGTATCATGCAAAGCCTTTATGTATAAAGGCCCAATCCAAATCAAATCAAATTTTCCCAATCAACTTTGAACATTATGCTTTAGCAATATAGTTGAAAATCTACTAAAGAAACTTGACAGATTGTAGTAGCTTGATGTGCTGGCGTCTGTACCTAATATAATATTTATTTATTTAGGATCTCCAACAAAAGATGTACACTATTGTGTTGTATAAATAACACATAAAATAAAGGGCAGGTAATAAGCAGGTGCACTCCTTCACTTATAATATGGTTTAGGTATTTATTGTATTATATTTAAATGGAAAAAACTATTCAATATTGTCTCTCCTTCTCCCTTAATCCATCCAAAAGTTGCCTTTAAAAGATCACCAATTGTAAAATATCTACATTTATATCTGTAATTATTATTGTGTACAAAATAAACAGTATTCTATACATACTATACTCGTATATCTATCTATCTACCTTCAACAAATACCCATAAAAATCAAGATCAGAAATTTAAAAGTCCAAACTGTCAAAAAGAACGTAGGTATCTTCCAATTTATGTCCGTTATAATCAGTCTGCTGGATTTGCCGTAGCACTGACAGATCGCTTTTTAATGCTGACGGCATCTCTCGCAATTACCGAACAAATTAGAACAGCCCCCCTACAATTTAACACTTTTTCGTCCATTTTAATGAATCCCGTAATGAACGCTTAACTAAGTTGCGTCGTACAGTTTAGTTATTATCGTTTTGTGCGAATAAAATTCTGTAACCTAGATTTTATTCGCTCTTAACGTGCTGAGCAGTGATTCTTGAGGGGATTGTGGCTAAGTAATAACAGCCGCACAGGTCGATCGACCAGGTTAAACTACCCTTGCCGCGGTTGGTTTGTGGATGGGTGATCATATTTACATACCAAGACCCCTCCGTGCCTCGGAAAGCACGTTAAGCTGTCGGTCCCGGCTATAATTCGTAAATCGTTGACAGTCGTTACGGGTCATCAGAATCCCGAAAATCTGACAACCAGTCTTACCAAGGGGTATCGTATTACCCAGTAACTGGGTTGTGGAGGTCAGATAGGCAGTCGCTCCATGTAAAATACTGGTATTTAGTACGTAAAAATTGTCTACTGTAATTGATCGTTTCGGGGATCCTTTACAACAGTGAGCAATATAAACGAATATTAATATATGTTTCAGCTAGTTTTCAGTAACCATCTCTCCAAATTAACATGTAGGACACCCAAATATCCAAGTATTTTAACTGACGAAACATTTCGGAAATTCGTCTCTAAGTTCGAATAAATTCATGCTGCCCTGTGAGAGACAGTACATTGGCGTATTTGGAACGCTCAGCCGAGCAAATGGAACTTTCAAGGCACATCAACAAAGACAAAAGCCGATTTGGTTGAGCGTACAAAGAGGCTGGGAACCGTATCGGTGTTTCACAATCTTTTCTAGGAAAACCGTAAGTATCTTGTTTGAATGTAGCTTTAATTAGCACGATTTGGAAATGTTTCAGTATTATATTCATTTCAAAGAATTCATAGTAATTTATTATGTTAATTATTTAAGGGTACAGTCCATCAAACTGAACTACTTTCTCTATGGGACCAACATCGCAGTGACGAAAAAAAAAGCTGTCATATATACAGGGTTAGTTTTCAAAGAGCAGCCATATTTAAGGGCGTGGCACAGACCATCAAACTGAACAACTTTCTCCATGGGACCAATATCGTAACCGCGAAAAATTTATCAACTGTCCCACAGAAAACTTTAATACCTACTCGACCTAAACGTATGGGACGGTTACATTTTTATACGCGATTACGATGTTGGTCCCATGGACAAAATTGTCCAATTTGTTGGTCTGTACCACACCCTTAAATTTGGCTGGTCTTTGAAAAGTAAACCCGTACATAATATTTGGGTCGAGTAAGTATTGAAGTTTTGTATGGGACAGCTGAATAATTTTTCGCCATTACGACGTTAATCCCATGGAGAAAGTTGCTGTATATTTTTTCATATCTACCTAGACAAAATATACAGGTAAAACAACCTACAAATACTCGTAGACACTAATTCCTGACAGGGACTAGCTTCATAAAATCAACACCAATACCTGCGGGAAAATCGAATGTCCGACCGAAAACCCAACAAAAGGTGAGCCCAACTACCTAGGAAGATGTACCTAAAGGTACCGAAGTGTCAACTGACAGTAATTAAGTTAACCGGTGTGTAACAGACAGCGGTAACACCCACCTATCGACCTAGATACCTACGTCTGTCCTGCGGTCTGAACTAACCACGGTCACAACAACAATGGCGCTGATTCTCTTGTTCAGCAACTAGCGTTAGAGTTTTACTACCTTTTTCTAATAGATGGCACGAGAAAAGAAAGGTGATTGCTTAGAGAGTGACGGTTCAAAGCATGTATGACCTGCCGTCTTAACTGCGGGGTTATAGCGTAACAAACTTAGAATTGGCAATCATCATTTTGACAATTCAACAGCATTCATTGCGTCATTTACGTTGTTGAATAGACTAATTTTTAAACTATATGGAGCAACGGATTAGTAATTTCCTTAAAAATCTTTCAGATTGTGATTTTGGGTATGTAACGTGCGCGATATACGTCGAGTTTTAGAAAAAGTTCGGTGTTGTAGAGCACGAAACAGAGAGCATGATCTCTGTGACTCAGATCTATGTAGGTATATGTTTAACAGTCTCTTTCCAATGCTCGATCTGATATTAGTCACCAGATAGGTTCTGTCACTTCTCCTTCTTAGAGTATCGATAGCAAAAAGTTTAAACATCTTTTGCCTATGACTATGACTATGTCAGTGAATTCGCGCAGCTGATGCTGCGCGAATTCACTGATATAGTCATAAGATCATCAAGTGCACAGGTGACAGGGTATGCGGCGCCGGATGGAAAGTAGGCCATTGTCTGTGGTGAGTGGTCTCTAATAATGCAACCTAATTTGATAGATCTCTTTCTTTTATTTGCGAAGAAAAGATAGCAAATCAGCACCAACATTGGGTGCTTAAAACGTGCCCATAGAAGTGATTATTCGTGCAATTTTGTCACAATGGGTGACGGATAGCTCCCTAATGAAGATATGACGTCATGACGCGGGTAGTCACAATTACCGCGAATTGGCGATGCGACTGCTTTGCTAACATTGCTGATTATTCAGCATGAACAATATGAGCATGCGCTTTACAAGGGAAATTAGAGGCGGCAAAATCACATAGTTGTAGTGAATGGTATCTGAATGATTCTTCTTAATTTCCAAGAAAATTTACGACACATTCTATTTAAAAAAGTTGCTGAGAGAATTTGACGTGTACATACTAATTAGACTAGGAGATAGCTCTAATTTTAAAACTGAGAAGAAACTAAAAGTATCTAGTAGACCAAGGAGTCATAACCTTTTCAATCAAAATAAAAAAGAGCACCTCTAAAAAACCATGACATGAGGGAATGTCAAAAAAATTGCCTTACCATATAAAACAAAGACGAAACAAAATGACTAAGAATTGATTTTTCAATCGTCACTGTCAGATAACTTTTATCAAATATGGCGGTTTGACAGCTTTTCTATAAAAAAATATTTCAAATCGCAATATTTTTACTTCAGACTTATCTGAAGTAGAAAAAAATTGGCCCAAAGTATCTTTCATCTTAAATTCCGATTTTGCTTGAAAACTAGATTGTGATCGAACGCAAACTGAAAGAAAATAAGAACTTCTAATCTAATTTCTTGAATCAATGACCTAGAGCTATGCAAGGTCAGTTAGTAGCATTCAGAAAGTTTACAAAATAAATAGACGAGAATATCTCCAATAAATTTTAAACGTAATCCCATTTTTTATACGAAATTATGTACCTCGACATGCTTCTAATAAATTGAGAGAGCTGGTTGAAATAAGCCTGTTTCTGATTTTATGTTTTATTTTATGGAAAGTCTGTAGCGAGAGTAATTCTCATAAAACTTTTGTGATACAACACTATTTATCATAACTAGTGATGTGGAAATATTACGTGTGTACATATGTGTGTGTGATCGACTTGATGGAGCGTCTCAAACAAAATTGCTCTTAGGAAGTTGAAGTATGTATATAAATAGTTCTAGACTTAGCAGCACCCTAACCGCGTAACACACTTTCTATCACAGTGACTCATTTTGAAGAAAATTGCTAATCCATTGCTTCATATGTTCGAAAAGTTTGTCTGCTCGATAACGTAAATAACGTAATGAATATTTTTAAACTGTCAAAATGAAGGCCATAGCTACTGTCAGTGTGTGTACCGCTGGTGTAATAATTGGGGAGAAGAGAGTCGATTTTCAAATCGATTTGAGGTTTATTGCCAAGGTTTTAAATTTTTCTTCTTACAGACGAAAATTTGATGTTGTATGACGATCAAAACAAAAAGAGCATTCAATCTTTTCTTTAATCTTTACTTTGCCGAAATTAAAAGTTCACCAACACGCACAGACACTCACCAGACCTCCGTAATTGGATCATGTTCTTAATGCGGGGAACGTACGTATGTATGCATAGACATAACATTTTAATTATGTATATGTGCGTCAAATGCGAAACAAAAGCTCACATTTCCACGTGATGCGAGGATCATGACGTTCTAGGCATACGAAATGAAGTCAGCCCAACAAACCGAATTGGTACGTACGTTACGTTAAGTGAAATTTTATGCCGTCTCATAAAAATCCACGTGCTAACGCTAGTAAGGACGTCGCCTCGATTAAACGAGTCATTGATGAGAACGAGGCATAGCTTGCGAGGCAAAGGCGCTATCATGAAGCGTTTGATATTTATTGATGCGAAATGACGTTGAAAATTGAAATTATTTTAACAAGCTTTTTTAAGTTTTAGTTGTACTGGTTCTATAATACATTAAAAGCCATAGTATTAAAAAGTCTCATCCAAATATTATTTAATAAAATAATGTACTGAAATATTAAGAAAACACTATTTTTTTGCTAATGGCACCACTGTAGGTACCTACTCTTTCACAATCCAACAACGACTAATTCTCCACTACATTTTACCACTTTAAAATGAATTGCCCCAGCCAGAAATAACGATAATATCATAATCGCTGTTTCTAAGTGTTGCCAAAGTAGAATAATACATTCAGTTGCCATAATGAAATTAAATTTAAAAGTTTGTTACAATATTAATCATTTGTACTTGAACAGTGTTGCCACACTGAATATTATAATTCGGTATTAAAATAATACATATGTTTAGGTACATTAAAGCAAAGAAATTACAAAATACTATTTTACTAAGTATAGTTTTAGGTAGATAGGAACACAAATTACTGTTTGCGTTATTATTCAAGGATCAGAAAACCAATGTATCTTTTACGAGCACAAGTTCAATCCATAACAATTTGCTCACGGACGGCGCCGCGGCGTGGCGAGCCATCAACTTTTAGTTTAGCTCCAGTCCGCAGGCACAAAGTGAGGTTCCGTGGTTGGACGCTGTTCACTAAAACGATGCCAGTTCCGAGCCATTTACCCCACGGCTACCAAGCTAGTCTTTTGTTTCTATTATGCTGTATATTTGTAGGTACATACAAATAGTGTGAAGTTCACAAAGGCGAGATGATTTATAGCTTGTTTTATAACAGTAAAGTTCTACCTTTGGCACAGTTTGAGGTATGGTTTCAACTTCAACGTGTAACTAGAGCGCTAAACTCATTAAGTCGGTAAAACCTTGCACCATTTAAGTGAACCAAATCGGTGCTTTCTTTAACCATAGTTGTATTTCAGTAAGTACTTGGCCATCATTATCTCAAAGATTGGCTTTTATATTAAAAACAACTAACTATTTACACTCTATGCCCTGTTTATCATAACTTACAAGTCTACAAGTAACACTTTACAAGGAAGTTGTTACAAGTTCGTGTAAATTACGTTTATCAAAAAATTCGACTTTGATCTTCGAGCAATAAACTGGGATTGTAAAATTGAAAGGTTGTTGATTTTACTTGTAAGTTCTAAAATCAAAAAGGTATGCCGCCATATCTTTTCCCGCCGTGTTTTTTTTTTTTTTTGCATGGTAACTACATATATTGTCTGTGCCTAATATGGACGGAAAGATATAAAAAAGTAGTAGCGACAAACTAGGTATTCCCGCCTTTTAAAATTGATAATATAAAGAATATTTAATATAAAGTAGTAGAATATGCGATTAATCTTGAAAAATGCCTAAAGATGATAAAAAAATAACGGTTTTATAACTTTTTCAGCCAATGTCAATTTTTTTTTTATATGATCTCGGTTCCATAGTGCTAATATTTTCTTCATCGCTTGAATCACTTCACCATATTTTAAAAAAGTAAATCTAATTTAAACATTGATTGCGGTACTAAGCACGACACTTGTAAACTTGTAAGACGGAATGGAGAGACGCCGGAAAAACAAAACACAAAGGATTATTTGACTAACAAAATCACAAATACAAGTTTAAAAATATACTTGTTAAATAAATAATAACACTTAACCCGTAATTTAAACGTGTAGTTTTGATATTACACATTTTGTAATTTTGACATTTTTTACAAGAAAAATGCTTGCGTGTAAGCTTACAAGCCTTGAGGCCTGTAAGTTTTGATAAACACATAGGTACTAAATTAAGTGACAAACTAATTATTATACAAATAAGTAGTTATCTAGCAAAGCTGTTACTGCCATTTGTACTTTGCAGCATACATAATTTGAAACTTAGTTTGAAATCAAAATTTTAACGAAAGTATAACCCGTCTGCCTTCAAATCAAGAGTGAACATTTAATCTTCTGGACTTTCTCGTTCCATCGTAGATTCCATCCATCACTATCCACCAAGCGAGATCAAGGCTAATCGCAGGCCCATTTAATAATGCAATAATAAAATAAAAAGTTTTTACAAAAAACCGTCTTCCAAAAAAAAATACAACCAAGTCAAAAATAACTTTAATTTCGGAAGTCGGTGTCGTTGGTTCTGCATTTTCGTTTTTTGAAATAAAAACTTCCTAAAATTGTGTAGATCACGCTTATTCGAAAGACATTTTTGAGAAAATTGCGAACATACAAATGCATACATACGGATCGAATACAGAACTTCCTTTTTTGAAGTCGGTTAAAAAAAAACGTATGTTGTCACTTCATCAAAAAACAAAAATGACGTTAATAGAAACTTTCAGAAACAACACCTACCACAAATCGAACCAACTCTATCTAATGTCCGTAATCCATTGCTATCACCTCTTGCAGCAACAATCGTGCATCATGTGCAGGAGCACAAATTTATCGCGTGAACTGACATATCGTTCAGAGTGCCATGCTTCCAACTTCCTGGACAAGAAAAATGGATTGAGACGGATACATTTAAAAAGTATAGGATAGGGTTATCAACTTATCAGAAACAAAAATAAACTAACTTGGTGTGGAAGAAGACTAGGCTGTTAAATGGTACTTGGAGCAGTCCAAGAAAGGACAAAAACCACCAAAGAAGGAGGACCAAGGAAGGAGGTTTCTTTCATACAACGACAGCACTTTGAATTGAAACTAGTCGCCCTTTTTTTTTAAGTTTTTATCATTTTCAAAGATTCGGTTGCAAAAGAAGCGAGCCAACTGTTATTGCGTCGCACTAATCATTGTATAATTTCGTTATGGAATATTGACACTGACAGCTGCTGACGCGGTTTATACGTGCTGATTGCGTTCAGTTTCATTGTTGAAATTGGGCCTAAACGTTTAACTGGAAGCGTGGCAACCGCGGTGAGACCTAAACCACGATTGGACCTCGTTTAGTGTGACGTCACGTATCCGATACGGTAACCACAACGTTCCTACCACATGAGTAGATAATATCCGACAGAGCTAAGCTTCAATGTGTTCTCTTCCACATTTAACCAGTTTGCCTTCAAAGCAAGAGTGAACATGCATCTTCTGGGCACGTTCGGTCCATCATAAACCTCATCCATCGAGGTCAAGAGCAGGCTCATTCAGCGATATAAAAAACAAATTGCATCACGATTGGCTCAGTGTGACCAACGTATGATGTTTCAACACTTTGGATTTTTCGTCATGTATACATTTGCCAACATGTTTAAAAATGCGTCGAGCATAGATCTACATTTTGGGCAGGTACTATTATGTTACCTGTGAATCTCAAAAAGTGTTTTCATGTTGAATATTGCCTGCCAGTATCAGTACGATCACTCGGAGCTAAAACAATATCATGTTTTTGTGTATCATGTTTTATTATTTTTTTACCTTTTTCACCAGCCTTTGTGTGCCTAGCTCAAATTCTGTTTTTAAAAGCTAGACTCACTTGTTTTTTGCGTGCTGTTCGATGATTTGACACAAAACAATCGTAAAACTTGCAAAAAAGCAAAGATTTTTATCTTGTTTACATTCTCACATGAGCGCATGTTTCCGACTGAAAAATAATACAATAAGAAAGAAGCATATTATTTATTATTAATGTTATTTAAAAGTGCTAGACTTCCTTTTTATTTAAACCATTCAAAAAAGAAACAATTCTTAAAGTAGGCAGGAAATGTAACAACCCTAGTGGAAAGTGGAAAGGTTTTAGAAAAGCTAGGGTCCGGCAGATCTCAGCACTTGGACACAATGATGGATTAATGGCCGCCCGGGGAATACCCGGCTACAATTTAAACAGCTCTCGGTAGGAAAACTTTTTAAATGTACTGTATACCTGGATATCAGGTGCTATTGACTGTAAGGCCTTAATGGTAGTGTTTTATTGCGGTTACATTGTTTAAGATCCGTTGTAAAACTCTGGCCAATGTTGAAGGATTAAATAATTTATTATACAACGTGTAACGTTAAATGCGCAAAACCTGAAAATAGTTTGATCAGAATAACGAGCAGAATTAATTGAACCACTTTTTAATATAGGTTACATTTTTCAAAAAATCTTCATTAATAACGTTGCCGTGTCTATTTATTAATAGGTCAAGCAACCCAATTACAGCGCGGCGCAGCGACCCGTTGACGACTCCTCCCTCGATAAAGCGTCGTCACAGACGCAAGAAACGATCAGAATGGCCAGTAAAACTAAAACAGCACATAAAACCTTTACAATTTTTTAATGCCTTATTTTCTCTCTGAAATAGGTCAATTGAATTAAAAATCAGTCGGGGTGTCTGAGGTTTTGCGCATTTAACGTTACACGTTGTATGTATGTAGGTTGGTACAGAATAGTAGATTATTCAATAAGGGGATAAAGCAGTGTCTTAATGTCGCGGGTGATATTTTGAACCCTGAACACAACGAAGGATTCTAGGGCTCCCGAGCGTAGTGAGGGAGCTCTGAGTTAATTCTTGAGCGAAGCGAGGGAGTTAAGACTAGAATCCTGAGTGTATCCCCGCGGAGAATATTTTACTATTCGCACCTACTGCGAGGTCATAAAAACCAATTCGATTATCGAATTAGAAGTTTATGAAAGACTATTCCAAAAATATAACACAAGAAAAGGATTAAAATAAAACGAAAAAATCAAAACCCAACTATAACTAAGATTCAAAATAGTTTACTTTCAAGCAGTCTGATGCAGTTAGTAGCATCAGGTTTGAGATTGAACTAAAATAACATACCTACTACCTGCCGAGTTTTTTATTTTTTTATTTTTCCAATGTAATCCTATGAGATTAGATTGGAAAAATAAAAAAATAAAACTTTTCATCAAAAACACAATAAATAATATCGTCAATGGAGCATCAGCCCAAATCCAACATTCTAACGCGGAGGTATACGCGCCACAGCAACAGATCATTTTGGTTGTCGAGGGCGACTAAAACCTGGTAAGTCAGAACTCTTTGGTCGACCTGCACATTAATAGTAAAAAGTTTTTTTTTTTGGTTTATGTTTTCTCAGTTGAGGTTCACCACACGATTTTCTCAGTTGAGGTTCCAAATTCAAATCACATAAATGAGCAGCGGGTTATAATGAAAATCAGTACAATATTACTGCCCGGCTAGAACCTAGGGCTTAAATGACTTGCTTTAGGTTTTCATGACATACAACATTAGTTTTAGTATATTCGAAACCAGAAACACGTGACTTTTTATGTAAAGAATCTGTGTACAAGATTTCAAAACTGTATCATAAAAATCACAAAATTATAAGCTTGTTATGTTACCTAGTTGTCCGTGCTAAAACATGCACACCATGCGGCGCAGATTATGATTTAAAATAAAAGAATAATCAGGTAATCTTGAAGGATAACTAGATTATCTGTTATAATAATCATAATATGTTGAAATAGTCAATAAAAACGTTACAGTGTACAGTTCAAACATTTGGAACTAGAATTTTAAATCAAAATGTGGTGTGTCACAGCTGAAGAGGAAAATGTCAACTAACTTTTAGAGGCCACTGTATGTTACAGACGCCAGCACATCAAGCTACCCGAAACTGACGAATTTTTCCAATCAACTTTGAGTCAAATGCTTTAGTGATAAAGTTGAACATCCATTAAAGAAATTTGACAGATTTTAGTAGCTTGATGTGCTGGCGTCTGTACTTTATTCGTAAACTAGCGACCCGCCCCGGCTTCGCACGGGTGCAATGGAGAAACACTGATAATTTTAGAGCCATTATTTCCCGTAAAAAGTATACGATAAAAAATGGTTATTGTGGGTTATCCCTAAGAGATAGACATATACCATCGCGGATTTTTTGTAGACCTTTTTAAGGTGTACAATACTGTAGTACATTATTTTGATCTATCTCGACGGGTTCAGCCAGCGTTTACAATGTAAGCGCAAAAAAATGTGTTTATTTACGACATCACATTAGAAACCTCTAAAATGATCAGTGTTTCTCTACTATATTATGCATGTATTATACATATAAACCTTCCTCTTGAAACACTCTATCTATTAAAAAAACCGCATCAAAATCCATTGCGGAGTTTTAAAGATCTAAGCATATATAGGGACAGACAGACAGGGAAGCGACTTTGTTTTATACTATGTAGTGATGCAGCCTTAAGTGATAAAATAAAGTCAATGCGATTTTTTGCACCTTATGCCAACCACTTAATGTACAATGTGACAAACTACTCAAACCACTTAAAGTTCAAAGACAAAATATAACATTGTGTAAAAATTAGTAGAATCGATTCAGTTACTTATTCTGAACAAAGTATATTCAGGTCTCGCACATACTAAAAATTATGTTGTATAATTTGACGTTAGCGAGCAGGTGGTGTGAAATATAATGATCGATACATCGAGCAATTCATATTCAAATACTGATCTTGCAGTTAGTTTGTCTTTGAACTAAAAATAAATAAGGATATATGCACTACATTCCAAAAATCGGCGCGAAAATGTAAAAGTATTTAGTTGTACCTAATGGATGAAAATCGCATTTTTTACTAATTCTCCAGTCAAGGAAAAGCTATTGCCATTTCTCTTTGATATACCAAAAATATTATATTTCAATTTATTAAATAACATGTTTTTTTTTTCAGGTAAGTTCGCCCAATATTCCTGATTGGCGGAGGTATGAAAACTGTTTTATGTTTAGCAGAAAGTATTATAAGACCAAATGAATGTTCGAAGTTCAAAGTCAACCGAGACCAATTGAAATTACAGGTCAATAAAATGGCGAACGAAGTTCTATTTTCAAATCGAAATGGCGCTGAAAATAACAAACCAAGCACAGTTAGATAAACAATAATAAAAATAAATAATCCAATAACACTTTAAACCTTTCACTTTAATCTAAAGTGTGGGGGCAATAGAGAACAGACGGTAGAGGACACAATAGGTAGGAAGTTTTAAAAAGAGACAAACTAAGCGCGGGAAATAAACACGCGATGTCAGAAACACGGCGAGTTTGAGTGTCTGTAGGTCACACTACGAACCATAGACAAGAAAAATGGCCGCTCAAGTAACGCTACAGTTTTCAGATAAATGTTTTCTTTCAGGACGTGTTTGTTCACGTACTTTATTCTTTAGCGTTTTGTTGCGTACATTTAGTGGACGTGACATTTTAGTAGGACTTAAAAAAAGTACTCGCGTTAAACTGAAATAGAAGAATGTACATTTTACTATAATTAATGGGTACTCACAGAGGTTAAGTATTAATCATCGTGCTCTCATTAATTAGCATAGGTATTTAAAATTTTAATTTTAATTTTTTAAAATTTTTTGAGCTAGACAGGCGTGTGAGGTATCAAAACACGCGCCTGCGCGCGGGCTAGTCAACAATCGAGTTTTTGGAGGTAGGTACAGAACAATTTTTTAAAGTTAAAGTGAAAAAACGTGAATTTATTTATAAAAATTTGGTAAATAAATTATTTTGGGTGTTCTAACCGGCAAGCCTTTGATGATATTATAATTTATAATGTTTGCGCAGTACATAACCTACCTACAACTATTGCACGTGAAAGCAATAAATAACAATTAACAATCAAAGTTTTCATTTCGAGTACTAAAAAAGACGTGACGATTAGCCATCAAGAACATGAAATTATTATTATTACCCGATGCTGAACTAAAGCCAAAAGTCAATCACAGCTTTAAAGAGCAGTAGTAAACCATGAATTACAGTTACCATATGAAATAATGACCCACTCCGTCAACTTTATTTACAACCAACAGCATGTCGATTCTGTAAAAATCTCACCGTGAAAACTTGCGTGTAGTGAGCTGTCAGTGTCGTCCCACTGATCCTAGGGATTGACCAAGCAAACATTTACAATCATAATCGAGATTTTAATAATATTTTTTATGCTTATTCTGTTGATCATTAAATCATTTCAAAGCTAGTACTTTAGTTATCAAAATATTAATATTTTGTGGGGTTTTAAAATAGAATAGCAAAACAAAAACTTAGAATATCAATTTTCTTTTTTTTCATAGACAAGTCCTTATATAAGGACTAGTCTTTTTTTCCTAGATTAAAACCCCAAAAAAAAAGAAATGTTTTGACAAATAAAATACTAGCTTTGAAATTATATAAAATTATCAATAGAACTTGCATAAAAAATATTATTAAAATCTCGATTATAATTGTAAATGTTTGCTTAGTCAATCCCTAGTAACAGGTGGGATGCCATTGACAGCTCACTCCACGCTCACTTCACCCAAGTTTTCACGGTGAGATGGTTACAGAATCGCACTACAGCCGGTCGATTCTGGAAAAATCTCACCGTGATAACAAAGGTGAAGGAGTGCGCTGTGAGTCATGCTGATACTAGGGATTGACACTATTGGCGACTCACTCCACGCTCACATCACCCAAGTTATCACGGTGAGATGGTTACAGAATCGCACTACAGTTCTTAGTAAACAGGAGCCGTTTGTTCCATATCCATTGTGTCACTGGACAAAAGTGCATCTACACAAAACTGAGCAAAAAGCTTCTTAGCGAGCCAAGTAGGTCACCTATTGCTATTCATTAATCAGTGCATTTTGTGCAAAGCCGGCCGAAGCAAAAGGGCCAAAGCAAGGAGCTATTGTAAAAAGTGTTAATGGAAAATATCGCGACCTACTTACGTCAACAGCAGACGGCTTCGGAGAAATAATTTCCAATAGCTGGTGGTCCCTTCCGTGTGAATGGCGAGGAAAATTTGTCGTCTTTGTCGCGGCTCCGGCATTGAACTGTCCCGTCCTTTCGGGTAGGACATTCACTGTCACTCCAAATGGAGTGCCGTTGTATGTTTCTTGTTAGAGTGCTGATAATTAAACTATTATACAAAGCAACTGCTGTTTGCTCAATTTTCAGTCAGTTACTATTAAAAGATTTTGCTTAACACAATCTCACTTTTTGCTTTGTCGTAGCAGCATACCCATTCGACTGCCTTCCGAATCGAAAATGACAAAATTTCGGTTACCTGATTTGCATAGTCCTCGACAACAAATAGTCGTCTGAAGAATACCGGCCATCTATTTGGTTTAAGCTGACAAAACGTTCGGGTTTTGGATTTGTGAACAGCATTTAAGGGACTCCTTGATTGATGTTCGATTCAGCACGGAAGCGTATCGAATTATTGTGAATACCTGTGCTGGTCAATTGAGGTTACCTATTCTACCTACATTACTTACGTTTTGCATCGTGGTGTATTCATTCTACGAACTTCGTATTCGTCTTTTCTCAACGCGGCTGTGTATTCACGTTTATACTTGCGTAATAATGCGTGAAAAATCGGTACTCAAGTCACATTTTATGTCAGTTTGTGAGTCATAAAAAACAGTCCCTGTTGGTACTGGCACACATAAAATGCGAGGGTAGGTATGCAGGCCATGTTTATAGTAATATCTTATAATGTAAGGAAATATAACTGTAGGCCTAATACGTTCCACAGTAGCGCATACGTAATAACTTCGTCATCATTATAAAAATGTGAGACGTAAAAGCTGTCGTTATGTTGCTTTTATTTAATTTCTAAGTAGAGGCCTTGATGGGCCGCGGAATATACGCAAATAGCCTCCAAATTGGTCCGGTCATTTAGGTTGTACGTGGTAAATGCCTGTGCATTTATTCATGAAGGTAAATTGTAGTCCATCTATCAATGAATCATGGAGATGACATTTTGGAAAATACATCCACTACGATCTGTATTGAGATAAACTAAGCTACAGATATTTTTACGTGGGTGGATCAAATATAAACCGGACTCAAGTAAAAAAAAATACGCACGTATTATTATACTCGTAAAAAAAGGAATATATTTTATTTTTCTACATAATCTCCCCTTCTATTAACACATTTTTCCCAGCGCAGGGGATGTTTCTTGAAGCCAGTATTGAAGAATGTGGTCGGTCGTGCCTTTAGCCAATTGCACACAAATGATTCTACTATCTGGTCAGTGTGAAAACGGCGTCCTCCACTTGAATTTTTTTTGTGCCATTCCTACACTTGAGTTCTTGAAAGCGTATTCTTATCGAACTGTAGAGTCATTGGATGCAAAATTTCGGAAGGTTTTATGCCCTCCCGTGTTTAAAAAATTATGATAAGTCGTTGCTCAACAGACTTATATACCTCCTGCTCATACATGATGCTACTGGCGCGCAATAAACTAAAGTGAGCCGGAGCAGTATACCCCCCTCCCCTAGATGATCCCCCCTAACACATACAACAGCACCAAGCGCGTCACTTCACTCAGCGACCAGTAATAAAAAAAGTCCTGTTTATGTTTGATTCACCTAATAGTATCAATATTTCTGAATTTTTTTTTTCTATTCGTATGACTTTAAATATTTAGTCAACAAAGATTGAACTAAGCATTCTGACTTACAAAATCATAATCAGACTATAATGTCCCCGCTGCAGGGACACGGGCCTCCACTCTGTAAGAGGGAGTGGGCCGTAATCCACCACGCGGGTCCAGTGCGGATTGGTAGATATCACATGTTTTCAAATTTTTGTTTCACTGACATGTCGGTTTCCTCACGATGTTATCCTTCACTGTTTTGAGAGAAATGGTGATGAAAATAAAGCGGCTGTCTAAGTTCGAACCTATTACCTACAACTCTTAAGTCGCAACCACTATCACTGAGCTACCACTGCTCCCGCACTTACAAAAGCAACCCGAACCAATCGCAATCCCATAACGATTTCCAATAAACCAGATATCAAATAGTTAATTCAAAAGCTACTCAGTGAGCGGATTTTAAATTAGGCCAAATTTGTTTCAAAGGAGCAACTTTTCTGAAACGAGACCTTCCGTTTAAAGGTCAAAGCGAGGCATCTAAAACTCAACGACCACATAACTAACCGTGGCCATTATACTCCAACACTACCTCCCTTTATATTTACAGGCCTTGGTCTGAAGATAGGGACCGTCAGGTTATTGAGAAGGAATAAAATTGCAATAACATTTGAAATAGACATAAATTGGATATTGAATTGGTATAAAATTATGAATTTTTGTGATATACAGTGGCCTCCATAAGGTACTTGATATTTTTCCTTGAGTGAAGTGAGCGTGGAGTGAGCTGTCATTCGCTAGGGATTAACACTATTAAGTGCTCCCTTCACTTATGATTTCACGGTGAGATTTTTACAGAATGGACCAGCAGATTATGATTTAAAATAAAAGAATAATCAGCCGTACGATTCTGTAACCATATTACCGTGAAAGCTTGGGTGAAGTGAACGTGGAGTGAGCTGTCATTCGCTAGGGATTAACACTATTAAGTGCTCACTTCACTTACGATTTCACGGTGAGATTTTTACAGAATCGACCGGCAGGTAATAGAGGGATAACTAGATTATCTGTTAGGATAAGTCATAGTCAATAAAAACGTTACAGTGTACAGTTCAAACATTTGGAACTAGAATTTTAAATCAAAATGTGGTGTGTCGCAGCTGAAGAGGAAAAATGTCAACTAACTTTTGGAGGCCGCTGTACAAGCCGTGTGCCCGATGGTGTTTAACATCGGCAAAAATGACGAGAGCAGTGGTGGACCCGACTTACGAGATGTAGGTCGTGGGTTCGCACTCAGGCAGTCATTTTACTTTATGTAAATAATTTACACTGCTCTCTTACACCACTGCTCTCGAAACGCCGTGAGGAAACCGGCATGTCCTTGAACCACAAATTCGAAGACATGTGACATCTACCAACCCGCACTGGGCGCGCGTGGTGGATTACAGTCCACGCCCTCGCGAAGAGAGGAGGCCTGTGTCCCAGCAGTGGGAACATTATAGGCTGATTTTGTTAATAACTGTGAGTGTTGAGTACAGACGCCAGCACATCACGCTACCCGAAACTGTCACATTTTCACAATCAACTTTGAACCTTATGCTGTAGCGATAAAGTTCAAAATCTATTAGAGAAATTTGACAGATTGTAGTAGCTTGATGTGCTGGCGTCTGTACATGCAAGTTTTCATCCCCTACTGAACCCCATCAAGGAATTATCCCTTTTTGCCTCCCACGGAATTGACTAAAGATGGACTTATCACAGTGCGCCGATCTGTGACCCCTCTAATTTAACAGTCCGACAGCTAACAATAACAAAACAGGTACACCAAAAACCTTTCGAATTACTTCCAAAGCCGCAAGTTATCGGCAACAATAAGCCATAAACTATTAAAATGGCGACCCTCGAGTCCACGCCGAGACAAGTTTCGTCGTAAATTCAACTCGTCCCATTTCTGTCAAAAACAGGCGGCGGATAATTCCTGATAGGTACCATACAACGATATTCCATCATCTATAGAGAATGAGTCGAACCTTCTCGACCGGACAAGGATCCCTATTCAACCCACGGGACCTTAAAACCAGAACCCGCTTTTCATTTACCTAGCTTTGAGTAATTGAAAGGGACATTGATGCTACTTATTCGGGCGGAATTGATAGGCAATGTATTGAATTGTGACGTATTCAATTCGTATGTTGTTGGTATTACGACGATTCTTCATATTGTATTCCATTATGTTCGTACTTTGCTAAGCAGCTTTCAATTTCAGTTGCAGTACTCTTGTTTTGTTTGGCGACGTCCTTACTGTCGTGAGTTATAGGTATATTTTAGTATGTTAGACTGTTTCTACCAATGTCTTGAGAGCTCGGGACAATCTCGGAAAGTTTTTTTTTTTTTCTTCAATGAGAAATTCTTAGAGAATTC
The DNA here is from genome assembly GCA_949629135.1 of Eremobia ochroleuca. Lineage (NCBI taxonomy): Eukaryota > Metazoa > Arthropoda > Insecta > Lepidoptera > Noctuidae > Eremobia > Eremobia ochroleuca. Next base: position 7,248,303 of record OX451403.1, on the reverse strand, counting down.
TTACTTTAAAATCACGTCACCAAATAAATTGAATTATCTCTACATAAGTTCAATTCTTTTATAAAATCTTGAACAACGCGGTCATCGCAAACAAGTTTGTAAAAACCTTATACCAAAGAACAAAATTTCATTACGCTAAAACCGTTACACTTTCAAGTGCGCGCAACATAAGGACACTACAAACATCTGCACCATTTGCTTCAGTTCATCCGTTAGGACGCCGGACGCCATCCGAGATATTACACAACGAACGGGACATTTTGTAACCTTCCTACATGTTTCCTTTATACGAAATTGGCTTTTCGTGAACATTTCACGGTAATTTTATTTTATTTATTAAGGGATAATAAACAACTACAACATGTATGTTGCAGTCCATTGCATTATTCACAGATAAGACATATTTAGAGACCAGTGGTAGTGTTTGCCACTCGATGGGCATTAATAAAGAATTAAAAATGATCAAAATTTGGAAATAAATAATAAGGTTACTACCAATATAGCTCCAAAACCAAATCAGCTCAGAAATAATTTCATTAACTTCAACTTTGCAATAAAGATATAATAATAATAATAGGATTAAAATTAAGATATTTTTTTTTTATAATATTAGATTTAACTATTTTTTTTCGAGCAAGCAAATATATCGGTATCAATGAAATTTGAATTATGGGATTCCAACATTCTATGAATAGGACAGCGTAAGCCAGAGTTCGTACGACAAGGATTTAGCGCGAACAGAGTACGTGCACGAACCTGACGCACATGAACTGTTCGGGGGACAGAATAACACAGCTTACTTGTAAGATCAATGGCATCAAAATCATTGTGAACAGTATCAATACTATTTATTTCGTAATATATTTACATAATAATGCTAATAGTTAACAGATTTAAAATAATAATATGTACAGGGTGGAATTTTGTAATGCCACCTGAAGGGAAAGTACTCTTAATACTGTAGATATAAAATTTTACTCAAAGAAAACATTCCTTTATTTTTGAATAGAAAGTAAACTGCATTCAAAGATTTTCTAAAATTCGCTTGCCACACCCAGGAATCGAACCGACTAAAATCTGTAAAAATTACATCCTGTACTTTTATTGCATTGATCGTTAGGATCAAATTATAAGGATGAAATCTCTAACAAACTTAATAAATTAAATGATAGGAAAACCATGAAATCTTAAATTATTTTAATTATTTACAAAAAAGGTAAACTAACTAATTAGTTGCTCGAAATGGGCTCCATTTTCTTGGATACACAAATGTATTCTTCTAACGAATTAATTTCTAGTAACCTTTAATAACGTGTTGTGGTTAATATTATAAATCGTATTCTGAACTTCAACTCTTACCTCGTTTACATTCGCATAAGATTTAATGTAAATTTGTTTTTTCTTTACAGCTATCGTGATTTATGAGTCGTCGAACCCCGAACCTTATCTGTATTCCTATTGTCGACAGCAAAAAGTATTGAGACAGGTAGCTCAAGTAAAACATGTGAAGTAAAAACGCGATAACTCTGCCAAATCGCGGTGACGTTCGACGCGAGTTCATCATGTCGCCGTCGCCAGGAAACGTCAACAAAAACCGCACGCGCCGATATCAAACCAATATTTGCTCAACGTGTATTTGTAAAACTTATTCCTATGAGCGCACACTTGCGCAGCCGCGGGAGGCGTCTGTGTCAACATGCAAATTCGCTTTAGTTCGGCGCATCGCTGTTTGAACTGGGGCTTTGGCAAACGGCAACTTTGCCTTTACAATGTATAAAGACGTTTCTGAGCTCGCGTAATGCGGTGTAAAGTTAATTGAATGATTCTCCCCTATAACAAAATTAGCTGACTTTAGTTTGGATTTATCTTGATACATCTCCGTCTCAAAGGATGGAGCTAGAATTTGTTAATTTATGAAATCTCACTAGTGGAATGAAGCTTTGAATAAAGTGCTCGGTTTCAAGCGCTTTATTAGCTATTTAATAAAGTGCCTCTATATAATTAAGTTCATAATTATCTCAGATATTTACGTGGATATTACATTGAAATGCCATAAATTCCTTCTAAAGTAACTACGGGTAATAAAAGTATCCGTCGTTTGATAAAATATGACTTTAAGCACAGACGCCAGCACATCGAGCTACTACAATCTTAGATTTTCAACTTTATCGTTAAAGCATAAGGTTCAAAGTTTATTGGGAAAATTTGACAGTTTCGGGTAGCTTAATGTGCAGGCGTCTGTACCTACCTGTGAAATAAATTCCATGTAAAAATTGCCAAATAACTATAAATATCCCGATCTGTCAACCAAATAAAACTAATCTTCTTAAATAATATTTCATCCCTACTTGAGCTCATATTATTCAGATTGCCCGCATCTTTAGGTTCCATTTTATTGTGTCTAGAAAAAAGGACCTACCTAGATTGAAGTGGTATCCCATTCAGTATGTAGGCAATTGAAAAAGCAGAGATAAAGGCAAAAATAAAATTTGCTGAAATCTCTGGATTTAGACGAGGCGTATTCTAGTGCTACGCTGAAACGACGCCTCTTAACAGGAAAACATGGATTTAGGACGTTGAAACACGTCCCTTAGGAAAAAAGAGGAACAATTTAGGGAAACTCGAGACAAATCCGCTGAAGCAAATTATCTGCGCGTTGCGTATCCACATTTTAACAAAATGAGTAAGAGTTTAGACTAAGAGAATTCTTAATAGGCCTTGAAATATAATATAGAAAAGCAGCAAAATAAACCCATGCTTAGGTTCACATATTCGTCTGAATATTTCGATCTCGAAAATATTGGCAGTCATAATGGAACTCCATTTTATGATATAAATAAAAAAAAATCTCTTCAGCAAAATAGATAGTATCTTAAAGGCATTTCTGTGTAAACACTGGACGTAGCACTTCGTGGACAACGGCGCGGAAACCGATTGTATCGATTTAGGGAACAAAGATAACAATATTTGGACGCTCATATTATATTTCACATATACATACCTAAACTCACGCCTTCTTTCCATGAGGGTAGGCAGAAAGTACAGAACGCCACCTGTTACGATCCTCATCCTTGTGCTTCGCTTAAGTTCTTACAATTGCGTAACACACTATTACTCTCAATTTGAATCATTTTGAAGAAAATTGCTAATCCATTGCTCAATATGTTCGAAAAATGTGTCTACTCAACAACGTAAATAACGCAATGAATGTTGTAGAACTGTCAAAATGAAACCCATTGCTACTAATAGTATGTTACGCAATTACCCTGCCGGTCATACACGTACGTCGCCGGTTGCGAGGTACGTGTATGACCAGCAATAAGGTCATTATAATAATAATTATGTCCTACACGGAGAGAAAAATCTTAGAAAAATTACTGTGCTCGTCACTGTAAAGTGAGTGCAAGTGACATCTACAGGAAATTTTCTGAGTGAAATTGGGAAAAATTCACTATTTGTCCAATAAATTTTACTGTACAGCATAAGAATTTTTACTGTGCTAGCATGGTAATTTTTCTATTACCACTCAAATGCACTCAAATTATGAGACAGCACAGTAATTTTTCTAAGATTTTTCTCTGCGTGTAGGGCATCCCCTCCCGGTGTTTTCACTTCCAGACAGATGTGGTCTTGTGTTAGTCGCCATTCATACAACCTCTCAACTTGACCAAACCATCTGAGCATACTCTTTTCAATTTTTGTCACTGCATTTTCTTTAAGCCCGCAACGTTGCTATCATTAATAGGCTTCACTCAATATTATATTTCGTACCAAAAAACAGACATTCGAATCGGTGAAGACAAAATGGCGTAAATATTTGCGAACTTTCATGTAGGTATCCGCATGGTATATTACAGTCGAGTATGCCATGGTTTACAACATTGTATATTTTGATCACAAATTTTATTTTACAGCAATTTTTTCCTCTTATTTTTCTTATTGTTGGAATATTTTAGGATATATTTATTTAATTATTTTTTTTTTTTATTTAGAAACGTTGCCCCACACTACGAATTTCTTCTGTATTGTGGGTGCGTTTATTAAACCCACATACACAAACAGCCAGACATGCTGCGCGGCAGTCAATCGCCTAACCACTGCGCCAACCGTGCCGACTTGCACGGTTTATTTGTTTATTTGTTCATCGTTTTAGCCGATTTGCACGGCTGAATATGAAATTAAAAAATAATCATTTAAAGCGCCCTGTTCCTGGAAATTTTACGTAGTTTAAAACGAGAACAGTTTAAAAAGCTTGTTTTCAACACCAACATACTATGCCAACAGTATAAAATCCCATAGCACATAAATAAAATCCCATTTTATGTGTCCCTGATGGACACATAAAAAAAAACTTCACAAACATAAAAGCACGTCACATCTCTTTGCAAGTCAAACACAGCTTACATCCAGAAAAAAATGAATAATACCTAAATCCAATAATGACAGTGCAAGTAATACGGCAACAAACATTCGCTCGCTTTGACGTCAAATAACTTCCCGTATTTGTCGTAATATCCTCAGTTCAGCGAACACAGCTTTTGAACAGATAATGCGCAATTTTACACTTGCATTTTAAAGGACGGGCAATATAATATGCAAACGTCCCTTTGAGAACTTTCGCCTCGATTTTAATTTTGAAAAAGCCAGATGCATATTTCTGTAGTATGTAGAAAAGACAAATATCGAGGAATGTTTTTAAATCAAACATAGAACTGTCAAAGTTTCGTGTTGCAAATGTTGCAAGTCGTGGAAAATGTTTATTTTGTAAACACGTAGTTTTTTTTTTTATATTTCATCGTATGAGGACGCACACACTGAGATATTCTTTGCCCAACTACGGAAAAAGAAGAGTTACCCGTATAAATATGTATCTATGCATCGATTTTCGATCGTAACTTAACGCTTCCATGGAACGTGGATCCACGCGAGACGCAATAGCTTTATAATTGTTTCTGTAATTACGGCATTCAACCAGTTAAAGATTAATGTTCAGATTTTCGTAGTATGAAGTTATTCATAAAGAAACATATCTACACAATACATGTTATAAACAGAACAAAATATCTCCTATAATCCAATCAGTCTGAAATAAAACATGGCGTCGCTACAAAGATAAAGATGTCTTATCAGATAAGATAAAAGAAAGATGGAGGTGGACAGGGCGACCCTCGTCTGCCGTGCAAAGCTCCAGCTGTACCAACATACAAAGAGACGATGTTTGGTAGTATGATGATGTACTGTCACACTGTTCTAAGGAGTTTAGGGCCTGTGCACACCACGTTTTTTAAACGCGCCGCTGACGCGCGTTTTAGAAACGTGCGTCGACGGCGCGCTTTTGTCCTACAGAAGGTCTACAGGCTGCGTCTGACTCGTGTGCGTATCGCGTCTGTATCGCTACAAACGCGCATCAACGGCGCGTTTAAAAAACGTGGTGTGCACAGACCCTTATTTCTAAACGTTTCTTAAAGTTAAGAGATGTTTAAACGTCAAAAATGTATCGGTTAAACAGTCGCTAATCCTTACTTAACTTTAAGCAATGTTTATAAATAAACTCCTAAATTTCAAGTTTTTAGATTATCGTGTAGTCCACATTAAAATGTCCTCAGAAGTTACATTATATCCTCCTGATATTATAAACGCGAAAGTTTGTGAGGATTGATGGATGGATGTTTGTTACTCTTTCAAGCAAAAACTACTCAACGAATTTTTAAGAAACTTTACAGTAATATAGCTTGTACATCAGAATAACACACAGGATACTTTTTATCCCGATATTCTTACGGGATCGAGACGTATGCGGGTGAAACCGCGGGGTGGAGCTAGTTAGCAATAAAAATAAAGTAAAATTATTAAGACTCTCTTTTACATAGAAAAGCAATTGTAGAAGATGGACGTATAGCATAATATTGAAAAAGTAACAATAATTTACGGAAAGCATGAGAACCGTAAAACAGCATTTATGAACACGTATACATTAGGCAAACAAGATATTTCAACGTTATCACCTGCATAGCCTTTTCCCAACTATGTTGGGGTCGGCTTCCAGTCTAACCGGATGCAGCTGAATACTAGTATTTTACATGGAGCGACTGCCTATCTGACATCCACAACCCAGTCACTGGGTAATACGATACCCCTTGGTAAGACTGGTTGTCAGACTTTCGGGCTACTGACGACCCATAACGACTGTCAAAGATCCACGAATGACAGCCGGGACCAACGGCTTAACGTGCTTTCCGAGGCATGGAGGGGTCTTGGTATGTGAAGATGGTCACCTATTCACAGACCGACCGCGGCAAGTTTAGCTTAACCTGATCGATCGACCTGTGCGGCTGTTATTACTTAGCCCCAAGCCCCTCTATATTTCAACGTTATCAGCATTCAATATGGATACAATTAAAAAACACTTAATTGAATAGAACATAAACACTACATTATAGGGTTCTTTATTCTTCCCTGGTGATAGAATCGTTCTTGGTGGTAAAATAAAATATTTTAATTTTGATATAAATAATTTCATTATTTTGGTGGTCCCATCCCCCGCTAAGTAGGACACTAAAGCTGCCATTACGTCAAATGATTTTTTTTTTTTCAATTTAACCACGCACAAAACAACTAAACTGCAATGTTCAGGAGTTTTAGAATGCAGGAGTTTTATAATTACCTCTTCAGTGTTCCTGTTCTGCTTATTATTCTGTTTATACCTAGCGCTAATTGCGCTAATAGTGCTCTCGGAATTTTATTTATTTCCTAGAAACATTTTCAATTTACAACAATGCTCACAATACCTTTACAAATACAAGAAAGAGAGCGTAAACAGTGTTCGGGCGATCGATCTCGGAAGACGTGTTTAATCGCCGAGCAACGGGCTCGCCGACAGAAAGATTAAGCGATACGGAAGCTTTGAGTTTTCTTTCTTAAGGCCACAAAGCTGAGGTAACTACGATATCTTTGCTATTGTGTTTTATTCGCACAGTGATAGTAACTGTTTTATTTATAATGTAGGGAAACAGTTACACGAGTATTTTTTATACGACTGTCAACAAAATGGAGTGTTATGTTTTCAGGGTTCATTCATGTGTGTGAGTTTCTTTTATCCACCATTAGTTCTAAACAACTTGACCGATTTTGATGTTTGTGGTATCATTAGAATCTTTGTATTGTCCCGAGTAATGATATAAGAACAAAAAAACGATTTAAAAAATCGAAACAAGCTATGCTAGGTACACGGAGAGAAAAATCTTAGAAAAATTACTGTGCTATCTCATAATCTGAGTGCATTTGAGTGGTAATGGAAAAATTACCATGCTAGCACTCAGAAAATTTTCTGTAGATGACACTTGCACTAGAATAATTACTGTGCTCGTCACTTTGCAGTGACGAGCACAGTAATTATTCTAAGAATTTTCTCTCCGTGTACATAAATTAAAACCAAAAACGATCTTTTTTATTTTGTAATTTGCTTTACCACACATTATGTTGTCCTTTTATTGAGTTGAATTAAATACTCGTATTTAATTGCTACTGTTTACATACACATACACAGACTGACACACTGACACACTGACTGTATACATGAACTGAAAACAAATAGTGATTTTGACAGCGTGTTTAGTTGACATTAACATTTAGATTTATTCAATCAGACTAAATTCATTACCATGCATATCCATGCATAAGCGCCAATAAGTGCCAATATGCCAACGTACTTTCGAATAAAATGAACATGCCATTTCCATACAAAATTGCAAAATTATGCCAACTAAAATTATAGCAATCGGATAGACTATTGAGTTTATATTGTCATTAAATTATCATAATCAACTGTAATTTCGAAGTGCAATGAATAAACGTAGATACTAAATGAAATGTCTGTCATAGTGGTTAAAAATGCTGGGCTATGGTTCACTCAGTTGGAATATCCACGTAACCCAGTTGTTTAAGCTATGTATGACAATTTTACGAAGCTATATTGACCTTGATTGACCTTGATGAATATATATACAACGTGTAACGTTAAATGCGCAAAACCTGAAAATAGTTTGATCAGGATAACGAGCAGAATTAATTGAAACACTTTTTAATATAGGTCACATTTTTCAAAAGATCTTCATTAAAAACGTTGCCGTGTCTATTTATTAATAGGTCAAGCAAGCCAATGTCAGCGCGGCGCGGCGGCCCGGTGACGACTCCTCCCTCGGTAAAGCGTCGTCGCAAACGCAAGAAACGATCAGAATGGCCAATAAAACTAAAACAGCACATAAAACATGTACAATTTTTTTAATGACTTATTTTCTCTCTGAAATAGGTCAATTGAATTAAAAATCAGTTGGGGTGTCTGAGGTTTTGCGCATTTAACGTTACACGTTGTATATATATATTATTTATTTTTTAATAAACGTTGCCCCACACTAGGATTTTCTCCTGTATTGTGGGTGCATTTACAAACATTTAAACTCACATACACAAACAGCCAGACCCGGAACAACTACTTAGGTCATATAAATATTCGTTCCGTGCGGAAATCGAACCCGCGACACGCAGCGCAGCATTTGACTGCGATTGATCGCTTAACCACTGCGCCAACCGTTGATATTATAGCTTTGACCTTATAATACCGTAAAAAATAATAATGATTAATAATCAAAAGATCAGTTTAACTTAAAAATAAGTTCGTAAACACCGCTTATTTCGAGGCCGCGATTTGACCTTTATAAAGGTGGGCCCCAAAATCTGCTCAATGAATTAGTGACGTGATCACGAGCAGTCGCTTAGTACTTGGATTTATTGCGAAACTTTTTTTTCGCATTGATACAGGCTTAGATAAATGGGTGTAGCTTTAAGTGCTGCCTTTATTTCAAAAACTCGAATAGGGACAGTTAAAAAAAACTGCACCCAGGTGCCTATAAGCTGCTTTTAAAGTGATTAAACGATCCTTTGCAGGTAAAAGACCTTTTCTTCCGTGTTCCTCTTTGTTAAAATGTTCATAAAAATACTTTTAAATTATTCTTCTAAAATATATTAGGGACTTAAAAAAGAACATTCAAAATTCAAAGCAAACAACAACAATCAACAACGGAAAAATCCCCGTCGAAAATATTTTTGGGAAGGGATCATAACTAGGGTATGTAAACACCTACCACAACACCACCTCTGTTGCTCTCAAAAATTACCACGTGAGGAAACTTTTGCGAATACTAGATTCAATATCAAATAATAATACTTTTTTTTATAGGTTCTTTGTGACTTTGGTGTTAATTTTATTTTTGTGGAACAATTTAGTTTATTTAAAGTGGGGCCCGTGGCTACAATAATAACAGCCGCTCAGGTCGCCCGATCAGGTTAAGCTATGCCTGCTGCGCTTGGGTTGTGGATTGGTGACCATCTTTACATACCGAGACCCCTCCGTGCCTCGGAAAGCACGTGAAACTGTTGGTCCCGGCTGTCATTCGTGGATCTTTGACAGTCATAACAAGGGGTATATTACCCAGTAACTGGGCTGTGGAGGTCAGATAGGCAGTTGATCCATGTAAAATACTGGCATTCAACTTCATCCGGTTAGACTGGAAGCCGACTCCAACATAGTTAGGGAAAAGGCTAGGCAAATGATGATGGAATTTAGTTTATTTCTTTTGAATCTATAAACACAATAGTGGTGCAAAAGCTATTAAAAGGATCTGAAGATTGTAGTAAACAACAAACAAATTATAAGGCAGCAGTTTTTCCCTGACTGGTCCTAAGAGTTCTCAGACAATAGAATAAAACCACAAGACAACACTCAACAATTCTGCAAAAGATTTCAATGGAAAATCAAAAATCTTTGCTTAGAGTTAGCTAATACGAAACATTAGCAGTCCTCATTAGCACTTCCTCTGACAAAATTTTCATTTAATTCTAAAATTAAAATATGAAAATTATGCGGACTTTACACAGTTGATTTGTTTTTCGCCGCACGGAGAAAATCGATATTTTAAATGGCATTTCGACTAGACCACAGGTGACTAAAATTGGAAGTACTAAAGTACAGTAGGTTTCGATTACTGTAGTGCGGCGACAGGTCACATGCGACGGGTGACTAAAATCTAATCTGAAAACGCTTAGGGCTGGTTGTTTCAAACGGTTGGTTAATGTAACATACGTATATACAACGTATAACATTAAATGCGCAAAACCTCAGACACCCCAACTGATTTTTAATTCAATTGACCTATTTCAGGGTGAAAATAAGTAATTAAAAAAAATTTAAAGGTTTTATGTGCTGTTTTAGTTTTACTGGCCATTCTGATCGTTTCTTGCGTCTGCGACGACGCTTTAAAGAGGGAAGAGTCGTCACCGGGCCGCTGCGCCGCGCTGACATTGGCTTCCTTGACCTATTAATAAATAGATACGGCAACGTTTTTAATGAAGATTTTTTGAAAAATGTGACCTATTTTAAAAAGTGGTTCAATTAATTCTGCTCGTTATTCTGATCAAACTATTTTCAGGTTTTGCGCATTTAACGTTACACGTTGTATACGTATGTATAGGCCATCATTTTGTGAAACAACGCTTTTTTGGTTTGACGATAGTTAGCGCCATTTTTGACGCGGGTACACGCGTCAAGTGGATGTGAAACAACCCGCCCTTACTCGCAGGCAATCGCCCGCCGCATAAAGGTCGAGAGTTTGATGCAAAATGAACTAGCCACCTGCGATATTTATCGACCTATGTAAATGGGTTGGCGGAGGGGCACTTTCTAGTGCTTTATCTGGGAAGAAGTAGCGCTACAAACTCCCCAGCAGCTTGTTAGCTACGAGAAAATTCATATAAAAAATAAAAAAATCATACATAAGATTCATCTTATCTTATCTTTCTTCTATCTTATCTTATCTATCTTATCTATTTAGGACAATAGAGGCAACCTCTAGCAAAAATGGAACTAAGGCAATTAATAACTCAAATGAAAGTGTAAAAAAATTAAACAGTATCAATCTGGTGCATCAGAACATTCAAGGTTTTTTAAACAAAGACTTAGAAGTAGAATTATTCCTGAATTGTTATAATGTAGATATTCTTTGTATGACAGAACATTGGCTTAAAAGCCACCAGTTCATGTTCAATTTTAGTAATCACCAGGTTGGTAGTTCATTCAGCAGAGTAAATGCTATACATGGTGGCTCATTAATTTTAGTACATAACCAGCTAAAATTTAAGGACCGAAAGGACATTGTGAGCCTCTCTGTTGAGCGGACAATTGAAATAGCCTGTATAGAATTGGAGCAGTTCATTATATTAAGTGTATACAGACCTCCTTCAGGATTGTATGATTGTTTTGAAAAGGTTATGGATGAAGTGTTGCACAAAATCTGTAATACAAACAAGTCCATCATCACTTGCGGTGATTTCAATGTTAATTTGTTAGAAAATTCTGGGTTAAGTACTAAAATCATAAGTTTGTTTCAGTCATACAATCTTGTTAACCTATTTTTGGAGCCCTCTAGAATAACTCCTACTAGTGCCACATGCCTAGATAACATTTATACAGATATTATACCAAACCACAAAGAAATGATTAATTTAATAGACTCAGATCATTGCGGACAGCTGATCACTATTACAAATCAAAACAAAAAAGTTATTAAAAAAGATATCACTGTTAACCCAAAAACAACTAAACGCTTAGAAACATTTAAAACTAAACTCTTAAGTAAATTACCACTTCTGTTGACTAATGATGACCCTAACAAACAATATAATGATTTTTTTAATATGTATTGCAGACAATTTGATAAAACATTCATTCCAAAGACATTATCAGTCAATAGTAACGCTTCCTTCAGTGACTGGGCCACCATTGGTATACATAAAAGTAGAAAAAGACTTTATGAATTATATGATGAACGAATTTGTATAAACACTGCTGAATTTAATTTATATGTTAAAAATTATTCTAAAATATTTAAAACAGTCTGTAGTATGGCCAAGTCACGTTATTTGAGTTCAAAAATTAAAAATAGTAATAACATTATTAAAATGACTTGGAATGTCATTAATAGCGAAACAGGAAGGTCATGCAACCGAAGTAGTGACTACAGCCTTGCTATTGATGACAATGTAATTAGATCAGATTCCCAGGTTGCCGCGGCCTTTGAAAATTTCTTTGCAGAGATTCCTGTGTCAACCACTAAATCTCTAAGCTCATCACCCACTGCTGCAGAGTCTTTACTTAAGGAAAACGTTCCAGTTTGTGATTCGGAATTTCACTTCGAATTTGTCACTTGTACAGATATAATTAAAACTTTTCACATGTTAAATGTTAAAAAGACTGCAGATCTATGGGGTAATTCTGTGGATGTTGCTAAGACAATTATAAACATTGTAGCACCTACTTTAGCTGTTATATTTAATAATTGTATTCAATGTGGTGAGTTTCCTGATCTTATGAAACACAGTAAAATAATACCGTTGTTTAAATCAGGTAGTACATCAGACCCTACTAATTATAGACCTATTTCCGTACTACCCACCTTTAGTAAAATTTATGAAAAACTTATTTTAAATCAATTGCAAAGATTTTTCAATAACAATAAATTACTGAATAATAAACAGTTCGGTTTTACAAGGGGTCGTTCAACTACCGATGCCGGAGTTGAACTTTTAGGACATATTTATAATGCATGGGAGGACAAATGCGATGCTTTGGGCATCTTTTGTGATTTGTCCAAGGCATTCGATTGTGTTCTTCATGAAACCTTAATCAGGAAACTACACCACTACGGAATCCGGAACGCCTCTCTGGATCTTCTCACTTCTTACTTAAGTGATAGGATTCAGAGAGTTGATGTTAACGGGAAAAGGTCACCCGGATCTGTAGTAAGAATGGGGGTCCCACAGGGCTCAATACTTGGACCATTTTTATTTATTGTTTATATCAATGACTTGCCTTACCTCATAAAGGATGAACATGATATAGTGTTGTTTGCAGATGACACTTCACTTTTATTTAAACTCAAACGTCAACAGCTGGTTACTGACAGTATAAATAGTGCCCTCGCAAAAGTAGTTAACTGGTTTAATGTTAATAATTTACTTCTTAACGAAAAAAAAACCAAATGTATTAAGTTTACGATACCAAATGTTAGACAAGTAGAAACTAGTGTTCTCATAAAGGCTGAAGAGTTAAAACCCGAAAATACCATAGTATTCTTAGGCATAACTTTGGATGCCAAGCTTCAATGGGGCCCCCATATAGATAAATTGTCAAAAAAGCTTAGCTCTGCAGCATACGCCGTTAGGAAAATTCGTGACTTAACTGATTTAGAGACAGCCCGTTTAGTTTACTTTAGTTATTTTCATAGTGTGATGTCATACGGTATTCTGTTGTGGGGAAATGCCGCCGAAATTCAGATAATTTTTATTTTACAAAAAAGGGCAATTCGTTCCATTTATAAATTAAGTCCCAGACACTCCCTCAGAGACAAATTTAAAGAGATTAATATAATGACTGTGCCTTCTCAGTACATTTATGATAATCTTTTGTATGCACATAAAAATATTAATCTGTTTAAGAAATACAGTGATATCCATAATATAAATACTAGGAACAAACATAAATTTGTTGTTCCTACAACAAGGCTCAAGAAAATAGGTGGCTCGTTTAGATGCCAATGTATACGTTTTTATAATAAACTTCCTAGCCACATTCAAGAACTAAGCATTAATAAATTCAAATCTTTTATAAAGCTAAAACTATGCCAGAAAGCCTATTATACTGTAAAAGACTATATTGAGGACAAAAACGCTTGGGATTGAGCTGCTCCAATAGGTCTAGACAGTGAATGTTGTTTATTTTTTATTTTGCTGATTTACACTTTTGTTATTTTTTTTCTTTCTAAATATCTATTTATGACATGACATGAACATTTACTGTTTAAAGTCTTATATTATTTTAATTATTGTGAATGTGAGGACTATGTGGGTCATTGTTTCCGTTTTAATCATGGTCTGGCAGTTTGAGTGGTTTATGCGGTCTACACAAATGTTCTGTCCTTGGTATTGCTCGTCGAATCGTTGAGCTCCTTAAGTTCTGAGTTGAGCTGCACGGTTACTGACGAATGCGTGCACTGACTGCACAGGTCCACTCAATCTGTGTGGTTCTTCCCTCAAAATACCACTTCAGACACCAATCTACATGGTCCTCAAAGATCAAAGATGATGTCCGGATTTTTATATACACATTGACATTGATGAATTTTATATAAACAATGACATGGATATTTACTTTGTATAGTATCTTATTTTTTATTATTATTATTGTGAGTGTGAAGACTATGTGGGTCATTTCTTTTTCTTTTTTCCTTCTTAGTTAGTTTTAATCATGGTCTGGCAGTTTGAGTAATTTATGCGGCCTACCCAAATGTCCTTTCATTGGTATTGTTCGTCGAATCGTAAGGCTCCTCAAGTTCTGAGTTGAGCTACACAATTTTTGACAAATGCGTGCACTGACTGGACAGGTCCGCTCAATCTGTGTGGTTCTTTACTCAAAAGACCATTTCAGACACCAATCTGCATGGTCTTCACATGATCTGACCAAGATTATGTCTGGACTTTAAAAGAGACTGTGACCTCTGAGTTTGTTTCGGCCTTTCTTCTCAGAGTAGTCAGATAGGAAACGCCGACCTCATCTAGTTTAAAAAATATGATTGACATGTAAAAGTGTTTGTACAAACCTACTTACAGAAAATAAAATCATTTATCATTTATCATTTATCATTTATCATCTTTCTGTCCTCCGTCAGTCAGGATGACACCTTCAAATTCTCCGGTTTTTTTCAATTTTAATGTATTTATTTTGGAAAATTCATTGTGTTTCAAAAAATCGCAAATAATGTGCGTAATAAGGAAGGAGTGATGGGGCTGTGGAGAAATTTATTGAGGATGCGTGAGCGTGCGTGATCCATCGCCGCCCGTTCGATGTCCACCGCGCACAGGATGGATGGAAACCAGCACATGAAGTGATTTTTTGCTCCGTTGATGTAATTGCTGAATGGCGTTCCAGTGTGAGGATAAATAAATAAATAAAATAATCCTAAATAAATAAATCAGTGACAGAGGCCGAAATCTGCGAAAGACATCAGCAGAAAAATGTTACTACAGTTCGGCCGTCAAGAGAATGCGTTCCTGACAGCTGTCCGTGCGATAATTCTAGTAGCTAATAAATATCAAATTCGCAAAACACATATTCGTTTGTATTAAACTGACAGGTGTCAGGAACGCATTCCCTTCACGTCCGGACTGTAGAAATCTAAAGGCAACCCTTTGAATCTGTCAACCAGAAACAAAGAGGGCTCTTCTATAAATTCAGGACTGAAAATTAGGTCGAACTCATAGACGGATTTTACTATCGTTGCTGTAAGTAATTATCAACTTCTCAGATTATAAAAATAAAATAAATGTTGTCTAAATATACCCGGCACATTAAAATGGAATTGTTATTGTTTCAAAATGTATCTACCACACATTAAGCATACCATTTACTGCTCCCTTATACGTGACTTCAAACGATTATTATCAACCCGTGCCGATAATTCTCAACGGTTACCCGATAATCGTGGCGAGGTTTTGTCTTACCCACACCAGAACCATAATTCTTTATCTGACCGTTTTTGTTTGCCACCCTTATTTTATCGTCCTTTGTTTGGTTACACATAATAGAAAATATACGAAAATTTTACACCACACGGATTTATTACAATGTAAATTTATCTGAAGCGAATCTCTTTCTGTCAACATTTGTGTTAGAAACGTAAATGTTATTTGTATTGTTGGCCCACTCAAATATTTGCTTTTGTAAAGTTTATCAATTTGTGAAAAGTGAATTAAGAATAAGTGTTTATGTTAAACAATGTTAATTCGTTTGTTTATCTTGCAACAGAATTTTGTGTAGGTTCATCATCTGCCTAGCCGTTCCCCAACTATGTTGGGGTCAGCTTTCAGTCTAACCGGATGCAGCTGAATAACAGTATTTTACATAGAGCGACTGCTTATCTGACCTCCACAACCCAGTTACTGGGTAATACGATACCCCTTGGTAAGACTGGTTGTCAGACTTTCAGGCTACAGACGACCCGTAACGACTGTCAAAGAGCCACGAATGACAGACGGGACCAACAGCTTAACGTGCTTTTCGAGGTCTTGGTATGTGAAGATGGTCACCGATCCACGGACCAACCGTGGCAAACGTAGCTTAACCTGATCGATTGACCCGTGCGGCTGTTATTACTCAGCCACAAGCCCCTAATTTTGTGTACGTTGGTTACTAAAATATACCAGAGCCCTTTCTGTGGTATATTTCATACGACCCATTAGCTATGACTTCAGATGACCATTCGTTTGTACAGGCATAGTCGTAGCACAGGCCGTAGCGATTTTCGTAGCACTTCAAACTCGTAGCTTAGCTATGCAAGTTACGAAACCACGCTGTAGGCATTTGAACTACGCGGTAGATAGTAGCATGTAAAGTCTTTCTCAAAACGATTTGGCTTACAACACTTTCACAGAATCAGCTTCAGCTTCACTTTCAGTTTATATTCCAGTAAGCATGAATAACAAATAAATTATGTGCAATATTGAATGAGTTCGCACAAAAGAATGAACGCGTGAACAGATGAATGTAGCTGTCGTGAATCAAAATTGTTCGCATCGCGTGCCCAGCATTCCTGAAATTGTAAACCTTTATTCATACTTAATAATGTACTTTCACATGATGAGGGGCCCGTGGCTAAATAATAACAGCCGCACAGGTCGATCGATCAGGTTAAGCTATGCTTGCCGCGGTTGGTCTGTGGATGGGTGGCCATCTTTACATACCGAGACTCCTCCGTGCCTCGGAAAGCACGTTAAGCCGTTGGTCCTGGCTGTCATTCGTGGATCTTTGACAGTCGTTACGGGTAGTCAGAAGCCCGAAAGTCTGACAACCAGTCTTACCGAAGGGTAGGTACCATATTACCCTGTAACTGGGTTGTGGAGGTCAGATAGGCAGTCGCTCAATGTAAAATACTGGTATTCAGCTGCATCCGGTTAGACTGGAAGCCGACCCCGACATAGTTGGGAAAGGGCTACGCAGATGATGATTATGTAGTTTCACATGATATTTCTGATGTGCACCAAAAATAGAAGAATATTAATAAGTCGGTGCCAAGTTTTTTTATTATAATTCAAAACATAAGTACCTTTATGAGAAGCTAAATACAGCAGTCATGCTTACATTTACCATGAAATAAAGTGTGTTTTACTTATAATATTTCAAAAGTAAATACATTATCGACATGTTTGTCAAACTATCTGCGTCTGACATGTCTCAAGAAAAATAAATTACACGTTTTCTAAGAACCTTGCTCCGATATACCGCAATACATGTAAAAGTACATGTAACTGGTTTTTCCAGTTGTAGGAATATCTTTTTCAAACTGTCTTCGAGATAAAGTTTTTAGATTGGGGTTTTGACTGGCCAATTCTTCCCTTGCTAACACCCGCTAACACCCGCCTGGTTTGCCACCACCCTCTGGCGTCAAGCAGCGTGCTGTTTCGTCGATGCGTGAGAGTTCCAATACCTTAGGCATCTTCTGGGCACGCTCGTTCCATCATAGACCTCATCCATCGCTTTCCATCAGGCGTGATCGAGGTTATGAGCGGACCCATTTAGCAATAAAAATAAAATAATAAGATGTTTGTAACTTTGGTATTAGTTTTAAAGTTATTCATCTGCTCGGAAAACATAACCCAGTCTTGGCTGTAACACAATCATGTAAAAATATAATATTGTGCCAAAAACTCCTCCTTTTATTTTTATAGAATGAAAATCAGTCTTGTCTCAACAATAATTAAAAATGAAAAATTGTTCAGACGGAGAAGTCTAAGATGTCCCCAGAGTGTAGACCTCAATGTCTAGAACTAAGATTATTATCTAAAATATCACTTTGAAACAAAATTTGAGTGTTGTTTTCTAAACGAAACACATGTTTGTTCTCTAGAGATAAATACAGCTTGTATCAGATTGTGGTCACATTCAAAGGTGTAGTACAGACCATCAAACTGAACAACTTTCTCCTTAGGATCAACATCGTAATGGCGAAAAATTAATCAGCTGCCCCATACTTAACTTCACTCAAAAGCAAACGTATACATGACACCTTCTTCCTATGAAGGTAGGCAGTGACTACAGCACGCCACCTGCTACAATCCTTTCATACTCATTTTGCCTGGTGTACGTTCACACATCTGCCGGTCGACTCTGTAAAAATCTGAAATCATAAGTGAAGTAAGCTTGAAGTGAGCAGTGTCAATAGTGTTAATCCCTAATGACAGCTCACTCCACGCTCACTTCACCCAAGTTTTCACGGTGAGATAGATACAGAATCGCACGGTCGGTCATATACGCACGTCAGATGCGAGTAGTATGAGCTGAGTTTTCTGAAGAACATAACCAATAAGCTGAAAAACAAAATTGTTTTGCTAAATAACTTTGTGACATCGTCGGGCTGCTTTGTCGAACTCGTTTATTTCGACAAACATTCAACAAAGTAATAAACACGTTATAAAAAAATCCTGTCCGAAACACGAGTTCGTACCAAAAAATATAACACGGCTTGTCCACGAACCAAATACAAACATGTAATCGCTTTGACGTTTTTATTATTAGTGAAATACTCAATGTTTGTCTGTGCGCCGGTGGCTCTGTGTAACTGCAACGTTACTCGCTTTCCAAACGAAAAAATAACTTTCGACGATTTTCGAAAAATCACCGTTGGTAAATAGTACGGAAAAAAGGTTCGTTCTTTTTTATATTGGAAGGATATTCACTGGCTATATTTTAATTCAGCTCAATCGAACTGGCGATTTCTGAATGAGCGAACTCAGTTTTGAAGTAGGCTATCATCGCTTTCAATCTCTCGTGAAAGTACTCGTGTCGGTACTCTGGGGTTTTTATCTTTGTGTTTTAGGGTTGCGGAGATTTCAAAACGTTGCAACAAAAGATACATAACTTTACTGAACAAAGCCTCTCAAAGACATTGAATTTTATGTGTTTTTCAATCTCACGTCACCAGACGGGCAATTCTCGTATTTTAAGAACGTTCACAGTCTGATTTCAATCTCAATCTGTCAAAAATACCTCTAAAATTTCTACATTTTTGACAAGTTTTTGACATTTGTTGTCCCTGATGAGATAGTGAATAGATTTTCAAACGTTTTTAATTACGGGAATCACCTTGCTGATGTCTGCCGAATTATTCTGTAAAAATCTCACCGTGAAAACTTAGGTGAAGTGAGCTGTCCATAGTCAATCCGTAGCATTAGCACAAAAATTTACACGGTGAAAATTTTACAGAATAGACCAGCTGTGCGATTCTATAACCATATCACCGTGAAAACTTGGGTAAAGTGAGCGAGGAGTGAGTCGTCAATAGTGTCAATCCCTAGCATCAGCATGACTCACAGCTCACTCTAAGCTCACTTCACCTTAGTTATCACGGTGAGATTTTTCCAGAATCGACCGGCGGATGATACGAGTATGAATGATTTTTGTTGTTATTGTGACTGAAAAATCTCAAAAACAAAAAAAAAAAAGTTTTAGCGTACCGATTGTGGGAAGATGGTGAGAATGAATTTGGGTTTGACAGACATTCAAAGTTATTCCATTTCAACATATACATACATTGTAAAGACTACATGTTCTTGTATTTCTATGTAGGTACCTTTTAGAACTCATACTTGTCACTTTGCAAGTCAAGCTCACAATGAACAATAGAAAGGTGATATTAAAGTTTCTTCTAGTACAGATGTTAGTGTTAAAGCGGTGCATTCACGACGCGACAAACGGTGCGACACGTGAACCTGCACTGTCGCAGTCACATTAAACTTTTATAAGACGTGCATAGTCGAGCTAAGGTTTCTGTTATTTGGTTTGTTAATGGGAAGAATTCTTTATTGTTAGCTTTGTAAAATAACTTCCAAGGCTTTCTTTTTGTTCAATTAATAAAAATAACGGGTTTTGATTAACCGATTTAATACATACGTGTAGTTTATGTTGCATTCTTTGGAAAACCGATATCAAGCAATGAAGAATTGTTGAAAATAAAAGTTTTATAACTTCCTAAATGATTACCTACAAGATGTATTACGTCACTAGTCGCTTCTTGTAAAATACTGGTATTCAGCTGCATCCGGTTAGACTGGAAGCCGACCCCAACATAGTTGGGTAAAAGGCTAGGCAGATACTGATGATGACGTATAACGTCACTAAAATCCATGGATATCATCGAAATCTAAAAAAAGTCAGCTGTTTCATAGAAACGTGCAATACCTACGCGGTCAAAATGTATGGAGCAGCAAATATGTTTTTACTAGCTGCGCCCCGCGGTTTCACCCGCATGTGTCCTATGTATTAATCCCGGTTATAAACTATCTGTGTACTAAATTTCATCCAAATCCGTTCAGCCGTTTGAGCGTGAAGAAGTAACAAACATATAAACACACACTCACAAAATTTCGCCTTTATAATATTAGTGTCATAACCGACGAATAATTTCTACGCAGAGGGGTTCAGAATCATGCACTGAATCCATGTTAACAGGTTCCGCGTCGATATCCCTGTTACCCTGTATAGCTAGATGAAGCGATGTTCCAAATGCTTAATAGAAGGAAAACGTAGAAATACCTATTTTCATGAGACGGTATGATAAAAGCGTATGGCAGAACAAGGTAAGGCTTTTTGTAGTAAATATAAACCACTAAGGTTCAGTAACCTATAATTTATGTTTCAAAGGCTTTGAACGTAGGTTCATTGTAGAAACCATTTAACTAAGCCCTCATACAAATGAATCTAAATGATAAAATATTGTATAACTGTTATCCTAAAGAAACATGATAATATTATTTACAAACATCAGAAATTATTTTCAGAGAGCCTGTTACTTGTCCAACTATCTACTACAGCAATAAATACCCTATCCTCTTTCCTCTTTTAGAGACAAAAAGAGCAAGATAATCATTATTTGACAGTATTATTGTTATAGATTATAGATTATATTGCAATAAAAGACTAACTGTTGTAAAAGAGCAAGATGTATTGTTTCACGCCTCCTAGACCTTACGAAGAAGTATTTTTAGCAGTGATTTCCATTTAAGTTGATGTAAAATCAGCGGTGTCTTATTTACTAAAAACAAAGATTTAAATCGTAGCTTCGCCCCACCGCGTTATAAGTAGGTCGCTTTTCTGCTTAGTTTTGACATCTCTGAGACACAAAGTCGCAGAGACTTGACTTGTTTGTCAAGGAAACGTCATTATTATTATGTGAGCTCACTCTTCTTAGTTTGGACATTTTTTCGCGAGACTTGGTGCGGTGAGGGCAAATCTAACGATTTCAATCTTTGACTAAAACTCGCTGTACCGTAACAAATGTCACGTTCTGGACACATAACAGCTGTATGAATGAAGACGGCCTCTTTTGTATTCTACGAACACAAGATGCTACTGTTAATTTTGATTCCTGAATGTTTCAGGGCTGTACAATTTCCCCTACTTCGAACCAACACGATGTTAACACATGGCAATAGTGTAATACGTCACGCCAAATTGGTACCTCACAGAACGATATCAATTGGAACTTCAGGATGTCACGTCACAGACACGTTGATTGATTGATTGAATCAGTACGACAGTACCACCCATGAATGCTGGGTAATCAGCGGCTCCATGTTTTGCCAGCCCCAACGCCCCGCGATAAGCCTCTCTAAGCCAATGAATTGTTGATATTTACATATTATGTGTTAATGTTACCTCATAAAGGTGGTGGTTATTATGATTATACAACGTGTCCTAGAATTAACGCACAACCTCTTAAGGGGCCAATGTACTCATCATTATTATGAACAACTTTTACTATGAGACCAAACCTGATATTGCGTAAAAAAATCAGCTGTTCCCTACATTTTGACTAGTTATACGAACATAAATGTAGGGAACAGCTAATTTTTTTTCGGGATTTCACGTGTGGTCCTATAGTAAAAGTTGTTCATAATGATGAGTACAATGACCCCTTATGAGGTTGTGCGTTATTTAAATTACAACTTGTATATAAATCTATAGAAATAAATAAAATGGAAGTGTCTGTTTGTAATGTCAAAATAACAAATTTTTAATTGATGCTTATACAGTAATTTTTACTTTTTTTTTTCGTTCCGGTTAATCTCCGAAACGGCAGAACCGATTTTGATGAAATTTGGTATGGGGATACTTTGTACCCTGGGGAAGGATATAGGTTAACTTTTTATCGACATACCACGCGGGAGAAGCCACGGACGGAAGCTAGTTGGTAATATTTTAAAATAATTCGAACAGTCTTCAGCTATGATGATGGTGCTTATGTGGCATTGTTTTATTTCCTGATTTTCAGTTTATAATGTTCCTTTTGTTATTGTTAGTATCTCCTGTGGGTGCCCCAAATAAAATTATTTCCTTCTTTTTCTTATTTCACTAACCTAACTAGGTCTGAATAATGTTATGTCAGACATTAGATCAAGTGAGACCATCATTGATCTCTCTACACACAACTTTCTAAGCAAGTCCTTCCCACGCTCAACCCTCAAAAACTTCTTCAAAAGGTAAACAAATGACTCGCATAATTTGTAGATCACATAATTAACATATGAAATAGTGATAAAGACCCCACTACGCATTATTACATTCATAAAATGACGCAGCTTTGGTTATGAAATTTTCATTAAACTTTCGTGTGTTGAGCTCGGTCGTCAAAAATATTTCATTACGGTTTAGGTGGCCCTTACTCTGCTAAGATATAGCTTTTTGTGCGTGTTATACAAAGGGTGGTACTTACCCACCTATCTGCTTTGTGCGCAAGTTTTTGTGCGGTAAGTGCAGAGGATTTTGAGGGCATTCTGTTCGTGAAATTAATGTATTTCTTTTGAATGGGAGGTGATTTAGTGTGTTAAGGAAGAATTGCTAGTAGATAAAATAACATTTTTATTAAAATAACACAAGCAATGGACTTTTAAACATACAGCTGTAACATGATATGAAAATCTAAGCAGGTGTGTATGCTTTCTTAAAGTTCTGTCGTTTAAATAATAATCACTTTCGTCAGGCATAAAAAATTAAGGTTTCGTCCGGTGGCCAATTCTCGCTATTCATCATTCAATAATTAATCTCGGCGACAAACTCGTCACAAATTTATCAAAAATGTAGGGAAATTAGAGGTATTTTTGACAGATTGACACTGTGATCAGACAGTGAACGTTCTTAAGATTACCAGAATTGTCCCTCAGGTCAAATTCGTCTCCTGACCTTGAGCCCAATCCAAGGTGACCTAAACGAGGCAGCCCCGTTAACGTCACGCATACAACGGTGCACTGCTCTTCACTTCATTAGATTTAGCTAACAGAGTTCAAAACTATCGAGTCACAGTACGGACTGCAGCCGCGCAATTCTGTAACCATCTCACCGTGAAAGCTTGGGTGAAGTGAGCGTGGAGTGAGCTATCATTCGCTAGGGATTAACACTATTAAGTGCTCACTTCACTTATGATTTCACGGTGAGATTTTTGCAGAATCGACCGGCAGATCCACGTAACGTCGACTGACGTGGAAAAGGAGTAAATTGCTCCCTGCGAATTAGTACGGTTATCTGTGATGTAAGCATGGCTACGTTTGGTATGTCATGGTGTAGTCTAAACTTCTCGTGATAAGTGCATAGTCTAAACTTCTCGTGAAAAATAAATAAAAATTGAGAGAAGCTGAGCGAACTACGCATCACACTGATGTCACAAAAATTCCTGCATCATTCGACTAATATTTGAAGTATGTATTTATTTTGATTACGTGCTTTGACGTGGAGTTGCGGATACCAGCCCGTATTACCTATGTATTTTGATAAAGGTTATGTATCTTTAATGTCGGCCAGACAACCTGTCAAGTGTTAATGTAAACGTTACATCTACTTAAATTCATATCTAAGCAATTGGCACAAAAACACTCAACGTAAAAATGTAATCTTCTCAGCTAGGTATGTATATTTATCTCCCAAACCACATCCACAGAGAGTTACACGGCCAAAACTACAAATGTAAACAACGTCGACATGTTACCGACACATTTAACAACATATCAAAAAGCCTTGCCCGGGGCCATTCTGTCCGTCCGTCCAATATTCCATGTGCACCGTCCAAAATAAGTGATTTAATTTCGCCCAAATATATTAAATATTCACAAGTTATTTTGCAAGTATGTTTACACTTGCTACCAAATGAATTTAATTCGGACTATACGGATCAATCGTACACTGGTGGTTCATTCAATCTGTTCGCTTTGTTATGTGTGTGTTTTATTTTAACGACACCAAAAGAGAACTTTATTCATGCATTCATGGCCGTAATGATGTCATGTAGTTGTTATCATTAATATGAACTCTCATAGTTATTGCACATCGTGTAATGATTACTGTTCGTAAATCAACGATTCTGGAATGAATTGCCTGAACCAATAACTTTGGGATAATTATAATAATCACTCTTATCTATAGGCCGACCATAACATAACTGAGACGTTGCCTGAGGTAGCTGCGCGATGCGGGAGGGGTGATAGTTGCCATCATAACTTGACGAATCACTGAGCTCTCGCATCACGTCACCACACCCCTCCCGCACCGCGCTGCTACCTCAGGCAACGTCTCAGTTAAGCGGTTGGCCTATAGTCGATAAATTTGGAAATTCAAATAGTCAATGCGATTCGGCCGACCCATGTTTATAGAAGTATTTTGAAGGAATAGCTTGTAAAATAGTCTATATTATACGAAAAAGTATTTCGTAAAATATAGACTTTGTTCAATAATATTAGTTCGACAAATGCCTATAGAGAGCAGTGGTGGCTCAGTGGTAACGGCCGCGACTTCCGAGTTGTAGGTCGTAGGTTCGAACCCAGACAGGCGCTTTAGTTTGTGTAAATTATTTCAACACCACTGCTCTCAAAACGGTGAAGGAAAATATCGTGAGGAAACCGGCATGTTCTAGAACCAAAAATTCGAAGGCATATGACATACACAAACCCGCTCTGAGCCCACGTGGCCCATTCCCTCTCACAGTGAGGAGGCCTGTGTCCCAGCAGAGTGAGTAATATAATATTATAATATAATATAATATTATAAGATTAATATTAATTAATATAATATTCCACAACTTTCGCACAACGCCATCTAGTCCCAAACTAAGCAGAGCTTGTGCTATGAGTACTAGACAACTGATAAACTCTGCTCATCACACAAACATTTGTCCTGGGTGGGAATCGAACCCACGACCTTGCGTATAGCAGTTAGGGCCACTGACCACTAGACTAACAGGCCTGTCAATTAGATTATAGATTTATTATGCTTATGCTACAAAAATATGACACCATTACAATATCAGGAATGTATAGAACTAGACGCAGCCAAGAAAACACCCATTATAGTTAAGATAAGAACAGAAAACTTCAGACAAACGAAATGAACTTAAATAAAATAAAAACTGTTTTTACTCCAACGTGGACTGTTGGCGTGTCTTTTTGGGCTTGTGGCTAAGTAATATCAGCCTCACGGGTCGATCGATCAGGTTAAGTTACGCTTGCCGCGGTTGGTCCGTGGATGGGTGACCATCTTTACATACCGAGACCCCTCCATGCATTAAGCCGTTGGTCCCGGCTGTCGTGGATCTTTGACGGTCGTTATGGGTCGTCAGAAGCCCGAAAGTCTGACAACCAGTCTTACCAAGGGGTTTCGTATTACCCGTTAACTGGGTTGTGGAGGTCAGATAGGCAGTCACTCCATGTAAAATATTGGTACTCAGCTGCATCCGGTTAGACTGGAAGACATAGTTGTGAAAAGGCTAGGCAGATGATGATATGTAAAAAGCTCGCAATGTGCTAAATAATTTTAGAAGTCAGTTTGTAACCTGTCTGCGATGCCGCGTACCAGAGCTTGGCTAAAACATTTCTCAAATTATACAATTCAAATAACCATGTCAACGGAATGCCAGAATTCAAAACAAACATTCATTATCAATATTCCAAGTTGATAATTAAAGGGCAATTATATTGAATCCAGTGGAAATTCCTGAGCTTGGTGACTCGCTGTTTCGCCGCTCTTACTAATTGAGGAGCGTCGGAACAAAAACCGATATGTCTTAATTAAGACATTATTTTTTTTTTCTGTTACAAAATGTTTAATTATACACCCTTCAGGAAAGAAATCAATTAAAAAACAGTTACATCCATCTTAAAAAAAATATCAAAATACTGTGGTCAAATCAAAACCGGCAAATAAATTTTTAAATTCAACATGTTCTTCTTGTTGGATTAAAAACCGATAATTATTATTAAGTTTTACACAATTCAACAATGGTAGGTCCAAATTCAATTCAGTTCAATACCGACATATCCATTTTGGTTTCGTCAAAAACCGATATATCCAAATGATCGCGTCAAAAATCGATATATCCATACTTGTCCGCCAAGTATCTCCCTAAATTAAGTATCTACCCTCCGTCAAGTTTCACACATCAATCGATGTCACTTTAACTGCAAATTGACATGCTATAATTTTCCACTTTTGTAACAATAAAAAACTTACAAGCTTTTTTTTAATTTGTGAAAAATATGGTAAATTCGATATATCGGTTTTCGTTCCGACGCTCCTCAATTGATAGAGAAGGATTCGGACGCCGCCGCGCCGTCGGGACACTGCAACTCGAAAACACGTCGACTAAATGAAAGTGAAACCTAGGAGTTCATTATCGAGTAGCGTTTTGTGAGTTTCACCGTTTCATGCAGATTGTTTGATCCTATTTATCGTGTTTATGTATCGTAGTTGGCAAGTAAAAATAATTCAGTTGAATGAAGGAGTGAATGTCAATTTGGGGTTTAATTGAAGGGCCAAAGGCATCCATTGAACAGCTTTTGCTCATGATTAAATTTTATTGTAATTTTTACTGCTCATGATTTTTAAACACGCCTTTATATGTTTAGGGCCGATTTTTCAATCGTCAGATTTTTTTTATCGGATTCATAAATATGGCGGTTTGACAGCTTTTCTATAGAAAATATGTCAAACTATAACTACTCTGCAGATAAATTTATCTTACTATTGAAAATTAAGTCCTAAAGGAATAAAAATAGCGGTTTGACAGCCTTTGTATAAGAAAAAACATTCTTCAGATAAAAGTTATCTGAAGATGGTTTAAAAACGTAACAGTCTTAAAATAATAATAATAATATGTCCAAGTATATAAAAAGGAGGGCAAATAATCAAAGGGCATCAAAAAATTCGTCCGTATCGCTGTCAACAGGAAACGCGCCAAAAAGGCTGGCAGCATTACCACGTTGTATGGCAAGAAGATTGAAAAATCGCCCTTAAACCGTCAACGATAATAAATCGACTAATTTCTCCTATGAATCTCAGTGTCCCATCTCTCAAAATTAACAGCGTGCGATATTCATTGGATTGAATATTACTTAACCGGGGGGCGCGCGAGATTTGATGCCAGCTGATTGACTTCTGCAAACATATACGAACTGCTGAGTTGTGTGCGAGGTAATGTCACATGAAGGTTTGATACGTTGGGAGCAATTATGATACGTCAGTGTACAATTAGGGACTAAATATTCAAAGGTAATTTTAGTATGTAGTATACAGCGTGCCGCTACAAGGTCGACTTTCATTTAACACATTACTGGCCACTAGCCCTACCCGCCCAGTGGCCAGTAATTACAAAAATTATAACGACATACAATAATTCGTAATTTAAAAAACCGCTGCATCGCTGGCCGACGCAGGGCTCTCTCTCTCTTTCCTTCAGTTCGCCTACTTTTTGCATTTTATTCGTTTTATTTTATTGATGCGATGTTATGCGGCTCCTACCGAGAGACACATCAGTGATTAACCACACTGAAAACATTATTTTCCTTAGCCCAGTCGATGGTTACGAAGTAAACAAGAGATTAAAAACCTAAAAAACAAAAGATTCACGGCATCGACGAACTCCTACCAACCCTTTTCAGAAAGTGCACTGACGAATTTACCTTACCATTTTATAAATTAGTCAATCAATCGTTCGAAGAAGATATTTTCCCCAGTCAATTAAAAAAAAACGCTAATAAAACCTATTCATAAAAAGAATGCTAAAACAGACCCAAATAACTATAGGCCAACTGCCCTTCTGCCCTCAGCATCTAAAATCTTTGAAAAATGTGCGAGCATTCCTTTTGTGAAAAATACATGATATTCGATGATTGACAAAATGGATTTCACAAAAATAGATCTACAACGCTACCAGTTTACAAGTACCTACATTCAAGAATCATTAAATATTTTCAGTAATAAACAAGACGCAATAGGAATACTACTTGATATGACTAAGGTCGACGACAAAGTGCTATTTAAAATACTATTACATAAGCTACATGGAATAGGAATACGCAGGAAAACGCATGACTGGTTCGCATCATATTTGAAGGGTAGAGAGCATATAGTTGAGATTGAACATTATAATAAAAAAACAAAAGAAACACAACTTATAAGATCTGCCAGTCGATTCTGTAAAAATCTCACCGTGAAATCATAAGTGAAGTAAGCTTGAAGTGAGCAGTGTCAATAGTGCTAATCCCTAATGACAGCTCACTCCACGCTCACTTCACACAAGTTTTCACGGTGAGATGGTTACAGAATCGCACGGCACATGTCATATAAATAATGCTTCAATTCCCCAGGGAAGCGTTATTGGCGGCCTCCTATTCCTCATATACATAAATGACCTCCCCAAAACTATAGAAAACCATAGGTGAGGAGTGAAATATCGTCCGCAAACAGTACACATGGCCCGTGTATGAGGACGATATTTCACTCCTCACCTCATGCCAAACAAATGCTAATTTAAATGATCAACTGTTCACTCTTCTTACTAAAACAATAAAGTGTTTTTTTCAAAATTAACTTTACTAAAACCTAATTAATAACTTTTCACCCTCGACAAAAAAGCAGAACAGATATAAACTTTACATTCAATCAACAAAAAATAGAATCAGTTAACGGTTTCACTCTCTTAGGGTTGAAAATAGATACACATAATATAAGGTCCCATTAAAATAGATGAACAATTTTTTTATAAATCATTGTGACTACCAAAACAAGGACAGTGGTAAAAAAATATATAAGAAAAATGCATTAGATACTTATAAGAAAAGTAAACAGATAATGAAACACTAATTAAATTGAAAACATAAAAAAAGAAAACAAAACCAATATATTTTTAAATAAATTAAAACAAATCTTAATTAGAAAAAGTTACTACACAATAGACGAATATCTAATATATAAATTCAATAACAAATAGCTGCAACTATTTACCACATAAGTAGAACAATACAAATAAAAGAGTTATACTATAAAAACATATTAAACAATATTTTAAATACACATCTATATTAAATAGGTACACTAAGGGCCGATTTATCCAACGCCAGAGAGTTTTATCCGAGGAATAACTTTGAATTTTTGACAGTTCTTCCATACAAAATCTGTCAAACGTCAATTTTATTCCACGATTAAAAATTATCTGTCTGTAGAAAAATCAGCCCTAAGTGCAATACAAAATATTTAAGCGAATAAATAAATAAACGGTATTAATATATAATTTAATAAAAATAAAAGTAGCTAGATTGACTTACACAAATTATATTTAGAGAAGAAATAAATGAGTAATAATTAATATATAATAACAAATACTATTGTTAAAAACAGATAAAAAGGACATATAAATAAAATAAAAATATATATAAAACTTTTGCATAAGATTTATATTTGGCCTGCGCAAATATGATCACATATACATATGAATTTCGTAAAAAGCTTAAGTGGCTTCCCATACGTCTTCGCCGGAAATCTCATATCTTGATCCTGCTCTACAGTATTTTGTTTAACACTAAAACCCCCTCTTATCTTAAAGAACGTTTCAAGCTCCTTCATGACACACATAATAGATATCTGAGGTCATCGGAAAACCTGAGACCACCAGTTTCTATGACAAATCTTTTACTGTTTAAGCAGTACGGTTATGGAATGACTTGCCCGTCTCGGTAAGGCGTGCTCAATCTTTGTCCACTTTTAAAATTATGATAAAAAAAATCACTTCCTCTCTCCTTAAACAGCATCATTATATTTTCTTTACTCCTGTTTCATGTCTATTGTCATATTATGTATATATTTATTTAGATTAGTATATTATACTTTATGTATGTATTTATTGTATTGTGTAAATGATACACCACAGACTACTTACAGTATTCGCCTCTCCTTCCCTTTTCAATCCATCCAAAGGTTGTGTTTAAAAGATCGCTCTTAGCGATAAGACCGCCCATTGTGTCACCATTTGTAAAATTTACATATATGTATATAATGTACATAATAAAGAGTATTCTATTCTATTCTATTCTATTCTATTCTATATTGAATAATAAGGAAAACCATAAAAGCGCTCTTCCTCTCCTACTTAATTAAAATATTGCTATTTCTATTGTTCTGTTCTATTTTGTGTATTCTATTGTTTTATACTTACCACCTGTATGTGTACATTATGGATGCAACAAAGATTGAATTGAATTGCATTGAATTATGATCCGTGACCCCGGAAAATGACTCCTGCCCTGTAGTTCTTAGTTCTTAGTTCAGTATAGATTGCACCAAGATGCTATTTTAGAAAATTGTAAATAAATAATAACGTTTAATGAAATTAAAATAAGTTCATAAAACGGAAACGCGAAACCGTATAATGTCACCATTAAAGTGGCATGCTGTATAAGTAGGTAAGTATAACCTGTTTCACAGCAAGGCAACGATTTGATATGCTGTCAATACTCATATCAAGAACTTAGCATGATTGGTCAAAGAATTATATCACCTATCATAATATATAGAAAACGGGATTAAGACAAGCAAGTTTTTTTTTTAATTGAATACTGTTAAAAGATTCTTTGGAAGTTTGCCAATCATTCAGCTTCTCACAAAAATGGGGCATATTAGGAAAACAACTTTATATGGAAACTACTTATTTTGTGTTAGATTTATGAGATAAACTAAATGAAGTAGAAAAACATGTAATTGAATATCATGCTAAGAAAAAAAAAATCTTATGATTACATTTTAATTTTATATCTTGGCATTTTCAAACAAGACATATCAAAGAAGAGGGATTGCAGGATTCCCGCAACTACCCGCCAAGGACGCTTAAAACATTAATCACTCAAAAAATGTAAGCTCCAATGTTTTGCACCCTACATTTTCCGACCATATTTCCTAAAAAAATCTCCACCATCTGGGTTTTAAATCTAGACCAAATGGTACAGTTTTGTCATTTTTGTTTCGAGTTTACAATGTGATATAACCAAATGTTGCTGCTGTTAGTTTCATGGCAGTTTGGCTATTTTCTTTGAAACTTCTTCCTAGAGACACTAGTAAGTAAAAATCCCGACTTGGGTAGGGTTTTACACTTGTCAGTTTTTGGCAAAATAACTAGCTTTTGTTATAGGTAACAGAAGCTAGTTATTTTGCCAAAAACTCTCTACTGTGTGATGTCAGTTTTGTAGGGGAAACTGAAGTGCAATTACTACGTAAAAAACTCTTTACTAGGTACGTAATGTCAGTTTCCTATGAGAAATTGACATGCAAAATACTACGTAAAAAACTCTACTGCGTAATGTCAGTTTCCTTTAAGTTTATTCTGTGAACCAGCTAGACGTCGTATTTACTAATGCAATCACAACCAATACAGAGAAAAGCTGCTTTAGTACATATTACGTATATATAACGGACAGACGACGGACACGAACTAATAACATAGTCATGATAATAAAATAATTATGCTCGTGGCTTACAGCCAGCTTTACTTTGTTGTTATGTTTTATGACGTGATTATGTACATACATAAACTCACGCCTTCTTCCCATGGGGTAGGCAGAAATTTCACAATAAAAAAAAAAATCAATAGCTGTTGTATTTAATCAAAAAAGCATTCAAAACAGTTCACCATCAAGTTCAAACGTAAAACGTGAAAGATTAAATCATGAAAAATAATTTTCGTGTCAACACTAAATTACTAAACTAAATTCATTCAACAACAAAAAAAAAACCTCTGTACCAAATTCTCCTTTTAATTCTGTATACTAGAAACATTCTGTTATTTCGTCCGTAGTTTTCATCACGTACATTCCAACATCCGAATCGTTGTTGGGACAGTTTTAAAAGCCGTAAACGTCCATTACTCATGGGAAAGTTTAGACAATGAGTCGCATGTGTTTATCACGGGAACTTGAGTAATAACGTACTCGGAGGCATCTGTGCAACGTGCTACAGCCGTCACTACATGTACCTACGTGCGGACGTGTTGCCAGTATTAAATTCTCTCATTTAATTTTTAGAACAGTTCGAAACATGGCCGCTGTTTAATGCTGGCTGGCATGTTGGCTTTAACTTGTTTTGCCATTTTGGTCTAGTTCTCGTTTGTAACAGTTTAGGTGTTTACTTTGATCTCATGTGTAGCGAGTTTGGATTGTTCATCAGCCGGCTAACAGGAATGTAAAATACTCCAACATATTCTTTTGATTGACTTGAGAGTTCATTTTCGACAATAACCGCATAAAGAAACGACCTCCAATAAACTACTATGTTCCTAAAGATACTGTTACCGTAGAAACCTAACCCCTTTATTTAACGGCTCTTATCAAAACTGTAGTTCCAATACCAATAAAACTATTTAGCATAAAAATCAAATCGCGGAAAACATAGAAAGGATTGGAACGGTTCCGTATAACTTGTAGTAATCGTAAAAGACTTCGATTGCTGAAACTTTGTAAGGTGTGCTCGTAAAAGGAGATTATTTACGAGCGTAGCTTGGCGCGGGTTCACGACAGAGATCAGCGAGCAAACGAAGGGATAATGTGTTATTAAAATTTGCACAAAAATGTAAATGCAGAATATGATACCATAATATTTCGTGATTCTAGTGATTGTTCAATGTTATAAAAGTCAAAATCAAAACACATTTATTCAAACTAGGCTGAGAGTCAGCACTTTTTAACGTCAAAATTACATAAAACAGTCCCCCAAAATGCCCGCTCTTCACCGTCCCTCAGGCAGTCCCTCTACTTTCCAATTCCTCCTTGATAAACTTACTACCCTGCGACTCTTTAAGCTGTCAACGTCTCGCACTGTCGCGGACAAGTTGTATCGCAATTATTTTGTCACCGAGCGAATACGAGGTTTTATAGAGACGTCAGTAAATTAACTTAGCACTCCAATTGCTCGCTACTCCGTGTTCATGTGGTCCGTGCCGGAGCACCGACCACCTGCACCTCACCTCCTATATTTTAACGTAAAACTATGTGAATTAATTAATTTGCGGTGTCTCTAATCTCTTTAAAGAGTGCAGATATTCATTAGCACAAGTTTAGTTGAGATTAAACTTGTTAGTGGCTTTTATGTGAATTTCTGTCGCTAAATTCAGGTTGATAAGATGGTATTAAATGATTTAAATCCTTGGATTTAATAAACTAGAATTTTGAAAGCTTTAGGTGGGATCTTTTGGCGCTCGATGATGTTCACAGGGGGGCGATGTTGTTAAAAATTTGTGCAATTGTTTTGTAAAACACCACTTGAAATGTATTAAAAAAAAACAACAACGTGGCGGCTTTAGCTCCGATTATGGCCACGCGCCAAATGTCCTTTTTTTATGTTTTTTACCTGTGATTTTGCATCACTGTCCTGACCTAACCTTAGTTTGGCTGCTATTTAATATGAATAATCCTGTATTCTTTTGTATAAATAATAAATTAAAAACAAATAATTAAAAAAACCACAGTGATCTTTATTCTCGTTCTTATAAAGTTGCTGTTAGGTTGCTACCACTGACAAGTCTGTCAAAATCATTGTGATCTTTATTTTCGTTAAAATAAGGTTGCTGTTAGGTTGCTGCTGTCAGAGGTAAATTAATAGCTCAAGTGTCACTAATGACACACAAATACTTTTTCTATTGTTATCTTTAGGAGATTTCTCGACATCGCAGCGGATAACTGTCAACGAACTGTACTACACTGCTCTAATAATAAGTACCTACCTTCCAAAAATAAACTAAATACAAAAACGTAATTTTCAGCCACAAATAAAAATAATAGCTATTCGAACTCCTTATATCATCCTAACCCGAAACAAGCTCCTCCATCTTTTACCCACCGACCATCATTAATATTAATAAATAATAATAAATAAAATAAAATAAAATAAATAAAAAAACGTAATTTTCAGCTACAAATAAAAATAATAGCTATTCGAACTCCTTATATCATCCTAACCCGAACCAAGCTCCTCCATCTTTTACCCACCGACCATCATTAATATTTATAAATAATAATAAATAAAATAAAATAAATACAAAAACGTAATTTTCAGCTACAAATAAAAATAATAGCTATTCGAACTCCTTATATCATCCTAACCCGAACCAAGCTCCTCCATATTTTACACACCAACCATCATTATTCCGAACGGCATCCATGGTGCCTACTAAGGGGATGACGCCATCCACCAGTACCCATAACACGCCCAAATTATCCCCCGTCCCTCCTCTGTCAGTTGCGCGGATATCCGCACGACATTTCCTTCCGTGGATGACGGGGATAGAAATCTATATGTCGGATTTTTGGCACATCACTAGTTGGCATGTGAGGTCGTATAGTTAGGTTAATGGAAAAAGTAGACTTTTTCTTGTCTATGTTTATGGGTCGAAAAGAAATGCGCAAAGAAATAATAATATAAATAAGTATATAATCTTTATTTATCCAGAATAGAGTCATTAGACACATGCAGCTTGAGCATAGTGGTAGATATACTAAAATGATATATAATTGTTTGTACAAAAGTTAAAAGGCTACAAAAATATATACAAACAAAAATATAAACCCTGTCGCTTAAACTAGAACATTAGCTGTTGTTATTCCCTTAAGAAAGTTTTTTATTTTTTGTACGTTCTAGAATTTCCTTTCAAATAACTGCGAACTATTATCTTCCTGTAGGTAAGTAAACCATGATTTTTATTCATGAAATACTAGCACTTACGCCAGCATTCGACGAAAATAACGAGCACATTTTGCACCAATATTACAATTTACGTGCCCAACTACACGCGTTAAACGCTAAACTTCCCCAAAAGAAAGATAAAACCACTACCCACAGTTTAAACGTTTCGACTTTTAAATTATCAAAAACCATTTTTTACGGCACCAAGTTTGAAACTCGCGGCAACTTATTTGGCTCATGATTAAATTTTATAAGTAATGGTCGAAAGTTGGCGGTTTTTTGGCAATCCCAGTCGTACATTATTTATTGGTCGATATGAAATATGCATTAATCAGTGTGGGGCTTTTGTAAACAAATTTTATAAGTATCGCAGCTGGGTTTAATGAGAAACGGTCTGGCCTAGCGGTTCTAGCCTTTTCTGTTGTCATGTGGTTGTTTTGTAGTTTACTGAAACATATAATAAATAATAATAATATTCCACAACTTTCACACAACGCCATCTAGTCCCAAACTAAGCAGAGCTTGTGCTATGAGTACTAGACAACTGATAAACATACATATATATTTCTAAAGACATACATATTATAGATAAATTAAACCCAGACAAAGAACAAATGATCATGCTCATCACACAAACATTTGTCCTGGGTGGGAATCGAACCCACGACCTTGCGTATAGTAGTCAGGGCCACTGACCACTAGACCAACAGCCCTATTGGTAGGCCTATTGGGACGTTTATTGGACAAAAGACGTAAATACAGGCTGGTAGGGACAGCGATGCACAACCGGTTACCATGGATACAGTACATAATACTGAACCCCTCGCGTTGTAAGGTTACCAAGGTTATTAAAAAAATAAAACTGTTCCATATACATATTGCACTTTTTTTATGAGGGGCTTATGGCTAAGAAATAACAGCCACACGGATCGATCGATCAGGTTAAGCTACGCTAGCCGCGGTTGGTCCGTGGATGGGTGACCTTCACATACCAAGACCCCTCCGTGCCTCGGAAAGCACGTTAAGCCGTTGGTCCCGGCTGTCATTCGTGGATCTTTGACAGTCGTTACGGGTCGTCAGTAGACCGAAAGTCTGACAACCAGTCTTACCAAGACGTATGGTATTACCCCGTAACTGGGTTGTGGAGGTCAGATAGGCAGTCGCTCCATGTAAAATACTGATATTCAGCTGCAACCGGTTAGACTGGAAGCCGACCCCAACATAGTTGGGAAAAGGCTAAGCAGATGATGAGGTATTGCACTTTTCTATGAAACATCAGTTTTTTTTTTTTTTTTTTTTTCATAAACTACGAGACATTTCTGCGTTTTAGGGTCTAGCCATCATGTGCTGAATTCATGGTTTCAGTTTGCGCGTTAATGTCCCTGCCACCCAGTAAAGACGTATTTTTAAGTCAAAAATATTTTAAACTGCCACCTAGTGAAGACTCAAATAAAAGCCTTATGCTATATTCAGCCTATCAGCAAAAGAATCCTTTTCAAATAATTTGAAAACGTTTTTGCACTGCTTAACACTCCTTCCACTCTGCTTGCACTACTTGCTGTCATAAAACACTTTATGAAAATAACGTGAAACTAGATACGATACCTGAAACAAAATTTACCTTCACAATTTTATGAGTATTCAACCAATCACGCATAATCCAATAGGTCAGCAAAGCAAAAGATTGCACATACCAAATAATTCCTATTTTATTTTACTTCCAATGAAATCGGTAACGAATCACTCCATCGGGAGGCTGATTGACAGATGGCCCGTCTACATAATTGAGACGAATGAGACTCTGCTTGTCTGCTCCGATAAATCTGCTCTTGTATTTTTCATCGAAATTGTCAAAGTAATTACCTACGTATAACTATCATTTTACACGAAGGCACGACTAAATATGTTTTGGGTATTATTTTAAACGACTAATTATTATTAATCGACCTTTTTATACTATTTATCAAACTGAATTCGTTCTTAAATACTATATCACACTGATATTATAAAGGCGAAAGTTTGTGAATGTGTGTGTTTGTATGTTTGTTACTTTGTCACGCTCAAACGGCTGAACGGATTTAGATGAAATTTCGTACACAGATAGTTTATAACCGGGATTAACACATAGAATACTTTTCATCTCGATATTTTTACGGAGTCGACACTTATGCGGATGAAACCGCGGGGCGCAGCTAGTTGGTAATATTCGCACAGTGCTCATTATGAACATATTTAGTGTGCACATTATTAATGTGACATAACCAATATAACCAACGAGTCATCTTAAAAACCTCGAGGCTAAAATTGTTTTTAACATATTTACAGCAAAATCAAGAAAACAAGAAAATGGGCACACAACACACGAAGTTTCTTAATGAGCAGTTACCTAAAGCCATCTCATCCATACAAATTTTCTCTATCATCATCTATATACATTTTCTCAAATAGTAGAACATACAGCGAACATTTTAAACAAAGCAAGACTAGAAATACTTATAAAGCATTAAATATCAAATGAACACCTCGAAGTGCAAACTCGTAGAAACTACGACTACTCGCAGTAACTAGGTAGTAGTAGAAGTTATCGTACAATTGTTCCGAACTAACACCGTGTCTTGATATTTGAGAACCGCGCTATTATTGCGGAATTCATAAGTTGGAACAATACACTCGTACATCGGTTATCAGTGATAAAAGTTATGACTACTTGTAATGGAAGTACTGTGAATAAACATTATAGGTACTTATTACAAGATATTGATGCTTACAGTCGTTATTTATTTTATTTAATTTACTAAAAATTACACTTTTTACTAAAAACAATCGCAGTAATCGCATATTAACTTACAATAGCAATACTTTTCATTTTGACAGTTCAACAACATTCATTGCGTTATTTACGTTGTTGAGCAGACACATTTTTCGATCATAAGTAGCAATGGATTAGCAATATCTTACAAAATGATTCAGATTATGATTGTGTGTTACGCAGCTTTTCCAACTGATTGATTACTAAATTATCAAAAAGTATTTCAAAAAAGACGTCTTGAAACCTTCGAAGATTCTACAAAACATTCAAATAAATTCAAAGAAGACTTCGAAGTATTCAAAAGGAAAGCGGACACATTGAAAAATTCTTCAATACGAGAAGCATCTCAATAGCGAAACATATTTAAAAACATACGAGTATTGTTACGGCTGCACAATTCAAACCGCTAAAAGCATTCTCAGTTAGATACTCTCCCAAACATGAGTGAACGAGCAATTTCAAACCAGGTCTCTAATGTTACGGGAATCTAGACCAACTTTGAATTGCAGGATACCCAGATAATGGTGAGATATATGGATGGAACTTCGGTAACAGTGATACTCAACCTTCGGCCCGCAAGACTTACCTATCTTTGTGACCTGCCTTCCTTTTACCGCGTTGCTAAGGAAAACGGAACTATTTTTCTTTCGTAACTACTTTTTGGTATGTGTACGATCAATTTCGTTTGTGGTTTCACACATTTATTATCGGATGATATAATTATTATATTGGCTTACAGGAAGTTATAATGGGAAATATTATTATCTAGCTATTTCTCACAGTATGCTATATAGATGATTCAATGTTTCAAAATTTCAAACTTTAGCAAATAGCAAACGCTCAAATTTCAGACTTTTCTACACACACATTTTCCTTGCCGTGAAAAACTTCGGTTTATTCGCCGTGTGTACGCACGGTCATCAGTGTTATATGGATCACTATGGAAGCTTGTTGACAGACACGTTTTCTCTACGGCGTGCTATATACGTACACCTTACCGCAATGAAACCGTGCCATGTACAAAGGACCTAAGCATCACATCACATGTTATTCGTAGATACGAGTAGGAACACGATTGTATGCGGCCCGCGGTGAAAAACTGCTTGAGTACTACTGCCTCAGTAGATTAGGTTGAATGAATGTGATATTAGATAACCTATACGATCTGGAGTACCTGTAATAATTTGAAGGTAAAGTTTTTGGCAGCGTTCCATTCGTTTCAATTGATTCCATTCAGTGTAGCAGTCAAAATTAGGTTTGAAAATAGTGGTGTGAAAAGTTACTCATGAAATCGAATTGTCAATTTTGGTTTATTTTTTTCATGTTAGTTATGTTATTTTGTACACTGTACACATATTTTAGCTTTCGAATGGCATTGACAAGATCACTTTTGGTAAGCATTTGAGTACTTTTTTTGTGAAATTTCTCTTGCAATATATTCAAAGAACCAAGATGGCGCACCAAAATACCCTTGTATATTCGTCAATTCAGCATAAAAAACAACTGAGAGGTCTCTATTAATTTACTTAAGCTATTATAATAATAAGATAGCTTCTTAATGCTATACTTTAGTCAAGAATTCCCTAAACAAAACCATGGATATAACTCGTAAATCTCAGAAAACATCAAACGAAATCACGACAAACCGCGTTCAACTTCGTGCTCGTAGAATTTACACCTTTTCGGAATATTTCGGCTCCTGCAATAACTAAAGGCACAGTTAAACGCGTTAGCTTTATCGCCGGCTAGAAATTGCATTTCGTTGAGTTATGGCCGATGGAACTCGTGATATTTACCAAGTTGCCGACTGCAGTGTTAAGGTGTGCTGTGCTATTGGACTTTGGGTCGCGTGTTCACGGGACAGGTAACTGTACGTTGTGTTATTTGTTCAGTATAGTGACATGGTATAGCAGGTACTTTTAACAGCTTAGCAAGACATAAAATTAAGGCAAGTTTTAGTGTGAATTTAAGCAAGGTACCTTTTTAAGTAGGAATATAGCGGTTGCGTTTTTTTACCGTCTGAACAGACAAAAACAAGGTAAAGGTTTAATGGAGTAGAAGCCTATGGCACAGAAATCTCTTTTTTACATACAAATAAAAAAAGAGATTGAATTGATCTCTTTTTTTATTTCAATTCTTTGATTGAAGCCGCCGGCTTCAATTAGATTAGGATTGAATGTCACTATGATAGTAATAGTATTTATTGATAGATTAATTCCATTTTAACTTTAGAAAAAAAAAAAGACGTCTCATGCCATACGCTTCTACTCCGTTCTCCTTTTACTCTATTTTTGTCATTCCAGACGGTCAAAATAGTCAGCCGGTATAGGTTAGTATCTACGTTTATCTTTAGTTTAGAATAATATCAAAACCCAATACTATAATACCAAACATTTCAGCGCAAAGTCAGAGTTTCTTGTCTCAAAAGTCGCCGCCAAGTTACAGCATCACCTTTCCGCAGAGACTTCTCGTAATTAATATTTCTTAAGGCACTTAATAATATTAACAACCGCACTGTCGATACACTTAAAAACGAGCTGTAAAGCTTCCATAATTAAATTACTAGTTCATAAAATCATTTTACAGGATTTTAATTAAAATAAATGAGAGTGCCTTGGAGGGTAGAGAACCGTTATAGTACTCGTACTTGTGGCATTTCTAACTCCACATACCAAAAGCGTGATACGTATATATATGGTCAAATGAAATGAGCTAGCAAAACTCTGCAGACGTGATCGGTATAGATATCTAAACATGATATTTTCTTTTATTTTATCGTGTTGAGACATATAAATACCCTTCACGTCTGTGAAGTTTACACGATAAAAAGCTTATTTTTAAACTGGCATTTCAAGTGACTACACTGCGGTCGGTGATGACACAAATAAAATCGTCAAATGAATTTCTTTTTATTTATTTATTTAATACTTAAAGTACATAAATGTACAGGGGTGGACTTGTTTCCATAGTTACAGTACCTACACAGTAACTGCCGTTGGTGTCGTGGTCGCAAGCGCGACTGCTGAGCGTGGGGTCCTGGGTTCGATTCCTAGGTCGGGCAAAGTGTTATTGGGAATTTCACAGTTACAGCCCGGAGTTTGGAAGTTGGCGGTGTGATACCCCGTGCCACGTTAAGCCGATCTCTCTCCGGTCGTGTCTGATTGCCGTCCCATCGGAATATGCCAGTGAGGGAAGACTGGGTGCAAGACTGGGTGCAACTGTGTCTGTGCTGAACAGACACAGTTGCACCCAGTCTTCCCTCACTGAAGATATTACAGTCCACAAGTGTGCACTATAATATCTCCAGCATAGAT
This sequence comes from Eremobia ochroleuca, assembly GCA_949629135.1. Taxonomy (NCBI): domain Eukaryota; kingdom Metazoa; phylum Arthropoda; class Insecta; order Lepidoptera; family Noctuidae; genus Eremobia; species Eremobia ochroleuca. The sequence continues at coordinate 7,207,037 of OX451403.1, read as the reverse complement.
TGCTAGTGTAGTAAAGATGGTCACCCATCCGCAGACCAACCGCGATCAGGTTAAGCTACGCTTGCCGCGGTTGGTCTGCGGATGGGTGACCATCTTTACATACCGAGACTCCTCCGTGCCTCGGAAAGCACGTTAAGCCGTTGGTCCCGGCTGTCATTCGTAGATCTTTGACAGTCGTTATGGGTAGTCAGAAGCCCAAGTCTGACAACCAGTCTTACCTAGGAGTATCGTATTACCCCGTAACTGGGTTGAGGAGGATAGATTGCTAGTGTCCGGTGAGATTTGTTATATTGGAAATTCCAAAATTCGGTCTGACATAAAATAATATGAAAATTTTAAAGGAGGTTTAAAGCTTGTATGATAAAACCAACTAGTAACTTAATATCCGAAATCCACGCGGTCGACGTAACAAACAAATAAACTAAAAAATGAACCGCCTCGGTTTTCGCAGTGAGCATGTGGTTATGAAACTTTAATATATCATGTTTCGTGCTGCATTTAAATGGACTCGGCTATTGGAAAATAAATAATATACGGTGTATTTGCAATATAACAACGAAACCGGAGTAGTTACTAATTGCGCCGCGATACGGCTTTTAGTAACATTTTCCTTTGTGAATTATGCAGTGATTTATCGGGTATTTTATGAATTGATTTCCATGAAAAGCAAACATTGGACGTAGTGGGTACTGAATTACAATTCTTGATACACCAAACGTAATTTGTTGTGAGCCACAAAATTCAGTATGTGAATATAGTTAGTAATACTTTATTACTAACTATATTCACACTGAACTATATTTATACTGTATTTTATAAAAAAACAATTGAAAAGTGCAGTTTATAATAATAATAATCCACAACTTTCACACAACGCCATCTAGTCCCAGACTAAGCAGAGCTTGTGCTATGAGTACTAGACAACTGATAAACATACATATATACTTCTAAATACATACATACTGTAGATAAATTACACCCAGACAAAGAACAAATGATCGAGCTCATCACACAAACATTTGTCCTGGATGGGAATCGAACCCACGACCTTGCGTAGAACAACAGGCCTGGCAAAAAAAAAAGTTAAAAAAGTTTTTATTACAATAGTATCTTTGAAACGCTCTCCTGTAAAATTGCAGTTTATGCGTTACAACAACTTACGCGGGAGGTATCGCAATGATTCCACTAATTGTGGTTCTCGGACAGGTGTCCGATTGAATTGTTGTGTACCTAAAACTACATTGTGTAGGTACATAATGCAGTTTTAGGTACACAACAATTAGGAACGATACATTAAACAACTACTAAAATGGACAACAAATACTCGTTTCATGCAATACAGTTCAGTATACCTATACTGTAGTACCAAACAAAGCAATCCAATTCAATTCAATTAATTTATTGCATCAAATATATTAGGTACATGAAGTTCTTATAAAATATTTAGTAACACACATTTGGCCAATATTTAGCATGCAATAGTACAAGTTTTTACATTTTAAGATATTAATTACTATATTAATTAATTAATTAAGTGTACGTATCTTCTTAACAGTTGCTTCAATGTATAAAATTTACAGGGACACTTTTGAAAGAACTCATCTATCGAATAAAAACCGTCCAAGTGCGAGTCGGATTCGTGCACGAAGGGTTCCGTACCATTATCTATAAAAACGGCAAAAAAAAAACAATCATATTTGTTGTTTGGGAGCCCCTTTATATATTTATTTTATTCTGTTTTTTAGTATTTGTTGTTATAGCGGCAACAGAAATACATCATCTATGAAAATTTCAACTGTCTAACTATCATGGTTCATGAGATACAGCCTGGTGACAGACGGACGAACGGACGGACATCGGAGTCTTAGTAATAGGGTCCCGTTTTACCCTTTGAGTTCGGAACCCTAAAAACATTCTTTGTAACAACCACTTCCGCATTGCAACACGAAACTTATTGAAGGATAGTTGAATAATTGACCTAGGCAAAGCATTGTAAATTAGGGGAGACATGTAAACGCAGCTCCGTCGAAAAAGTTATTTATTATTTTACCATTTATGTACACACATATATAAACAGACAAGAAAAAACAGAACAGAAAAATAGGTACAAAGGTGACCCTTGTTTCTTAAGAAATCTCTTCCAGCATACCTGCGATAGGACATTAGATAGAGAGATGTAGACAGCGTGTGAAAGAGTAAAGGAGACAAAAAAAAAATACATAAAATCGTAATCAATTATTCAAGTTCTAGCTTTGGAACGGGCATTTCAAAATGTAAATGTGTAATTTTCCTTTTATTTGTGTTATCTTTACGTTCAAATAGTTCAAGATTGGACCTCACAAACCTGGCAATTTCGTAAATGGACAGTCAATAGTTTGTGCGACTCGAATATAGGCCTGCATGAGTCAGACCTTTGCGTTTTGAATATTGCACGAATACACTTTTTTGGGCGATGAAGATCTTCGTCATTTCGGAAGTTTCCCCACACAACTATACCATATCGTATTACTAAGCAGACATAATTATACGTGATACACTATTATGGCAGTACGCAAAGATGTAATTTTTTTTTTTTTTTAAGACAAATACGAAGTGATTGTTTTTTTTTTTAACTATTTCGATGTAATTCTACCAAGTAAAATGCTCATCAAGTGTTACACCCAGGAACTTTGCATTACCTGCAGCCTGTGGGTCAGATATACCCAGAGGGCCTACAACGGCCTCCGGGTTCAATACAACAATGTTTTCAGGTGTTGCTGGGGCTTCCGCTGTTCTGTTGTGCGTCGGGCATGTCTGCCGAGGCAGGCATACATACTTTCGAGTCTATCATGCGCAAAAGATCGGCATCCTTAATGCATAGGATACGTTCCACGTGTCCTATCATCCACTAGCATCTTGATGGTTATTGTGGAGCGGCCAGACTGCCCTTTTCTAATGCACTGGTCCCGTAGACATAGCTGCGGGCCCGGTGCTGAGGAAAGATATTTAAATTGATATTTATGTGTAGTAGTTACGTTTTATGGTATTTTTTTTGGCTAGTTCTAGTGCTACTAACATAGTTTTTAAGTTGGCAATAAAAATACACTATGGATAATGTCCGAAATAAATGTTTGGATTGAGTTGAAAAATTATGTAACTTTTCTATATTACTATTGTTAAGTACAGTGGCCTCCAAAAGTCCATAGGCATTCTCACAAAGCATTAGCTTGACGTTTAGTTTGACTTACGACCTTCTATTTTCAAGAATAGACACATGTATCATTATTGTCGTCAACAAGTGATTGTACTTCATAATTTCAACGTTAAAACACAAGTCAAGGTGGCCTAGCGGCTAAGTGCCTGCAGATAGATGCGCGAATCAGTAACCCGTGAGTTCGAATCTCACGCCGAATATGTAGATTTTTTGCAAGTTTTTACTCGATCGGAAGAAATGGGACAGAAATATAATATTCTTTATCTTGTTCGCTTTGTTCACACATTTTGTAAAGTTAAGAAGGTAGATCGTAAAAAAACTTAATAAAGAATTTAGATTTCTGTGAGGTAGACATGAGTTTTATGAATATTTAACCGTTGTCGTTTTAGTTGTAGTTGTTGGTTAGTGACGTGTGGTATAGATAGCGGTATTGATTATTCTCAAAATGCAGGCAAATATTAATATTGAGGCGGGGGCGACGATTATTGGGCTGCATAAAAGTGGTCTTAAAAGAACACAAACACACGAATGTGAGTATTTAATATTAATGAATTGTAACTTAAACTTTTATTTGAAAATACCTATTATTTGTTGATAATGGATGATTCTTTTTATTGATTATTAAGTCCATCATGAGGCCTAAAAGATAAATAATTAATGTTTATTATTGGATTTATAAATGCAAAGTTGTAATATTTGAATAGGTATTATATTAAATAAATATTATTATATTATATTAAAATGAAGTCACTTTAGTATTTTGTTACAGCTGCCTAATTTCACTTTTTTTTTGTTTTAGAGGAATACTGTAAGTCTCTGGATCAAAAGATACGAGGCAGAGAAACGCCGAAGTGGAAGGCCGGCGCTTATTAGCGAGGCACAGCGACGACATATGGTGGGCGAGCATGAATTTAATGGATTCACACCAACGAGACACTTTGCTGAACTATTCGACACCTCATCGTAAACTCTTCGCCGTGCCAGACCAGCTAAGAAGCCGAGACCAGCTAAGAAGCCCTTGTTGACATAACGACATAAACAAGAACGATTACGTTTCGCACGGGATTATTTAGATTTTGACTGGAATACTACCATATTTTCAGATCAAAAGACATTTAAATCCAGCCATAAGGGTAGGCTTCATTTATGGCGCAAGGATAACACTCGCTGGTGTGATAAAAACGTATGCCCTAATGCAGAGTCAGGTCGAATTGCGATTAATATGTGGGGATGGATGAGTGCAGCAGGGCCAGGAGAACTAGCTTTTATGTAGTTATACAAAATATTAATATCTAAATGTTTTGTTTTTTATAATTAGACGGTGTAACTAAATATTTAGTAATATTAGCATATCCGTATTATTTAATGACCTTAAACAATTGAGGTTTAGTTTCAATCTTCTTTTCGTCAAGAAAATGAAAAATTAAGCTATTACCTCAATACATTTATTGTGACGTTACATTAAAAAAGACATGTTTATAAAGTCTAAATCATATATTACTTTTCAATAAACTTTACTGAATACCGATACCTCTAATAAGTGGGTATCAACAATTATATTTGTGTTATTAGAACATCCTTTCCTTGTTATGTTATTATGAATTGACTAAGTGGGTATACAACAAAAAATCTTATGAACGGTTACAAGAGAACTTCTTTTTATCTAAGTAAGAATGTGACGTCACAATTATTGTCATCAAAATTGTTAATTTTATAAATAAATAAAACGAATAAACATTTTTGTTATGATTTAGCACGACTATTTTAGTTCCACCTTCCAAAACCGAAAAAATAAATTAAATATCACATAAATACTTAAATAATAATACAATAACTAATATTTGCTTCTTATAAATGATAAATGATAAATGATAAATGATAAATGATAAATGATTTATTTTCTGTAAGTAGGTTTGTACAAACACTTTTACATGTCAATCACATTTTTTTTTTAAACTAGATGAGGTCGGCGTTTCCTATCTGACTACTCTGAGAAGAAAGGCCGAAACAAACTCAGAGGTCACAGTCTCTTTTAAAGTCCAGACATAATCTTGGTCAGATAATGTGAAGACCATGTAGATTGGTGTCTGAAATGGTCTTTTGAGTAAAGAACCACACAGATTGAGAGGACCTGTCCAGTCAGTGCACGCATCTGTCAAAAATCGTGCAGCTCAACTCAGAACTTGAGGAGCCTTACGATTCGACGAACAATACCAATGAAAGGACATTTGGGTAGGCCGCATAAATTACTCAAACTGCCAGGTCATGATTAAAACTAACTAAGAAGGAAAACAGAAAAAAGAAATGACCCACATAGTCTTCACACTCACAATAATAATAATAAAAATAAGATACTTTACAAAGTAAATATCCATGTCATTGTTTATATAATATTCATCAATGTCAATGTGTATATAAAAATCCGGAAATAATCTTTGATCTTTGAGGACTATGTAGATTGGTGTCTGAAGTGGTCTTTTGAGGAAAGAACCACACAGATTGAGTGGACCTGTGCAGTCGGTGCACGCATTCGTCAGTAACCGTGCAGCTCAACTCAGAACTTAAGGAGCTCAACGATTCGACGAGTAATACCAAGGACAGGACATTTGTGTAGACCGCATAAACCACTCAAAGTGCTAGACCATGATTAAAACGGAAACAATGACCCACATAGTCCTCACATTCACAATAATTAAAATAATATAAGACTTTAAACAGTAAATGTTCATGTCATTCTGTATATAAATAGATATTTAGAAAGAGAAAAAAAAAAAAGTGTAAATCAGCAAAAAATAAAAAATAAACAACATTCACTGTCTAGACCTATTGGAGCAGCTCAATCCCAAGCTTTTTTGTCCTCAATATAGTCTTTTACAGTATAATAGCCTTTCTGGCATAGTTTTAGCTTTATAAAAGATTTGAATTTATTAATGCTTAGTTCTTGAATGTGGCTAGGAAGTTTATTATAAAAACGTATTCATTGGCATCTAAACGAGCCACCTATTTTCTTGAGCCTTGTTGTAGGAACAACAAATTTGTGTTTGTTCCTAGTATTTATTTTATGGATATCACTGTATTTTTTAAACAGATTAATATTTTTATGTGCATACAAAAGATTATCATAAATGTACTGAGAAGGCACAGTCATTATATTAATCTCTTTAAACTTGTCTCTGAGGGAGTGTCTGGGACTTAATTTATAAATGGAACGAATTGCCCTTTTTTGTAAAATAAAAATTGTCTGAATATCGGCGGCATTTCCCCACAACAGAATACCGTATGACATCACACTATGAAAATAACTAAAGTAAACTAAACGGGCTGTCTCTATCTCTAATCAGTTAAATCACGAATTTTCCTAACGGCGTATGCTGCAGAGCTAAGCTTTTTTGACAATTTATCTATATGGGGGCCCCATTGAAGCTTGGCATCCAAAGTTATGCCTAAGAATACAGTGGAATTTTCGGGTTTTAACTCTTCACCCTTTATGAGAACACGAGTTTCTACTTGTCTAACATTTGGTATCGTAAACTTAATACATTTCGTTTTTTTTTCGTTAAGAAGTAGATTATTAACATTAAACCAGCTAACTACTTTTGCGAGGGCACTATTTATACTGTCAGTAACCAGCTGTTGACGTTTGAGTTTAAATAAAAGTGAAGTGTCATCTGCAAACAACACTATATCATGTTCGTCCTTTATGAGGTAAGGCAAGTCATTGATATAAATAGTAAATAAAAATGGTCCAAGTATTGAGCCCTGTGGGACCCCCATTCTTACTACAGATCCGGGTGACCTTTTCCCGTTAACATCAACTCTCTGAATCCTATCACTTAAGTAAGAAGTGAGAAGATCCAGAGAGGCGTTCCGGATTCCGTAGTGGTGAAGTTTCCTGATTAAGGTTTCATGAAGAACACAATCGAATGCCTTGGACAAATCACAAAAGATGCCCAAAGCATCGCATTTGTCCTCCCATGCACTATAAATATGTCCTAAAAGTTCAACTCCGGCATCGGTAGTTGAACGACCCCTTGTAAAACCGAACTGTTTATTATTCAGTAATTTATTGTTATTGAAAAATCTTTGCAATTGATTTAAAATAAGTTTTTCATAAATTTTACTAAAGGTGGGTAGTACGGAAATAGGTCTATAATTAGTAGGGTCTGATGTACTACCCGATTTAAACAACGGTATTATTTTACTGTGTTTCATAAGATCAGGAAACTCACCACATTCAATACAATTATTAAATATAACAGCTAAAGTAGGTGCTACAATGTTTATAATTGTCTTAGCAACATCCACAGAATTACCCCATAGATCTGCAGTCTTTTTTACATTTAACATGTGAAAAGTTTTAATTATATCTGTACAAGTGACAAATTCGAAGTGAAATTCCGAATCACAAACTAGAACGTTTTCCTTAAGTAAAGACTCTGCAGCAGTGGGTGATGAGCTTAGAGATTTAGTGGTTGACACGGGAATCTCTGCAAAGAAATTTTCAAAGGCCGCGGCAACCTGGGAATCTGATCTAATTACATTGTCATCAATAGCAAGGCTGTAGTCACTACTTCGGTTGCATGACCTTCCTGTTTCGCTATTAATGACATTCCAAGTCATTTTAATAATGTTATTACTATTTTTAATTTTTGAACTCAAATAACGTGACTTGGCCATACTACAGACTATTTTAAATATTTTAGAATAATTTTTAACATATAAATTAAATTCAGCAGTGTTTATACAAATTCGTTCATCATATAATTCATAAAGTCTTTTTCTACTTTTATGTATACCAATGGTGGCCCAGTCACTGAAGGAAGCGTTACTATTGACTGATAATGTCTTTGGAATGAACGTTTTATCAAATTGTGTGCAATACATATTAAAAAAATCATTATATTGTTTGTTAAGGTCATCATTAGTCAACAAAAGTGGTAATTTACTTAAGAGTTTAGTTTTAAATGTTTCTAAGCGTTTAGTTGTTTTTGGGTTGACAGTGATATCTTTTTTAATAACTTTTTTGTTTTGATTTGTAATAGTGATCAGCTGGCCGCAATGATCTGAGTCTATTAAATTAATCATTTCTTTGTGGTTTGGTATAATATCTGTGTAAATGTTATCTAGGCATGTGGCACTAGTAGGAGTTATTCTAGTGGGCTCCAAAAATAGGTTAGCAAGATTGTATGACTGAAACAAACTTATGATTTTAGTACTTAACCCAGAATTTTCTAACAAATTAACATTGAAATCACCACAAGTGATGATGGACTTGTTTGTATTACAGATTTTGTGCAACACTTCATCCATAACCTTTTCAAAACAATCATACAATCCTGAAGGAGGTCTGTATACACTTAATATAATGAACTGCTCCAATTCTATACAGGCTATTTCAATTGTCCGCTCAACAGAGAGGCTCACAATGTCCTTTCGGTCCTTAAATTTAAGCTGGTTATGTACTAAAATTAATGAGCCACCATGTATAGCATTTACTCTGCTGAATGAACTACCAACCTGGTGATTACTAAAATTGAACATGAACTGGTGGCTTTTAAGCCAATGTTCTGTCATACAAAGAATATCTACATTGTAACAATTCAGGAATAATTCTACTTCTAAGTCTTTGTTTAAAAATCCTTGAATGTTTTGATGCACCAGATTGATACTGTTTAATTTTTTTACACTTTCATTTGAGTTATTAATTGCCTTAGTTACATTTTTGCTAGAGGTTGCCTCTATTGTCCTAATTTCTAATTTAAATGATGATTAATGTCATTAATTTTGAGCAAATTATTGACAGAACAGTTTAAAATGTTTTTGCATTGCTCAAAAGGAGCAATTTGTTTTTGCATTGCTCAAAAGGAGCAATTTGTTTATAAAAATGATAATAAGCATGAATACATTATAAATAAACATAAACCTAATAAGTTTTTACTTAACATTATTATGGTTTCAAAGAAACAAAAAAACGGCTAACAATAATAATTCAGATTCGAACTCAGACCTCATTGATCGTGAACCTGTTGCTTAGCGCAAATAGCTAGCAGCACATATTAGAAGCTTGCGAATTTTAGCAATGCTATGGTAAGAACAGACGCGTATTGTAAATGCAACAGAAATATCATGCTATTTTGTCTATTACGACGACAGTTCATTAGTGTGTGTTATCTGCGGAATGTTGAGACATCACTCGCACACGCACTGACTGTATCGCGCTCGTACTGTTCATGGCAATGTGAACTTTAGCGTGCTTATGGACTTCTGAGCGTTTACTGTACATACAGGTTTACTTTTAATTGTTTTGCAATAAAGCGCATTAGTTTTAGAAATATTTATTTTTAATTTATTAATATCTAACCATTTTATAATTTCATTTAATGCTTGCTAATTTCAGTGTCAAATGTTTGTAAGTTTTTACACTTTTTAAAATAACAGTGGTGTCATTGGCGAACAATACACACTGATGTTTTATTAACTGAGGCAAAAATTTATGTAAAGAAGGAACAATAATGGCCCCAAGATATTACTTTGTGGTACACCACAGCAATTAGTCCGTCAATCCGTCAATCTGCCTAGCCTTTTCCTAACTACGTTGGGGTTGGCTTTCAGTCTAACTGGATGCAGTTGACCACCTCCACAACCCAATTACTGGGTAACACGACACCCCTGGTAAGACTGGTTTTCAGACTTATCGGGCTTCTGACGACCCGTTACGACTGTCAAAGGTCTACAAATGACAGCCGGGAGTAACGCTTTAACGTGCTTATCCGAGGCATGGTGGGGTCTCGATATCTAGTGGATGGTCACCCATCCACGAACCGACTGCGGCAAGCGTAGCTTGACATTCGATCGACCCGTGCGGCTGTTATTATTGAGTCACGAGCCTCTCCAAATAAATAATTACGAAAATCACAAACTTAATTTCTCTTAGCTGTAAGTATTAGATAAAGAAACGCAATTTTACTGTTAATCCCCGCTTCCTTTCTTCAGCTCTAAATGAATGGTTTCCAGTGACATAATGCGTTGGCCACCCATTAAAAGTTACTCACATTGCAGTGTCATGAAACTGGAAAATTGCCAAATTTGCATTGTAACAAGTAAGTTCTTCTTGCACAAACATTTTGAAATTATTCAACATTTTTATTGTAATGAGCCGAGCTTGTGGTAATTACGGTTTTATATTTTACGGAGCGAAAGAGTTTAATCGACGGCTATTTAAATGAGGATAAGGCGTAGGATGAGTCGTTAAAATATCAACAATGCTTTTCGGAGAACCGCTGCTGTCGTAACAGGCGTTTCAATGTTTTTATATCTACTTAATCACGCCAAAGATAATTATGTAAAGAAAATATAACTCGTAAAAAAAGCTGTTTAGACACTTGTAGTGACATACATCCAGTCTCATAACACGATCTCCAATCGAAACTACCTATATCGAAAACTGAAAACTAGGAGTATTAGATCCAAAAAATAAAGATAAGTCGGTACATATGTATGTACCCACCCCGCTTATCTGTTCGTAGTATCACCTAGTTTTCAGTTTATTTGCAATATAACAACAAAACCTGAGTACCTACTAATTGAGCCGCGATACGGTTTTTCGTGATTTTATTTTAAAATTAAACAACATTTCATCCTTTTGTGGATTATGCAGTGATTTAACGCGTATTTCATTAATTGATTTCCATGTAAAGCAAACATTGGATTACTGGATACTTAATTAATAATAATTTGTGATAAACCAATTATTCCGCTAATTGTGGTCCGAGTACCACAATAGTGCAATAAATGGTTCACCTACGTAATATAGTTCTAGGTACACAACAATTAGGAACGATACATTCCACTAAAATGGAAAACTATTCAGTATAACTATAGTGTTTTAATGTTAAGTCGATGAGGGTATTCTTTTTACTACCGAGATTTTAGCTAGAGTTGTTGTTCTTTTGTTGTTTTTGTTTTCTTTTCTTTTATTATTATTGTTGTTTTTTTTTTTAGTAACGTGAATGCTGTGTTTTTTTTTCTTCTCTTTTGTTGTGAATGCTGTGCGCGTCTGTAATTGACGTAAACAGTAGTCCATGTCTCTGTTCTCTGTTATTTGTAAATGTTTGTGTTTGTGTTGTTGATTTGCCTTAATAAATAAATAAATAGTGTAGTCCCAAATAAATCAATATACCTAGGCTTTATCTATTGGGCATAGACCCAATAGATGGTACGTCAGTAGTCTTTGTTGGTTAACTTAGCCAGTAGTCTTCCAAGTTAAACAAAATGATTTATTTTTAATGTGATTTGAACCGACTTCAAAAAAGGAGGAGGTTCTCAATTTGTATGTTTATTTTTTTTTTCATGTATCTTCGGGATAACTCCTTCATAGATATAGAACGGATTTGCAAAATTGTTTTTTTTTTCGACCTCTTCCGAAATGGTCCCATTTAAATTTCGTAAAGATTTGATGATGAGTTTCGGAGACAGACAACGGAAGGCTTCAATAAATGCCAGAAAATCACCGCGATTGCCGCTATCGCATTATGTATGCATTGTTTACACAATCACACAACATAAGATCACGTCTGTACCCTCTAAAGGGGTACGCAGATGTGTTTACAATTTCGTAAAAAGATGTTGATGAATTTTGGAGACTTCCAATTTAAGAGTTCCATTGTCTATGGAACTCTTAAATTATTATAAGTCTATTTATTGCAAAACACTACACAGGTAGGTAGTTTATTTATCAACCGACTTCGAAAAAAGGCGCTTCTCAATTCGGTAAAACATTTTTTTTTGTTTTTTTTTTTTTTGTAATGTTTGACACCTCAGAACTCCGTTATTCGTAAGCCGATTTGCAAAAAGTCAGGTATGCTCAGGGGTGGTCCCATATAAATTTTATTAACTTTGTTTTGGTACTTTTTGAGTTAGCTTCAATAATACGTATTTTTTCCACTTAGTATATATTGATGATGTTTTAATAGCTTCCTTTCACTGATATTTACATAGCAAGTAGTGTTATATGAATTAGTGTGGGGTAGATACAACTAAAAAGTGAGAAATAAAAAAAAATATTTAAAAAAAACAATCTACTTCCAAAAAAAAGCACTACTAACTGAAAAATAACTTTAATTTCGGAAGTCGGTGTCAAAACGAAAATGCGGAACCAACGACACCAACCTCCGAAATTAAAGTTATTTTTCACTTAGTAGTGTTTCTTGGAAGTCGTTTTTTTATAATGTAAACATGATGTTTTTGTCCGGTACTACCACTGTATATACTCGACTCACAAAGTCCGTTGAAAAGCTCCAGGATTTGCCTGTAATCAAATTTTTACGCCGACACGAAGCTGTTATGAACTTGCAAATTAATTTAGGCCGGTTTTGGAAACTCAATTTTCGGTTTATTTTATCCGCCAATATTTACTGAATATCAATTATCTGGTCCGTGACGGTGGGCCGTGACGTCATCAATCTAACTGGCCGGTCCTGCTTTATATTTCATAACTTGCTGTTTAGTGGCATTTCGTCATAATTTAATTAGTTCAATATTCTGAGGAGTTGGCGTAATTAGTTTTTCCTGGGTTGAGAAATTCTTGGACCAACTAGTTAGTAATTTGTTTGATTTAATTTTCGATACTGAATTGACTTTGCAAATGTTTCGTTTTCGCATTTGATACGGCAACATTTTATCACTTAGACATTCCTCATTTTTCACATTAATTTTGTTTTACATAGAACAAGATGCAATGATAGCTTTCAAGTTGTCAAACTATGTATTTCAAACAAAGTGTTCATGAAAACTCATGTTTCCATACTTAGTACCCACGTCGTTACGTCTATATTGTTCAAACCCATTTACGAAAGATCACCATTTGCATTAAGAACCTCTCTAAGCCTAACTTTAAACTAAAAAAAAATTCATCACAAAGGCTAGCTCAAACCCGCTTGTTCTAGATGTACAAAAAAAAATTCAAAAGTTTTAAATAATACCTAAAACATTTCATCTACTTTGTTTTCCTACGTGAACTATCACGAGGGTATTTAGACGGAGATTGCCTTCATCCGCCATGCTCTGGCACTTCGGTAATTTTATACAGGCGCTGAATGAGCCGAGTCGTCCTACTTTCGAAGTTCTGTACTACGGTCTTACGCGTTAGCTGGCCTAAAGTTGGGTTAGCTTATAAACTTGTTTGTGCCGATTGGGTATTTCGTATCCTGTACTGTGTGACTGGTTAAACTAGGAACATAATAATTTATGTTCGCATGCATTGAATGACTCTAAAAACAATAGAAAGCTATATGTGTAAAGTAAAACTATATATAAATATAACTGTCATCCGTCAGTCAGGATGACACCTTAAAATTCTCCGTTTTTTTCAATTTTAATGTATTTATTTTGGAAAATTCGTTGTGTTTCAAAAATTCGTAAAGAATGTGCGTAATATGGAAGGAGTGATGGGGCTGTGGAGAAATTTCTTGAGGATGCGTGCGTGATCCATCGCCGCCCGTTCGATGTCCACCGCGCACAGGATGGATGGAAACCAACACATGAAGTTTTTTTTTGCTCCGCTGGTGTAATTGCTGAATGGCGTCCTAGTGTGAGGATAAATAAATAAATAAATTATACATCATCATCATCTGCCTAGCCTTTTCCCAACTATGTTGGGGTCGGCTTCCAGTCTAACTGGATGCAGCTAAATACCAGTATTTTACATGGAGCGACTGCCTATCTGACCTCCACAACCCAGTTACTGGGTAATACGATACCCCCAGGTGAGACTGGTTGTTAGATTTTCGGGCTTCTGACTACCCGTAACGACTGTCAAAGATCTACGAATGACAGCCGGGACCAACGGCTTAATGTGCTTTCCGAGGCACGGAGGGGTCTCGGTATGTAAAGACGGTCACCCATCCACAGACCAACTGCTGCAAGCGTAGCTTAACCTGATCGAACGACCTGCGCAACTGTTATTATTTAGCCGCGGGCCCCTACCTATATATTATACATATACTAATAATAAAGCTCTAAAAACTATTTGTTTGAACGCGCTAATCTCTGGAACTACCAGTCGGATTTGAAACTTTTTGCATTTGATATCCCAATTTTTGAGGAAGGTTATATATTTGCGCTAAAACTCTTAGGAGCCGAGAAAAAGGAAAAAAGTCAGAAAGAACGCTGAGCTAAAACGAAATAATAGCGCGGGCGGGCGATGCGATACGACGGGGTGGGCGGGGAGCCAGAAATTTTACGAGGACGAAGTCGTAGGCAGAAGTTAGTAAAACACATGCATACGTTGCAAAGAAAACCTTGAAATAATGTGATAAGATACGCTAAAAGTGGGCACTCTTTGCGCAGGGTAACGACCTTTGATAGGTATAATACGAGTACAGTTTTGCTTCATAAAATATGTTACATCCACAATCTCGACGTATTTTATTAAATATTCAGGACGTATTTTATCATCCAATATTTTTTAACAAAGGAGCGACGGTCGGATACTGATTAAGCGCCTCCAATTTGTCCCATGTTTAACGAGTCAGCCTGTATATTAGTTGGGTTAATGTCGTGGAATCTGATGGTCGTGTTATCGGTGAACTTGATCGGAGATAGGCTCCAGCTTCCAAACTAGATGCCGCTTCTTATGTAACTCGGTCTGGACCACAAATTAAGTCTAGTTGTACCTTACTTACCCACTTCTAAGTGTCTTTCTGTGATCGTGAGCACAGAGGAAAGATCACAGGAATATAATTTGGTCTAAATAATATACCGATGTTTCTTTGATAGGAGCTATATTTGTATCACAGCTATGAATATGAAGTACAAGTACACACAGTACAGTAAGTTACCTGGTAACCAAATTATACAGCCTGATACCAGTGATTCAGTACATGATCCTGAACTAAGTAAGATAACTTTTCGCCGGTTATTTCATTTTTTAAAAATTGCTGTTCATAAAAAAAAATAATAAACACACATACAAACTGCTGCACATACAAATTATGTTGCTGTACATTTTAAGACAGATGAATTTCTTTTTGTTTTTGTTTGACAACCCGCGAAAAATTGATACGCTAGGCGGTCTAGAAACATGTACTGAATTCATAGTTATATTATACTGATTGGTACACTGATTACTAATTGATTGATATTTATTGATAGATTTATGATTGAATGATAGATGAGTGCACGCGGTACGAATGCTATTCGTGTACTAAGTTGGCCGGCCCCGGCGCAGGTAACGTGCTGACATATTTTTATGAAAACTGTGCTGTGCTTGCTCTGTATAGTCCCTGTCACTAGACATATCACAAGACAAACTTTAATTTAATGTATCACTGAGACTAATTTCTTATATATTATATTGACATTAGTAGGTCAGGAAAGACCTTGACCTTAATAAGTCTTCCTAATACCTACGTAATAAAGTAATTTATTTCCAAAAAATCTCAAAGCTTTAACAGGCAGGAAATTGATACTTCACGAAATTGAGCCGTAATTAACGAGACAGATGAGCACCCATTAAAATATAATTTAAACCAAGATTTTCAATAACGATATGAAAAAAAAACTGACACCCTACCTGATTTAGGTCGGATATTTTTTCAACAGTCCCTGTAATTCATAATTACATATATTTTTTTAAGGTTCTGTACCCAAAGGTTGCCAACGGGACCCTAATTAAGGCTCCACTGTCCGTCCGTTTATCACAAAGCTGAACCGTAACAGGTAGACACTGAAAATTTTCACCGCATATGGCCGCTATTACAACAAATAAAATAAAGTTGAAAATTAAAGGGTCCCCATACACGAAACGTGATAAAGAAATATGTAGTGTAAAATATTGTACGGTGATACGCAACCCTTCGTGTTCGAGTCCGATTCGCAAATGGCTGCTTTTTTTATGTTCATTAAAACCTGTAGGAGGGTAGTTCGATTTTAATTAACCCGAACTCGAACCGAAGCCACGTGGTTTCGGTTACGTTTCGTAATAATCCGAGGACGTGCGTGTGTTGTGTGTTCGTATTATTATATATTTCTCGGTTAAGCGAATATTTTCATTGATTAAAGATGGGTTACTGTTTTCAAGCGTTACCTGAGAGAATTATAATGATGGAGCAGCGAAGCAGTGGCAGCTGCTAGTAAACTACGCTATGGCCGATGGTTTTTCGGCAATCCTATTAATAAGTTTGAACATTTAGGTTTTATGGTTTATGTTATTTTAATTTGTTACAGATAAAAATCAATTTGAACGAAATTAAAAACAAATCGTCTATAAATATCTTTCATCTCTCTTTTTCAGTAGATATTTGTAACAATAACTTCTCCCATTATTTTAACGGTGACTTTGGTTCTCCTGTGTATCTCTTCATTTATTTATTGATTAAAACCTTATGCACAAGTAAAAAAAGTGCTTACTGTAAAAAGGCGGACTTAATGCCTGCAGCATTTTCTAATAGTCAACCAGTAACCTTACGTTCTATATTCTTGGTAATTATTTCAATTGTAATTCATTCGTCCTTTTCTTTTTGTGAATGATGTGCATACCTATAAGTAACTTATTTACACAGAATCCCATCGTAAATGTCTGTACATTTCTTATTTGTAAATAAGTTGTTGGTGTGCCTATATCAAATAAATAAACCAGACAGTCAGTCAGTGTGTACGTCTTCATTTCTGATTCCATCACATGTAGAAACTCCAATCACAGCCCTCTTCATTGATGACATAGCCCAAAGAATTGCCAAACATAAGTGGCAATGGGCAGGGCACATTGCTGTCAGAACAGATAGCCGATGGAACCGTAAGGATCTGGAGTGGCGACCGCGTAACGATAAAAATAATAATAATAATAATAAGTTTATTAATGCTTCAGTTTACAAAAAGGGGTATAGTGTTTGGAGCCTCCTTTTAAGCAAACAATGCCTGTGTTAGGAGACTCCGCTCTTCCATAGTACAGCATTTTTACTTATTCTAGTTAACAAAACCGATGACCTTGTGAAGGCCGCAGGAATCCGCTGGATGCGAGAAGCACAGAACCGATTGAAGTGACTATGTCCAGCGGTGGACGTCCTTTGGCTGAAATTAATAAATGAATGATGATTATTTTAACGAGTAGTTATCTACCTAAACACAGGTATTCTAAGAACGAAACCTGACTCAAGTAGCAACTAACCAAAATATAATTAGAGAAACCAGATAGGTACCTTGAAAATTGGAATAGTCGTTATAACTTTACTAAACAGATTTTAATAAACTGGATCGTTAAATTGGATTTTACTAACAGGCTACTGAAAAGGTGTTTATTAAACCATAACGCTGTTTTGGCGTACTTAAAGTTGCTAAACAATATAGATATACAGATGTATAAGGAACAGGGTGTAAAGTTCACTCATACTCCATAGAAAAGGGAGGATCCTGCAACTAGGCGGGTGTTGTGTCTGGAGGGCAACTGTCCGATGATTCATTTTTTGAAGTGAAAACTTCTTTAGCGGCATTGTACACTTTTTTTGTAATGGGTAAAAAATGTTAAACTCGCGTTCCCTGACGAAACGCGACCTGATCGAAAATTCCTAAGACGGATGGAGAGTAGACAGCCGGCGCGGCGTAGGAGAGGAAGTATCCCCCTCTCTTTCTACGGCGCGGTTGTCATGTTTGTGTACGATAGCGCAATAAATAAATA
Source organism: Eremobia ochroleuca (assembly GCA_949629135.1). NCBI lineage: Eukaryota > Metazoa > Arthropoda > Insecta > Lepidoptera > Noctuidae > Eremobia > Eremobia ochroleuca. The sequence goes on along the minus strand of OX451403.1, from coordinate 7,189,173 downwards.
TTGTACTTTACCACATAAATGATAGTAATTTTATATTGATAATTAAAGCAATTCGTGCAAAATTACTCCCTAACCATTCCAAAATATCAAAAATGCACAACGTTAATATTCAAATTTTCACTTCTGCCGGCACTTCCGGAGTGCAACCCGTCGTTTTTTTTTTTAATGGCATCTCGCAGTAGTTTTTGGACAGTTGGTTGTCGACTGCTTAACCGGGCTTGCCTGTGGATGCCTCAATAAATTAAGGCCTCCAGCCAGAGCTTAAAAACTTAAAAACTAAGCGACAACACGCTAGAGGCACCCCCGTGTGGTAAGGACCTCGGCTTAGGGCGTCGCTGGGAGAGGGCAGCAAGGGACGGGCTGGATATGAATTATTTTGGGACGAATTTAAAACTACAGACTCAGCGGCGCGGGGTGGTTCGAGAAAGGGTCGGGGCGGATCCCGATGATCCATGTCGGGTCGTTGTATGTATATGCTAGATGCGCGGTAAACTCTGCTTGTGAGATGCAGGATTTTGTGTGACTTCAGTATGACTCGTTGTTCGCATGTAACTTTGTAGATATCGCTACAGATATATGATGGCTCGTCTAGTCTTGTGACGCGTAACAGACAGAGATGATTTTAGAATGAATTTGACATCTGTCAACTTGACATCTTGTCACGCACAAGAGATAATAAGACCTCTCCTGATAAAGACGACGCATTGCCTTAGTTTAGAAAACCAGTTTTAATCGAAGAGATGTGACAGCTGTGTACCTACGTCTGTGAGAAAATTATAAAATAATACATTAATTTAACACACGTATACGGTTTCGCGTTATCGTTTAATGAACATATTTTAATTTCATTGAAAATTATTATTTATTCACAAATTTCAAAAATAGCCTCATGGAACAACCTGTACTTTAAGAACTGTAGCGCAGGGGTCATTTGCCGGGGACACGGATCATAAAATCCCAATCAATTAAATGAAAACGAATAACGTCCAAAGATTAAGCGAATTGAAGGAAAGAGAGAGAGAGCCCCAAAATTAATTTACATTCGGCATTCACCCTGATTAGATACTGTTGCTTTGGCCCAAATTTCACGTACTTTCTACGCTCTTCTCCTTTATGGAAGCAGCCACACCTCCTGGAAAAAATTTACCAAATTATTCGCAGCACACTAATTTTTTGGCCAAAGAATCAGCATTGCCATGCAACGTGGCAATGCTGCCAGCCTTTTAAAAGCCTAAAAGAGCTGTCAATAGGAAACGTGCACTTTTGTGCACGTTTCCTATTGACAGCTCTTTTTTATATACTTGTACAGACGCCAGCACATCAAGCTACTACAATCTGCCAGATTTCTTTAATAGATTTTCAACTTTATCGCTAAAGCATAAGGTTCAAAGTTGATTGGGAAAATCTGACAGTTTCGGGTAGCTTGATGTGCTGGCGTCTGTACATACTGTTATTATTATTTTCAAATTATGTAAATATTTTCTGGTGTACAATAAAGTATAAATTTATGTTCTCTTAATTTTAATGATTAGTGGCCACTAGCCTTATCCGTGTGTTAAACGAATGTCGCCATTGTAACGGCACGTGGTTTATCATCTGAAGGTTTAAAATTCAACTTTTGAAATACGTTTCATTCGTCAAACGAACATGAACCCGATACACACATCACAAAAACGTCTCAACCGTCATCATTGTCATTTGACGTTCAAAATCAGACAGTGGAGCGCAACGTGTATAGGCGACGCGTAGCGTCGTAGCGTCACGAGTTGTGACTTGAGACGGAAATGATACCGGCCGCACATGAGAACTGAAACGTCGTGAGACGTCAAGGAAAGAGGCGGTGGAGGCGTCACGCTTGTAAAAATAGTCTTTTTCCTTCTAGCGGACATTTTTATTTTTAGCCGATGTATAATCATAAGATTTTGAGTTCTGAATAATGTTTCTAATTGCTGCCTTTTCTCTTTTTACAGGTACTGATGTCAAAACATCCACATCTAGTAAGATAATTGTTACATTTAACCTAAATACACGTTACAATTAAATATTTCGTTCCCAACCAACCGTCCGTTATCCTTTCTAATTCAAATAAAACATGGAAGATAAAATTTCTAATATTTTCTTAAGACATGTAGGTACTTGTGCTTGTGTCTAGCCCACATTGGGTCACGGAAGTCGCTCGGGGCTGGCACAAAGTACAACGGAAATGAGATACCGGTGTCTCGATGTTTGGATCAGCTCCATGTATATTATTAATTTATGTTCCACGGTTTTGTGATATACTGCCAGTGTTTATTTATAACCGTCTACAAGGAAATTAGAAGTACTTATTTGAAGTTACTGCGAATATTGAAAAATGTAAAAATAAAAAAATAAAAAAATGACATTTTTATATTATAATAATTTCGTTTTATCAATCACAGCATGGTATAGAGAGTGACTAGGCAGAAATTGGCAAATCGAGCTTCAACAGTTTTAACATCAACACAAAATAAAACAAACACTGAAAAGTATAGTTTGTGCAGGAGCTCGTGGCTAAATTAATTGGCTATCAACCGCACGCTTTGTTCGCTTGCCGCGGTCGATTCGTGTATGGGTGACCATTCACAATATATCGAGACTCCTTCGTGCCTCAGAAAGCAGGTTAAGCTGTTGGTCCCAGTTGTAATTTGTAGGTACATCATTGACCGTCGTTACGGGTAGTCAGACACCCGAAAGTCTGACAACCAGTCTTGCCAAAGAGTATTATTTACCCAGTAACTGGGTTGTGGAGGTCAGATAGGCAGTCGCTGCATGTAAAATACTGCCGTGCGATTCTGTAACCATCTCACCGTGAAAGCTTGGGTGAAGTGAGCGTAGTGTGAGTTGTCATTCACTAGGGATTAACACTATTAAGTGCTCACTTCACTTATGATTTCACGGTGAGATTTTTACAGAATCCAACGGGCTGGCATTCAGATGAATCCGGTTAGACTGCCTAGCCTTTTCCCAACACTGAGAAAACGATAAGCCGATTGATTGAAACTTGCAGTTTTTGATATTTAATGCTGCTTGTGCACATAACATGTGATGATATTTTTAAATCTCTATACTTAAACAAATCAGCAAATAATATTCTTCTTCAAAAAAAAAAAATCTATTGCAGAATCCATACTCGTTTGCATGAAAGAGCTCATTCTTATCGAGACCGCTTGTACAGCTTCAATTTAATTTCGAAGATCCATAGCGACGCCTTTAGATATCTATGTAATAAAAAGAAGACTTATGCTCACACCTTTGTTCAAAAGCTGAGTGAGCTGAGTACAAAGTATTTGTAAAAAGTAAAGACATCCGTTCATCGTGAAAATATGGAACACTATGTATTATGACTACCAAATAGTAAAACTGCTGTTGTACAAGTTTCTGAAGTAGACTTTCTATATTTTTTCTTATTTTTTAAGTGAAAACTTCTTTAGCGGCGTTGTACATTTTTTTTGTAATGGGTAAAAAATGTTAAACTCGCGTCAGGACACGTGACCTGATCAAAAATTCGTAAGACGGATGGAGAGTAGACAGCCGGCGTGGCGTAGGAGAGGAAGTATCCCCCTCTCTTTCTACGGCGCGGTTGTCATGTTTGTGTACGATAGCGCAATAAATAACTATTGTATTCTACCACATAAATGATAGTACTTTTATATTGATAATTAAAGCAATTCGTGTAAAATTATTCCCTAACCATTCCAAAATATCAAAAATGCACAACCTTAATATTCAAGTTTTCACTTCTGCCGGCACTCCCGGAGTGCAACCCGTCGTTTTTTTTTTTGCCTCGTTGTTGTAGTGTTTGCAAACGCTACTGCTGAGTATGAGGTCCTGGGTTCGAATCCCAGGACTGGCAAAGTGGTATTGGATTATTCCATCAGGAATCTCTCAGTAGCAGTCCGGAGTCTGGATTTGTGGCCAGTTGATGGCAATAAGCTCGCCCCTATTACATGGGACTTGAACTTTACTAGTGAAATGTGGATGTACCTTACGAGTACTATACCTAGGGATACCTCTGCCTAACCCTTTGGGGATTAATAGTAATAATAGCCAAAAAGGAGTAATATTAGCCAAAAAGGCTCGTACAGACAGGCGCGACGCGACGGCGCGACGCGATTCTGCGATATATATCCGTAGAACAATTTCTATGGAAACGCGCGCGACAATTCACACAGGGGCGACCTGTCGCGCCGCAACATGGTTGTGTCCAATAGGAACATTTTGTATGGCGACGCGGCGATATCGCGGCGATATTCGCGCAGCGGCCGCGACGGCATACAAAATGTTTCTTTTGTATGGCGACGCGACGATATCGCGGTAGCGGCCGCGATTCGCGTCGCTCTAGTGTGAAAGGTGTTGCGGCGCGATAATATCGCAGAATCCCCCCACGCCACGTCGCGCGACAAGTCGCGCCAGTCTGCACCAGCCTTAAATCGTTAACATAACTGCAACAAATGCCGTTGGTCCCGGCTGTTATTCGTGGATCTTAGACAGTCGTTACGGGTAGCCAGAAGCCTGAAAGTCTGACAACCAGTCTTACCAAGGGGTATCGTGTTACCCAGTTACTGGGTTGTGGAGGTCAGATAGGCAGTCGCTCCATGTAACATACTGGTATTCAGCTGCATACGGTTAGACTGGAAGCCGACCCTAACATAGTTGGGAAAAGGCTAGGCAGATGATGAAGTGCAACAAATAAGCTTAAATTAAAAAAAAAACGTACTCATAAATCAACGGTTCAATTTTAATCCAACTTCAGCTAAGCTAACGTTAGTTAATAATAATTAATCGGCGTCCGATAATTTTGTAACGGATGCGTTCGGCCAACTTGTCGGTCGGCTTTGTAGAGAAATAGTTTTACACTAATACCGAAAGTTTTGTTTCGGCCATTAGTGCGGCCTCATCGGTCGAGGCACGTACTTGTTCTGTTTCTGTCGGTAGGTACAACTAATGAAGGCCTGCGTCATGAATATCGAATTTAGGCATTGTTTGGAAAGGTAATAACCGATGTCTGATTAAATAAACATTAGTTGGTTAAAAATGTAGACATTTTAAACAGAATCCTCTGTTTAAAATGTCTACCTTAAGCTACGGGCTCTTAAAAGAGTGGTGGCCGCACTTAACGGCCGTAGTGACAGCTGTCATGAAAATGATGACAGTGACAAAGATTTTAATCATTAGAGTCGCCCTACCGCGTCAAAAGATAGTCGCGTTTCTATTCGTTTTGACACCTCTGACACACAATGACGCATTGACTTGGGTTGATTGTCATGGAAATGCTATTTAATAATGTGTGATTTAACTCTTCTCAGTATTGACACTTTTTCCGGTATATCTAAGTACGGTGGGGCAAGAGCAAATCTAGCGATTTAAACCTTTGGGTAGCGGGGTTTGACTTAAAGTCAAATACTGGTGTATGTAACAGATTTTCATGACAGCCGTTGTAATATGACGGAACCGCTTTTCTAAGAAACCAAATCTTTAGTTTATCTTTAGTTTTAATCATTTAACTTTGCTCTAGCTTACTTAAATTATTAAAGGTCACAAAAATAACACAAAAACTTTCAGCAAAGTATCAAAACTTCTAAACCTTAGCAACCTTTGCAAGGCGAAAAAAAAGTAAAATCAGCCAATATGGCGGCCGAACATAAACGCGAACTCGTCGATGAGGCTCACCATCATCAATAAGAAAAATAAAAGTTTGACGGCCCGTCAAAACAGTATGAATAAATAATGGAAGGGCAGGACTCAGGACTGTAAGCCCACTCGTGCACAAACTTAGCTAAAATATTTAACGTTCGAGCCTCGAATCTCAAACTTGCTACGTAACTTAACGTTTTTTTAAGATGTTTTTGGCTTCTTAGAAAGTGCTTTGCTAGGGTATACCTTTATTAACAAACTGTAATAAAAGGCTAAAGAGCCGGATCGTCAAATCATGACATTTGAATCCAATCATAAGTCAAGGAGTTGTATTGCTGATTCTAGTGATTATAATTATATAGAGCCATATTTGTTACGGTTGCAAATCATATTTGAATCAATATACAACCTGACTTTGATGCAAATTGCAAAAAACTTAAGACAATTTTAATTTTGCGGGCTACCTTAGCGCATCGCCTTTAAGCACCTTTCTATACAGCATGTAGATATAAGAAAGGTGTGAATTATGAAAAAAATATCAACTGTCCCATACAAAACAATAACTAGGTACTCCACCGGAATGTATGGGGCGCCTGATTATTTTTTCGCGATTACAATGTGTGTGGAGAAAAATTTTCAGTTCGATGGCGTCCTTAAATATAACCGCACCTTCTTGATACATGCTGTAAAAATAAAACATTTTTTGCTTAAAGAAGAAAAAGATAAAGGCAGGTAATATTTCCAAATAAGGAAAAAAACAGGAAGATATCAAGTTTATCCAACTGACGTCATTTCACGATCACACTCTCAAACCCCAACTCCCATGCAACTTAAGAAAACCTAAATTGATTTTCCGTGTTCGCAAGAAGTTAACGCGTATAATGACGTTATCTACTTGCGAAGGTAGCAAATGCCGAATAAAAAGTTGTTCCTTATGCACTTAATTATTCATAATGTTTTCCGGTGATACCCTCGTGAACTTCCTTCGTCCTTGTCATTGTATTAAGTGACAAATTATAGCCGAAAATCGAAGGAATTTTTCATGAACACTGACGCTACTGCTCTGCTTTTTGTTTTAATTTACCAACATAGAATTTTTTCTGTGGAATTTTCGTAATGTTGAACATTGTATTATCAGGGTGTATCGATATTGGGCCCATAGAGAAAGTTGTTCAGTTTGGTGGCCTTAAATTTGACCACACCATTCTGATACACTCTGTATATACATTAACTGATTTCGAAAAGGTGATTTTTTTAATATAAAAGTTTGTCACCTTTAATCTGCAGTAAATAATGAATTGGTATAATTTCTTATTTATGCTTCATTTTCACGCTGAAAAACAACTTTATTGTTATGAAATTCACTGTAATAATTAAAAAAAATATTACTCTTTCAACCCAGACCAGACAACAAAAAACTTCAAACCGTTAAACCAACTGAAACCACTTTAATTAACAGCGAAAAAGCAACAACATATAAAACAAAGCCACGAGAAAAATAATGAAATAGACACAGATTTTATTGAAAACGCAAAGCAAATAACGAAAAAAGAATAGATCGCGCGTGTTTTAAATAAAATAAAAAAGAAACGCAGGGCTTTGCGTTGGGGAAGGGATTTGGCGTGACATGGGGGATGGCTTTATCATCATATCTCGTATACACACTCTGATATTCTCTGTCTGTTCAGGTTTTATTTTTGCTCGTGATGCGATGTTTATACGAATATGTACGGTTGAAAGGTAGATATGAAACAGTTTGTGGCGTCGATTTTACTTCATCGCGTATTTTTTTGAACTACGTTTTGTTTGTTCCGTTTCGGATCGGGTTATATAGGCACGGCCTAAAATATACAAGCTGCACCCAGGGCACGGCTGTAATGTTCGTTTTATCACTTTACCTTAGCTGTGAAAAAGTTCTAAGCGGGCAGACACTTTTTGACTCATGCTTAATTTAACCATAATAACGTATTAGGTACGCAAATAAAGGGCATAATAAATAAAAATAAATAAATTAGTTAAAAAAAACTCCACAGATATGGTTCTCGATATTTAAACATTATAAAACAAAAATGATTTAATACAAGTAACAATACTCCCAGTGGTCTTTGACCCCGACAAAAAATAGATTATTTGTTATTTTAATTTTGTTTTTATTTAGATATCGATACAAGTCTGCAGGGTTTCGCTAGGTAATTTAATTTTGCCCTGAATAATTCGCAAAAATAAATGAAGCGATATAAAAATAGTAGAATATTTATATATATAATAGATTCCAATTTCAGTGTTCGAAAGTGAGATTACTGTGTTATATGAATCTTTCATTTAAATTCAAGTGTACGCCGATGAAAGGAAACGGTAACAAAATCAATACATAAAAGCTCTTTGGAGTCCGAAAATAAAATTTGATAAAAATATACTTTATTGTCCGACGTCTAAATGGACAGAACAGGTGACACCCACGACATAGCCTGAGGGCATATGACTGTGAAATAACATTTTTCTTTTTATATCCAAATCGTAAAATATTCCTAAGTAACTAGGTACAAAGGTATATTATTTAGTTCACTGATATTTTTATGTTGTTTTCAGGCAGAGTAATGTTAGGTTATTTTACCAAAAGTTCACGGTTAATATTAGGATTCGTGTAAGTATAATAAATATAAAAATTAAAACCTTCAGTTGTACAAAAATACTTATCTAAACACTGTGCAGTGTAACAACTAAGGGAAAGAGTGTTTTCGATTAACTCTGGCACCCAAAATAATATTTAACTTGTGTTTAGGGTGCCAGCCTCATCGCCTATAATTTGGACATATATCAGTATTTGTAGGACGAGCACAGTATACAGGCTGTCCCTGGAAGTATGAATCAAATCGAATAGGGGCGTGGGCAAGCTCATTTCCAAACTTTGTAACCCTGAGAATGTCGGTGCAATTTTTAAGGTTATATGATAAATGATTTCTTTCCGTAAGTAGGTTTGCACAAACACTTTTACATGTCAATCACATTTTTTTTTAAACTAAATGAGTTCAGAGTTTCCTATCTGACTACTCAGAGGTCACAATCTCTTTTAAAGTCTAGACATAATCTTGGTCGTATCATGTGAAGACCATGTAGATTGATGTCTGAAATGGTCTCAAAGAACCTGAAGCGGACCTGTCCAATCAGTGCACGCATTTGTCAAAAATCGTACAGCTCAACTCAGAACTTGATGAGTCTCACGATTCGACGAATGAAAGGATATTTGGGTAGGCCGCATAAATTACTCAAACTGCCAGATCATGATTAAAACTAAGTAAGAAGGAAAACAAAGAAAAGCACCGAAAGTCATGCGGAGAGACCTTTACCCAGCAGTGGGATGATACAGACTAACAGTAACAGAATCCTAAGAAACGTCTCTTTCCGCGTCATATAAAATTTATTAGAGTAGCTTATATTTTAAATTTATTTGACAAAGCTACCTAAAATAAAGTCTGGCACTATTTAAATAAAACACTCTTCTGTTAGTTGCGCCTATACACCACGCATACGTTTCGATATTAATAACATTGAGGCAAAAAAATTCAATCAATTCCACCCCAACATTCACCTTGGTTCCCGTACAGTAAAGCGCTGGTAATCAATTAATAACCTGATCACTGTGTCAAAGCTCCGTCAGTGTCTCAGCACAATATCCGGCTGGCAGGCGAAGTTACCGATACACAATAACATTGCCGCGCCAATCTCCGCCCGGATACTCCGGCTTCACTTCCCATAAAGCCACTTCACACTGCCTCCGATTATAATCTCAGGTAGCTTGTCTCTGGATTTATATTTGTAATGGTTTCTGAATGGGAAGATTCAATTTGGGAAGTCAATTTCAGATTCAGACAGACGTTTGAAAATTCTTATTTTTGTTTTCGTATTCGTTGAATACGTAGTTTGATGTAACATATACAAACATCCCGCTTGTATTCCCCGATGGGTTGGCACAGATGTACCTATAGTACACCCATATTTCGCCAGGGGGCGAGTCTATTGCCAATAACTGGGCATAAATCCACACTCCGGGCTGCTACTAAGAAATTCCAAGTGGAAAAACTCAATAACACTTTGCCCGACCCGGGAAACGAACCCTCGACCTCATGCTCAGCAGTAGATCTTGCAACCAGTAGACCAACGAGGCAGTCAAAATATTTATCTAATCATAGTAAATCGTCTAAAAAAATATTTTAAATACCAGCCGGTCGATTCTGGAAAAATCTCACCGTGATAACTAAGGAGAAGTGAGCTTAGAGTGAGCTGTGAGTCTTGCTGATGCTAGGGATTGACACTATTGACGACTCACTTCACCTTTGTTTTCACGGTGAGATATTTACAGAATAGATAGGCTGTTACAATTAAAAGTAAATACAGACAGTGCCATCCACGAAGGCGCGCCCCACTCTTCTTCCTAATCGCTAGTGGTTTTCGCTAGTTAATTCCGCTAGTGTTTTAGTTTTTTCGAGACACACTACTTAACAACTAATAAGTAGTTAGTGTGTATCGACAAAACTAAAACACTATTGGAATGTTGCACACTTGTACTGTAAGAATTAGGAAGAAGAGAGGGGCGCGTCTTCGTGGATGGCACTATACATATATAACAAAAAACAGTATTTTCTATCTAAGCAAATAACGTCATTACTAAACTGGCTCAAAACAGTATTAATACGCCAAATGCCTAAAGAATCTCTAGCGTGGTAGCAAGTCATTTAATAAACAAAATATGAAAATAACTATAAAAAATGAGAGTAATTTTCTGACTCCTACGCCTTCCACAATAGTTCTCTAAAGATGAGTTTTCATAAATATCTTACACGTTGCACACAAATAACTACCATAGATATACACACAGTGACAGTGTTATAAATATATGATACTGTGTTAAGGGAAAAGCGTCATGGTAGCACGTAAAATTCAAATTTTCTTACGTTTTTTTGCAATTTGCAGGTCAGGTTATACAAAATATGGTTTTCAGCTGCATCCGGTTAGATATGGTATTCAGCTGCGTCCGGTTAGACTGGAAGCCGACCCCAACATAGTTGGGAAAAGGCTAGGCAGATGAGGTCAGGTTGTACATCTGTTGATATAAATACAATTCGCGGTCGTAACAAATATTATTTTATTTAATAGAATTATAATCATAAAAATCATTAATACTACTCTCTAGGTTCATATTACCCTATTGAATGTCTATTTTATAAAATCATGACTTTTGACGCTAACTCTAACTTAAGAAGTTTTATTGCTGATTCTAATGATTATAATTCTTTAAAGCCATATTTGATACGGTCTCGAATCATATTTTATTCAACATACAACCTGGCACTGACTGCAAATGTACGAAAATTTCAGTTTCGCGGGATACTCTTCTTTAGGTGGTCCGTCCGTCTAGCTGGGTGGCGTCCCACACTACGCTTGCCGATACGCGGTTTCCATTCGAGGACTCTTCTACTCCACCAGCCGTCGGCCCTTCGACAGACATGGCCAGCCTACTGCCACTTCAGTTTGCTTACTCTGAAAGCTATGTCAGTAACTCCGGTTCTCTTCCGGATAATTTAATTCCTGATTTTATCCTTCAAAGATACTCCGAGCAAAACTCGCTTCATAGCGCGCTGAGCGACCTTGAATTTGTGGACCAGCCCGACCGTCAGTGTCCAAGTTTCAGCACTGTATATCATGATGGGCAGGACACGCTGGTTGAAGACCTTAGTCTTCAAACTTTGGGGGATAGGCGACGAGAAGACTTGACGAAGTTTTCCAAGATGGCTGGGGTAGACTGGATGCGGAAGGCGGAGGACAGGGTGTTGTGGCGCAGCCTGGGAGAGGCCTATGTCCAGCAGTGGACTGCGATAGGCTGAGTTGATTGATTGATTGGGCTACTCTAGCGCATCCCCCTTATATAATTATGAAACAGATACTATACAGGGTGAAGACCTGATAACGTTCAGTGTTCAGAAGGACGTTCATGATTCAAACGATTCCCAAAGAAAGGGATAGTTGAAGCAATGCTATGGCTAAACTATTGCAGTTCAAAAACAGTCAAAACAAATCATCTATCTTGTAAATTCCTGTCCAAAAACATGACTTAAATTTTAAAAAACTTCCTTACACAAAACTTCCTTTGCTAATGGAGCATGAAAAAGACACATCATCAAAAACCAGCCAAGTTAAAGTTAGTTCGACGCAGCGCCCATAAACTTTCATTGTATGCGCTCAATACTTGTAGTAGCGAGTCTATTGTCACAGAATACTTTGATACAGAAGGCTCGCTCCATACCACTGCCGAAAACCAGTGAGTGTAAGTGTACTCGCGACTGGCATTCGTTTGAGATAGTTAGTGCGCATATACACGAGAGGCACTCGTCAACGGCAGAGGCAACTGCAGTCGTTGACACCCATCGACGCCCGCAGTCGACGCGTCGACGGGTATCTTCGACAACGTAGCACAATCCGCCTATAACGTTCCCACTGTACACACAGTCCTTCTGTCTCTGAAAGGGAGCAGGTCGTAATCCACCACGCGGGCCCAGTGCGGGGTGGTAGATGTCACATGTCTTCGACATGTTGGTCCTAACATGTCGGTTTCCTCACGATGCTTTCTATTTTTTTGTTTTTCAGAGCAATGGTGATGAAATAAATTACACAAAGTAAATCGCCTGCCTGGGTTTGATCCCACGACCTAAAACTCGTAAGGCGTGGCCGATACCAGTGGCCCACCGCTGCTCTCGTCGGAACTTGACAATGTGCCTCTGCCGTTGATGCGTGCCGCTCGTGTGTATGAACACGCAGAGCGTCGTAAATACGCATCCATGTGTGCGTGCGCCTGTTTTCGCTCATTCGAGCTGACCTTCTGTACCTATTTATTTATTCTATGGTAATTTAGTCAGTCGTTCCTGTTTCGAATAGTCTCCATAACAATGTGTTATATGGTGTCGAAACGCTTCGTACCTCATTAATGCCATAATACGAACAAAGGATTGTAGTTTAGCTTCGAGTTTAGCTCCAAACTGGCTGAGCACACATTTGTATTGTTATGTTGTCGTAGGCAGGAGTATAATTTGGGCGTGGTCACTCAGACGCGCATGTTAATTTTCTAATTAAATTCTAGTAGGAGGTACGCTGATCTCAAATGGGGATTGTATTTGAGTATTTTAATTGACACAGGCTCATTCTGCTTCAATCAATCTGCCTAGCCTTTTTCCAACTATGTTGGAGTCGGCTTCCAGTCTAACTGAATGCAGCTTGAATACCACTATTAACCACGGAGCGCCTGCTTATCTGACCTCCACAACCCAGTTACTGGGTAACACGATACCCCTTGGTAAGACTGGTAGTCAGACTTTTGGGCTTCTGACTACCCGTAGCGATTGTCTAAAATCTATCGTATTTGAGTATTTTAATTTTTATTGACCCAGGCTATATAAATATAATAACGTATTTCTAAATTATAAACTGTATCCGCTTCGCAAAAACAGCAATTTAGATAGTGACGGACCAAAAAGTAAAATTGTTTGCTCCAAAGAGGCACAACCTGACTTATTGAGACGTCTAACCGTCAGAAAGTCAGCGGGCAAAAATCGACAACCCTGCGATCTAATTCCAAAGGTAATGTCGCCATTAGGCCATCTAACTATCGCAAAACACGCCCGGGGAGCAACCATAACGGTAAAATGTAAATGTTTTCTTACCAAATGGCACCATGATAAAGTAATAATGGAGAATGGCGTCCTCTGCGGATATGTCAGGAATATTACGATAGCCGACGTTCAGGCTTACGATGTTACGTAAATAACAATAATAACATACGTATATAATATATAATGTCGTTACCATTGAAATTGTATGATTATCTCGTTTTTACATCAACTTGCAACCTTTATTCCGTTGTTTCTATGTCTGTGAGCTCTATATTAGATTGTGGATGTCCTACAGATCTCGTATTTTTATAGTAGGTAGAAAATAATACTCCTACTATGTATATCAATCATATACCCAAAGGGCAACCTATTTTGTTTAAGATAATTTAATAATACATAGTATGCACCTACATTATATTATTGTATATGAACCTGTCTTAGATATATTTTTTAAAACACTTACAGTATTTTTATCTCACGAAGCGACGGCGCTTTACTTGTGGTTATCAAGTGTATAAACATGCTGTGAATATGTGTGCAGGCGCATGAGCTCTCAGTACCATCCGAGACAATGGTAAAGTCGGAATAGTGTGTGCGTGTGTTATGTGATGAAGATACCTGTATGTGTATGTCTTTACGCACACATTCAATGCGTGTTTGTACACTTGGCAACCACAAGTGACGCGCGTCGCTTCGTGAGATAAAAATACTATACATAAAATAAAACTTTTAAGTCGAAATGCTGCTTACCGTTTCTAATACTATTTACATAAATTTATCATATAACCCAAAACTGCTCGTGGGCGTTTCCCCGCGGTCCAACTGTAATGTTTTCATGTTAGTGATAGCCGTCACGAACCTTTGTTCTGCCTCAGTTTACCATTCCACTGCAAAGGACGTTGTCATGTTTACGCCTCAAGTTTCTTGGACCCCTTCCAGTCGCGTCACTCCCAGTAAAATCCCCTGGAATCCAGCCACAGCGATAAAATACTAAAAATATTACTGCAAAAACTACCCAAGACTTTTACATTACCTATTTTTAAATAGTAAATATTTTATGTAATCGTGTACACTATTTGTAAGTGACGTTTTGAATCACCCACTAACGTATTTGTGGGGAAAGTCGACGGACTTTCGGTAGGTACTATATTTTCTTTTTGCAATTTTACACAGTTGAAATATCAAAGCGTTTGAATAAAACCCGGATATATTCTTTTGGAAATCACGATTAGTTGGGTTTTCCTCGTTATCGTAGAGTCGTCTGAAAATTCAAAAATAAATTGTAAGAAAGTTCATGCCATTTGTTGGGTTATAAATCGCGCTACATCTCAAGAGTCATTTGTACTTCTCTAAACGTCTGCGATAAGTATACGATGTTCCACTCAGCAACTACTTACATCGAGAGCAATAAAACTGACTGATAACTTGCCTCGTATTTATTTGTTGGAGATACAACTAATAAGTATTTCACTTACTCTTTCAATATCAATTTATGACATCTATTTTTCTGATACCTCGTCGTTCGTGTATTAGTACCATAATGGATACTCCATCTTCTATTTTTGTCGTAAATAGCTTGAGTGCCTACCAATTTTAGCTATCTTGCGCCTCGACTTGTTTACAAACTGCCTACGTTAGGTCGTACACTTTGGCTCCGCTTTCAACGTGTTTTATTGATCGCGACTACTTTTCATGCATTTAAAAAAGTTGCACTATTTTCAAACCCCAAAAAGCATGTTTATATTCAAATTTTACGTAGTGCAAATCGTTGAAAACTGCACTATTTTTTCGTTATGCAATCCAGTATTTTACTGAATTTGTCCCGAAGTAGTTTCTTTGCGATAAAAATACGAAAAAATCCCAGCAGCAGCGTACAAAAACTTTTCGAAGGAAAAACTCACAAGTTCCAGACAATTTTTATGATTTACTGTCAAAGAAGACTGTTTTGTACGATCTCTCTCGCGTTTCGTAGTTAAATCAGTGCGGCTTATGGCGTTTTAATCGAGCAATTTAATAAAATGAATGTGGTCTATTAGTAAGACGGGGTTGCCATCAACCGCTAACTAAACGGTGAGCTTTTCCTCCAAGCGTTTAGTTTAATGTTTTATGATAATGGTTAATTTTGTCCGTAGCGTTGGGACATACGTTTTTGTAGAAGACCAGCTTGTTATGTAGCCTTTATTTTATGTTATTGTTTCCTTAAACCCTTTCGTAGCTTTTGGGTTGTCTGTCCTACACGTGTTTGGACTTATCATTTTACGTCCAAAGCGCACCGTTGGATTTGGCTTTTGGAAAAGTATTTTTTATCTTCGTTTTGTCCATCAGGCTTTTATTTAAAAGCTACATAAATAATCTCCCTTAATATTTAGTCAAATTAAATTATTTAATTGGACAAACAACAGGTGCAGCTTAGAAGAACAACGTGGTCACTCAGACAGACACGAAAAGCGACTTTAATTTAAAATATGTATAGTATAAATCGTTTCTGAAACTTATTACGCTCACGAAAACGGTTAATACAACTTATATATAAATAAATATAAAGGTGCACATCCTATAACAAGAAGAAGGCTAAGTCATAAACTGGAGACAGCAGTATAGCGCTTTCCCGGCATCAAATAAACGTGACTTGTTTCCTTTTAATATTTCGAAAGACACCTCATGCATTTAATATTAAAACGAACGAGTAATGGACGACATTTTAAATCTGCGCCGGCTGTACTTCGTTTAATCACGCAATTTATAATGAAGAATATGGTTCGTTATAGCCACACCTCCCCTTGGACGTTTTATAAGTAATCGGCGCGCTATTACTAATAAATTGATTCGATTTGGTTCAATGAGTCTCATAGATTTTGAGTTGGTTTATGAAACGAGGCACTCAATTAAATTGTTTACTACCTAATGACCTATCTAGTAGTTGAATTATTATTATTATTTTGCTGAATAGGCCTTCTCTTGCCCTCGACCACGTCTAATGGAAAGCGATGGATAAGGTCTATGACGGAAAGAGAGTGCCCAGACGATGCCTTTTCATTTTTGCTGTGCAAGCCATATAGTGTCGGTTAGAATTATGTTTGGAAACGCCGACGCTAAGAGATTTTTCTCGAACTATTTTAGTAAATTACGCATAAAATTACTTACAAATGAAATGTGATGCCATGCATAGCATCAGAACGTCTATCCGAGTAGTTTTTACAAGATAAAACACAACACTTCATTCTGTTTTTCTTCTAGCGCGAATATGTTGTAATGTAAATGGGAACGTTTACAAAGTTGTGTAAAGGACGAACGCCAACAATACACTGACTAAGGCCACGCCCACATGATGACGACAGGACCTAGTTGAGAATCACAGTGCACAGTTGCTTAGGCCGTCTCCTCTTTGTTTTTACTTCGTGGTGCAAGCAGACGGGATAAATATGGAAGGGAGCACAGACGCTGACTTTAACGTGATTGATATGATGGCCACCACGCACAGAACCCGTCGATGTGTCGATGCTAGGGGGAGGCCTATATCCAGCAGTGGACGTCTTGCGGCTGAAGAGATGATGTTGATGACGATGCCGCCTTTAAAATTTTATTTATACTATTATTACATTGTTTTTAAATTTTATTTTCTCTGGTTCCTTGAACCCGGTATTTTTTAACCCCCAACGCAAAAACAGGGGTCTTATAAGTTTGACGTGTCTGTCTGTCTGTGTGTGTGTCTGTCTGTCTGTCTGTGGCATCATAGCTCCCGAACGGATGAAGCGATTTCAATTTAGTTTTTTTTTTTTTGTATTAAAGGTGAATTATGTGCGAGTGTTCTTAGACATGTTTGATGAAAATCGGTTGAGCCGTTTTTAAAGTCTCACGGGTGTAAGCCAAGGTGAGATTCTAAGTTTGAGTAGATTAGGTGTTTTGTACTGCACTGAAATTATTGTCTAAATCTAATTGTAGGAATATCCGAACTATGCGACATGTGTTTATTATAGCTGCTTTCTGTAGCATAAGGTATGTATATTTGGAAAGATTGATTGCATTTAAACTAATAAATAGTTGTTTCGGGATGATACCAGTCGTTGATACCACTATTGGGACAATGGTTACTCTATTCATTTCCCAAACTCTGGTAATTTCTTCTTGTAGTTCTGGTTAATTTCTGATTTTTTCAGTGCTAGTTTTCTTGATATTATTGGTGTTTGGGAGTGCTATATATATTTATTATTGTTGTTATTTATTTATTTTATTATTTATGTACACTCAGTAAAAACATATGGATATGACATAAATTATTATAATTTGAGTACAAAGGTACTGCTAAAGGTTATTGTTATTTAGAACACAGTTTCTAACTGCTGTGTAAAGTAAAGTTGTGTCGGTATGGTGGCCAAGCAAGAAAATAGCCAGGGCCGTCCAAAAGCGCCTTGGGTTGATGATTCATCAAAGTCACGGGAAACGCCTGGATAAGGGATGCAAGGAACCAGGAAATATGGCAGAAAAAAGGGGAGGCTTATACCCAACAGTCCAGCAGTGGGTGACTTCAGGCTGATATGATGATGACCATGATGCTAATCGCTTGAATGTCATCAGAATTTGCTATCCGGGTCTTGTCGTTCTTACATTCATACTTTCTGCAGTGGAGGGCCTTTAAAAACCATCTTGTTTACATCTTCATTGCTACATATACACTCTCCACGAAGCAGACACAATAGTTAAACAATCACCATGAACCATATGGGATCCACAGGATAGTAAAGTTTTAAACCCCACCGTCTACAAATTCCAGGATCCGAACAAAATTTTTCCAAAGTTTCCGTGAATCATCGGCCATGATAATGGGGGATCCTGCACTTAGCTTGATGGATCCTAACAAACCCCGTCCCCCTCCACCATCTCATGATAAATTGCTTTGTCAAACCCCTCGAATATGGGTCACGGAGCCCGTTTTAATGGCCCTGCAGCGATATATTTTAAAACTAACGGTCTAGTGTTGTTTATGGCAATAATCGAAGTTTACGATAAAAGTTTTTCAGATCAATTTAAGGTGTAATAGTCTGCATGAGTAGTGACCGAATTTACTACGAGCAACTTTGAGTTTTGCAAGCCTTTGAATAAATTTAAATAATCGTCGTCGTAGTTAATAGAAGTTTAAATACTTAGCAAGTTTATAGACAGATAATCGGCTTCGTTCTCTCGTATATTGTGCCCTACGTCAATTCTACAAATTGCTTTAGACTATTTCTTTAAAATCGGAGTCAAAACTATACCAATCTATTCAAACAATCTAGCCAAAAACGCTACCCTTACCTGCTTGCTTCCTAGCTTTTCAAATAATATATTCTAAGAACAAGGTATATTTACCGCTCTCATTTACCTTATTTACCTACCCCTCGCTTCTTATCATTCAATTCTGCGACTTCAGCAAATCTGCCATCTCAACCACCGCCCCTTCAAGGATTACCTCCCAGCCGTAAGCTCGCGATAACCATATTCAGATAATCCAAGTCCTGACAATTACATTTAGATATACGCCTAGCAAGCAGCCAATCCGATCATAATTGACAGCGTGATTGATGCCTGTCCGTGCTCTGACGATTTGATCATACGAGTGAGAAGTTTTGTAAACGATTTAAATGAATATCTCTAACGATTTGGTTACAAAAAATCTGTAAGTCTTTATGCTTTATGAAAAAGGCATTGTTTACTTAGATGCTATAAGGAATTTGGTTTCGCCTCGATATAATGCTAGACTATCTTTATGCGGGTACAGTTCATACAGGACAACGTTGACCGAACTACCCAAAACCAATATAATAAACAAATAAACTCCTTTACTAAAACACAAAGAATCTATTTTACTTTATCTCCTCAGTTTAGTCCCAAAAAAACCTACGTTTTAACCCGTCAACTTTATCTTCAAGAAAAATAGCCGTACGTTTTGCGGCAAAAACAACTGATTGCGGGAAAAGTGTGGCTAAAAGTTACTGATATACTGCTAGATACTCGTAATACAGTCTCAGATGGCATATAGCTCAAGCTAACGAGGTTTTACTGCCCTCCCCTGGCCCGTAAATTTAGGCCCACTATTCTTTTCCCGGTAGAATTCAGTAAATTTATTCCTTAGCGCAGGGAATTCGACGCATTTATAACGGTTTGATGTGATAAAACCAGCACAGATAGTTATTTTATGCATAATGTTTGGACTTTATTGTTGCTTTGGTATCGATACTGAGCACATAAAAAAGGACAAATCGTGTTCAAGAAACTGCTTATAATATTTATTGGAAAATCCGCAAAAGGTTTATTTTGGTCATAATAAGAATAAAGGGAAATTTATTTCAAGATATCAAATCCTCCCACACTATTCCGGCGTCTGATTTCCCATTTCTCCCTAAGTTAAATTAAGGCTAGCTTCTCATTCATACTTATACCAAAATAGTTTCTGCGTAAGCCAATGCTAAAAAAAAAATGCCTTTTCCTCCTTTTCCTAATCACGTAACTATTTTAGAACGTGCAAATAACAAAAAGTATAACACTCTTTTACTTAATTCAAATATGATAAGAATGCAAAATAAATCTCTCCTGAATCAAACCTGTTATATGAATCTTCTTTGTTTCCACTATCAGCATAACAGTGCCATTATTGAATCCACGCAAAACATACAATACACAGATACATCCCTCTAATTATGTAGGTGAGCATGCTTGTATGACATGTAACACATTAGTGTATTAGCAGACATTCCTCCATTTCTCATGTAGGTTCCATCTTAGAGCCGAGTACCTCGTTAGCATTGTTATTTATAGGCCTGTTGACCAGTTTACATACTCGTACAAATAAGTAAGATTTACTACGCCTAGGGAATATCTACGCTTTTTCTTTATTACTTGTGGGTCTCGTTTTGGTCTGGCCTTATTATGTCTATGTGAACTCTATTTCCCAGCAGAACAAAAACCAACTTCTTTCATGCTGGTAACTTTTACGGGGAGTGCCGTAAAAGGCAGCCGTTTTTAAATCAGTCCGTAATATTATAAAACATTTTAAATGATTAACTATGGGATTGCTTGCCCTTTCTTCTCCATACGAAACAATTCTATTTTTTCGTTATAAATTTTGACTATCAAAAGTGCTCTAGCCTACTTGAAATACATGATTTGACTCGAGAAAAAAAGTAACGTAGCTGCATACCATTATGTACAGACGCCAGCACATCGAGCTACCACAATCTGTCAAATTTCTTTAATAGATTTTCAACTTTATCGCTAAAGCATAAGGCTCAAAGTTGATTGAGAAAATTTGACAGTTTCGGGTACCTTGATGTGCTGGCGTATGTACCTACCTAGCCTAGCCATTCGTTGTTTACAACAGCTAGTTTGATAATGTGGAGGTAGTCACCATAAGCTTGCCGGTGGAGCCTCGCAAGCTGTACGATAATTTGGCTAAGCAACAAGATGATATATTAATAATCTCTTTCATTCACTGACAGATAACGCACACTCTAAGCCGCTGGGTCTAGAAGCGTGAAATTTAACACAAGAGTTCCTTATAAGGAAAGTGAGCACTAAGAAAGGATATTTGAAAATGTATTCCCTAAAGGAGTTCAATACTCTATTGAAAGCACCGATGTACCGATGGGAAACCCACCGCACCACACGGCTTGTGTATACAACGTGTAACGTTAAATGCGCAAAACCTGAAAATAGTTTGATCAGAATAACGAGCAGAATTAATTAAACCACTTTTTAACATAGGTCACATTTTTCAAAAAATCTTCATTAAAAACGTTGCCGTGTCTATTTATTAATAGGTCAAGCAACCCAATGTCCGCGCGGCGCAGCGGCCCGGTGACGACTCCTCCCTCGATAAAGCGTCGTCGCAGACGCAAGAAACGATCAGAATGGCCAGTAAAACTAAAACAGCACATAAAACCTTTACAATTTTTTTAATGACTTATTTTCTCTCTGAAATAGGTCAATTGAATTAAAAATCTGTTGGGGTGTCTGAGGTTTTTTTTTTATTTTTTTTTATTTATTACTAGCGACCCGCCCCGGCTTCGCACGGGTGCAATGGAGAAAAACTGATAATTTTTTTCGTAAAAAGTATAGGACAAAAATGGTTATTGTGGGTTATCCCTAAGAGATAGACATATACCATCGCGGATTTTTTTGTAGACCTTTTTAAGGTGTACAATACTGTAGTACATTATTTTGATCTATCTCGACGGGTTCAGCCAGCGCGCTGGCTTGATTTTTTTGAGCTTACATTGTAAACGCTGCAGCGTTTACAATGTAAGCTCAAAAAAATGTGTTTATTTACGACATCACATTAGAAACCTCTAAAATTATCAGTGTTTGTCTACTATATTATGCATGTATTATACATATAAACCTTCCTCTTGAATCACTCTATCTATTGAAAAAACTGCATCAAAATCCGTTGCGTAGTTTTAAAGATCTAAGCATATATAGGGACAGACAGACAGGGAAGCGACTTTGTTTTATACTATGTAGTGATTACAAAACATTACATTGCATTATAATTAATTAATGCCCCACAAAACCGTTTCCACGGTTTGTCTGTAGGAACGGAACACATAGCTAGTAATTTAACGCATTTAACGTTACACGTTGTATAAAGGACAAAGATAAAGAAAACACATTACTTTTCTATTTCCATAACTCTAAACTGCACAAACCATAACAAAATTAAAAATCCATCTCCATACACAGATAAGTGTGACAATGCAAGGCATAAATCGACCATTATCACCCGGGTAGCCCTCGTCCGGGCCGTTTGATTCAATTCTGTGGAGATTTAGTGTCGCTCTTCCGACACCTCACCTTGGCTCGAACATTGTCTCGCTGCTAATTGAATCGGCTGCCATATGTGAGGTCAGGTTTGGCGTCGTGGAACAAAAGACACTCTTCATGAAAGGCATTGACAGTGTTTATAATCCTTCCATTCTAGATTGCAGCAGGTCATGAACCGTTTCACACAGCTGTAACAGAAATTATAGAATGTAGGTATATCTCAAACAAAATCTTTGATACAATAACAAGAATATCAGCTACATAGACTTTGATAATTAGACTTAAAATTATAAATATAATATATACCTAATTGCATATAAATATAAGCACAAATAAATATACATAAATACATGAATATACTAAAAAGAAATAAGAATAATAATATTTTTTTATTTAATTTTTTTTTTTTTTAATTATCTCATTGTTAAGGCGAGCACATTCGCAAGAATGTGCTCGCGAACCTGAAATTTAAATGATAATCGGTTGGTTGCTATCCTGATTTCGTGGGGGAGCGCATTCCACGGAGAGAGAGACTGAACGAAGAAGGAAGAGTGAATGAAGTCTGTGCGGTGAGTGGGACACTGGAGAAGACAATTGTGTGATGAAAAATAATTAATTTGGTACACAGATAGTTTATAACTTGCACACTTAATTGCGTAACACACTATTACTCCAAATTTGAATCATTTTGAAGCATATTGCTAATACATTACTCCATATATTGGAAAAATGTGTCTGCCCAACAACGTAAATAATGCAATGAATTTTGTTAAACTGTCAAAATGAAACCCATTGCTACTGATAGTGTGTTAGGCGATTACTCTGCTGTATTAACACATAGGGTACTTATACTCCCGTTAGTACGTTCCCGTAAAATATTGTGCATCCAAATCTAATCTACAATAATATCCGACATCTACGCGAGCAAAGCCGCGTCTGAATTCGCCAACCCGTCATAAGCAAGCGTGATGATCAATGCTCGCTCCTACTCTGTATGAGCCGTCTGTGTGACGCATGTCTGTGTGTGTTGTCTGTATGTAGCTCTGTCTTTGCTCTGCAGTATAAAATTACTAGGCTGGTATGTATTCTACTAGGTAGGTACAGACGCCAGCACATCAAGCTACTACAATCTGTCAAATTTCTTTAGTAGATTTTCAACTTCATCGCTAAACCATAAGGTTCAAAGTTGTTGGCAAAATTTGACAGTTTCGGGTAGCTTGATGTGCTGGCGTCTGTACAATATTTCTTTGATCTGCAGTTGCATTCCACATCGACACAGCAAGTCCCACTCCATTCTAAACTAACATTTCATTGTTTGATGCTGAAAACGTAATAACATCGTTAGTCAACGTTCGCAAATGTTTTGGTCTATTATTAAGATCGGCACTGCCAATAAACAAGCGCGCTATATAACGAGAGCACGCTATAAGTATAACGAGTGCGCGCTATTAGTGTTACCTCGGGAAATCAGAGTCTCGAGTAAGCGATGTGTTTACCGTACAGTTTGATGTCGTGTTGGTATGTCGTGCTATTTAATTGTCTCTTATCTCGTGTGTGTTTACTGTTTATAAATAGTGTTATAAATAGGTAATATAAAGTTGGTTCGGCGCAAGATGGATGATTGTGACACTGGCTAATCTTTTCATGACGATGTGTACTGTGTAGCTACAGCTGCAAGGTAATTGCGTAACACTATCAGTAGCAATGGGTTTCATTTTGGCAGTTCAACAACATTCATTGCGTTATTTATGTTGTTGAGCAGGCACATTTTCCGAACATATGGGGCAATATGCTTCAAAATGATTCAAATTGATCGTAATAGTGTGTTACGCAATTAGGTTGCTGATATGAGAGCTAGGCAATCACATTTCCACAGATATATTTAAGTCTCTTGTAACAGGGGGCGAGCCCATTGTCACCGGGCACAAATCTATACTCCGGGCTGCTATTGAGAAATTTCAGATGGAAAAACCCAATAACACGAACTATACAACGTGTAACGTTAAATGCGCAAAACCTCAGACACCCCAACTGATTTTTAATTCAATTGACCTATTTCAGAAAGAAAATAAGTCATTAAAAAAATTGTAAAGGTTTTATGTGCTGTTTTAGTTTTACTGGCCATTCTGATCGTTTCTTGCGTCTGCGACGACGCTTTATCGAGGGAGGAGTCGTCACCGGGCCGCTGCGCCGCGTTGACATTGGCTTGCTTGACCTATTAATAAATAGACACGGCAACGTTTTTAATGAAGATTTTTTGAAAAATGTGACCTATATTAAAAAGTGGTTCAATTAATTCTGCTCGTTATTCTGATTAAACTATTTTCAGGTTTTGCGCATTTAACGTTACACGTTGTATAAGGAATCTAGGGGTTTTACGCGTACGTCAACTGTTCATTCTAGGGTCACTACTAAATCTGTTAAAACTCAACAGAAATCACTCTTGCTGCAGTAAGAACGGTAGAAAAATACCCGAACGAATCCCACTTCCAAAAACAAAAACCCTAGACAGACAGAGAAACAGAGAGAGATAGACTGAATGAAGAAGGAAGAGTGAATGAAGTCTGTGCGGTGAGCGGGACATTGGAGAAGACGATTGTGTCAATCAATCAACTCAGCCTATCGTAGTCCACTGCTGGATATAGGCCTCTCCCAGACTGCGCCACAACACCCTGTCCTCCGCCTTCCGCATCCAGTCCACCCCAGCCACCTTCTTTAGGTCGTCCGTCCATCTAGCTGGGGGGCGTCCCACACTACGCTTGCCGATACGCGGCAAGACGATTGACATTGATAGACGATTGTGTGATGAAAAATAATTAATTTGGTACACAGATAGTTAAAACCTGCACCCTAATTGCGTAACACACTATTACTCTCAATTTTAATCATTTTGAAGGATATTGCAAATCCATTGCTCTATATGTTCGAAAAATGTGTCTGCTCAACAACATAAATAACGCAATTAATGTTGTTGAACTGTCAAAATGAAACCCATTCCTATTGATAGTGTGTTACGCAATTACCCTGCTGGTCTTCAGCACTACACCAACGAGGCAGTCAGAGGTGTCATGAGAGAAGAAATACGATGAATAACTGTCATGGTTGCAAAGGTATATTTTCCTTTCTTTCCCAGAAACTCACCCTAGGTTTTCTTGTTCGGAAGCGATACTCGTGTCCACTAGACAATGTGGTGGATCGCAAATCTCGAACGCGGGAATGCGCTCCCGAGAAAAACATGATATTACCAAATGCGTGAATCATCTGAACAATGTTTGCGACAGTTATGGGGGCGTTCTCCTGAGTTATTGTGTTCCAGACTCAAATTTACTGTGATTTAACGTCTACTGGTCGTTATTTTTCTTGCCATTTTCCTCGAGGCTTGCGAGGGGTTTCGGAATAGGACCCGTAACGTAATGCTTGAGAGACCTAGTGGGCTCGTTTATTACTGTTCGCCTGCAGCTGGAAACTATCGACCGAAACGACAGAATATTTTCTATTACAAAACAGAATTGTTTATCAATGAAATGAATGTTGGGTCGCAATAAAATTACATAATATTCTCTTCAACTTACTAGCACAATGACTTTTGATTTATTCAAACAATTGCACAATCAGGGTACCATTAAACGTTGAATATCTTTTGACTTCTCTATCGGCGACCCCACTACCAAAATGCATTAAACACAGTCTTGAACCAAATAGATTTCCAATCGAATTCCCGAACAAAACGTTTGATTAAAATAAAATTCACTTCTCACAGTCCGATGTTAGACATTCAGTCTGTGAAATGAAGCATCAAATCCACAAAAATTAGACAACTGAACAATTTAGCTCGAATTTCCGCTCGTACGGGCCATTTAACCCAATAAATTTAGACCATTACCCTTGTCCGAGCGGGCCGCAATAAAGTGCTTTAAAGCGCCCGTGTCGCTTTGAAAACTCGTTACGCTTTTTTTTTTGGACGAAGACAGAAATAAAATTAATTTTGTATAATTGGGGAAATTACAAAACGTTTGGATGACATTCCGGTCGTTCGGTTCGGATCCCTTGTGTTTATATGTGCGAATTGGCGTTTGTATGTGTTTGGAGGGTGCGAAAATGTTTTCTGAATTGATATGAGGCGATACTTTTAAACTGGCACTTCAGAGTCTTTTCAATTGGAAGTAATAAAGACTGGAAAATTGAAAACATGATGAAAGCGTAGCTCGTTCGATATTCTTAATATGATTAGACGTGACAATACCTATCAAAATAAGTTTACATTGCAACTTTTGCAACAACAAGGCGGTACTCAACCCTCCTTTACTGCCATCACTAACGACGCATCAACCTTGTAACTATGCACTTTGTAACAACTCGTTAAAATCACTCTGCTATCGGGAGGTAGCAGTCAAAGGCGAGCGCGAGTTAATCTGAAACATCAGTTAAGCTGCAGGAAAGCTGTTGATAGCTGTATTTACGAATCACCGATCGCTTTATGCTTCGGTGCAATGTTTTCGGAGATCTGTGGCAACAAGTATAAGTATCGTCTAGACTGAATGAAATAATGTTGGAATGAGAAGACAGACATGTCAACAACAACACATATAACACATGGCATGACACACACACACACACACACTTCGACATGACCACGACGATGACGATGTCGACCTGTGTGACGTTTGATTTGATTTTTGGTTTGATTTGAAGTTACTTTAGGACTAAGGGTAGGTAACATGCTGAAGATACCTCACTGCGATATACGTATCGTGGTTTAGCTCGCTACCTTGATGTCACCTTCATGTATAAGAAATGCATGCTTATGGAGACACTCGCACATTCATCGAGGTAAACCCCCAAACAGCCCTCTATGTATTACAGTGAGGTATCCTTCGGCAAGTGCGCGCGTGTCTATTAGCATGCATTTGAGGAAATCAATCCTCTTTTGTAAAATAGTGGTAGGTAGGATTTATCTATGGCGACGGTCTGTGTTTGCACTGCAAGCCAACGGCAGCATAGCAGTTTCGATGAAGTTTTTGTGCAGTTGACATCAAAACTGTCGACCGAAAGCACAATCCGCAGTAAACACGCTGAATGCAAGTGAGCTCCAATTTCACCGAGCTGTTTCGCTATTTAAAGCAACTTTGATCTAAAATATTTAGTTAATGATGTACATTATACAAGATTATTTTATATTGGCTAGGTAAACTCCGCTTACGCTATGGGTATCGGTACCTAAACATGATAAAACAAAAAAATAATTAATTTGGTGTTTGCGGGGTCATCGACCGCAGTTATTATAGTCACTTGAAATATCTGTTTTTCATTTATGTAAACTTCACAGCTAAGTACAGGCAAGCTCATCATCTGCCTAGCCTTTTCCCAACTAAGTTGGGATCGGCTTCCAGTCTAACCAACTACATACCAGTAGCAACTGAATACCAGTATTTTACATGGAGCGACTGCCTATCTGACCTCCACAACCCAGTTACTGAAGTAACACGATACCTCCCACCTGGTAAGACTGGTTGTCAGAATTTGGACTTCTGACGACCCGTAACGACAGTCAAAGATCCATAAATGACAGCCAGGACCAACGGCTTAACACGTTTCCGAGGCACGGAAGGGTCTTGGTATGTTAAGATGGTCACCCATCCACGGACCAACCGCGGCAAGTGTAGCTCAACCTGATGGATAGACCCGTGTGGCTGTTATTACTTAGTTCAGGCAAACTATACAGCTCAATCTTCGTTTACTTCAAAATCCATGAACAATCTACTAACATATTTCTCGGCCAACAGTCTCACTTACAAACCGAAACATAAACTCGAAGTTACGAAGTTTTGAGAGCACATGAAATAAATACTACTGAAACTCAACTACCAGGCGTTGATTCGGTACAAACTCGTGTATTTAAACTGAGATTAAACCAACAGGTTGAATTATGACGATGTTTATTGATCAGATTATGTGTAACAAATTTTCTTGATAAATTTAAATAAAATTTGGAATATCCAAAAGTGCACGACTCATAATGCTCATTTGATCGTATAAAAACCGGCCAAGCGCGAGTCAGATTGTCGCAAGAAGGGTTCCGTACCATTGTCTATAAAAACGGCAACATAATCGTGTCTGTTGTAAGGGGGGCTCCCTTACAACAGACACGATTATTTTGCCCTTAAATATATATTTTGTTCTTTTTTTTAGTATTTTCAACAGAAATATATCATCTGTGAAAATTTCAAGTGTCTAACTATCACGGTACATGAGATACAGCCTCGTGACAGACGGACGGACGGACAGCCGAGCGGGAGTAACAGGGTTACTTTTTACCCTTTGGATACGGAACCCTAAAAAACATAGATATTATATTAGTTAGTTTTTTATTAATTATAATTAAACTACTTACTATGAATAAAAGAGCAATTTTCAATAGGGTTCCTCCTATGGGTGAAACAAATGTATTAAAAAAAAATTGACTCATTCAATTGATTTTCCGCAAGCTACAAATGTCTTCAGGTTTCTTGTATACTTGATGTGGTATACTTGATTGACGGGCAAATCTGTAGAAATACTTTGATGTTTTTTTTTCTATTTTTTTGATGCATTAAATCAGTTTTTTGAAAAGTACAGAATTAAACTCCATTAAATTATAAATTAAGTAGGTTATGTGTACTAGTAGGAGTATAATAATAGAAACAGTTGCAGAACGGAGACAAAAAGAAGGTTCGATCGTAAAGCACTCTTTAATGCTTTGCATTATGAGTCATGTAATATTTCTTGAAGGGTTTTCAGTGATGCCATCTGCACCTATGACAACCTCATTCTTCTTATACAAAGCCTGTAACATTATGCAGGCTAAAAAACGGCGGGTTAAAAAACGTATGTGTACAGTGGTACACATACGTTTTTTTCCGTGAAAAACTATGGTTTAACACACGAGTTCGCCGTGTGTACGCACGGTCGTCAGTGTTGTATAGATCATAATGGAAGTTTGTTGACGGACACGTCTTTTCTACGGCGCGGTTTATAAGCCATACCATAAAGAAACTGTGCCGTGTGCCTTAAGCTTATTGGGTACAAAAGTACACCTACTACGACAACCTCGTAAATCGGGTGTTTCAGGAAGATCTCACACCTTTTCTTATAAGGTGGACTTTGACGTCAATGTACGAACAAATATCTCCTAGTTTACTCGTCAACGTTATCGTTTAATTAGTAAGTATGAAACAAACGGATGTCATAAACCTATTTTAGCAAAGTATTGCAAAGTATTAGGTAGCTCCTACCGAGTCAAACGAATACCATACATAGAACAAATAAATAATCACTAACCAACGAAATCCGAATTAATATTCCATCACCCAGACTACTCGTACTTGTACACACACACACACACAAACATCACCTAATAAACACACACGCTAAATAATAAATAAACATCTGCATTTGTCTAATATCGGTGAGTTCTATCGGCTTACAGTAATACAAAATCAATATAGTAAGCCTTCAATTAATCAGTACTTCGTAGCCTCGTTGTGGGTTCGGTACGCAAAGCCGATTCGACGAGCTCACGGTACTTACGGGATGCCATACCCGAAAGCTCTTGTAATAATGGCTGCCGAATTATTCAAAATTCAGGTGCTGCGATACAATGGCGATGGTGACGGCGAATTACCTACAAGGGAAAAATATATTAGGTGTTGTTTCGAAAGGCGGTTATCGTGTGGTTTGTTGTTTAGTATATTTTATGGAGGTGATGGTATTGTAGTAGCTGTGCAATCGCTGCTTATTGCTGCTATATTTTATACCCAGGATTAACACATAGCACACACATACTTTTTATCCTGATATTCCCACGGGATCGAAACATATGCGGGTGAAAGCGCGGGGCACCGCTAGTAAAAAACAAATCTACCTGTCGCAGTTGATGCTACTGTTTATAGCATTAACATTAAAATCTTTTTTTTTAATCTTCTTTTAAGAAATACCCTGTTCTTGCAATTGATATTAAAGCGGGACTACTAAATAATAGAACCTTGTTATTAAACATTGAATGCCCAGAACTTCCAGAAACTGGAATATTTTCACAGTATCACTCATTAACGGTTAGTTTTCCTGTCGGTACGAACGGTTCGTTTAGTGAATGAAACGTTTTCAAGGAAGCCAACCATATCACACTACCACTATTTAGAAGGAAGAGTATAATTTTAATACTAACAAAATCTGGACAAACAAAACAATAATCCAGATATTTTGAAGTATGTACTTACGCCAAATTAGTAGTACCATTATAAATTACGCTGTAAGGTTGAAAAACGAGTTGTACCTAACAACAGAACAATGAAAGCATTCGACCAGTAAATGATGTGTATAAACACCTATTATAAAGAAGGTACGTTTAAAACTAAATCGACGCACAGACGCCAGCACATCAACCCCAAACTGTCAAATTTTATTAATCAACTTTGAACTAAAGCTTTAGCAATAAAGTTGAATCTATTAAAAAAAATCACAGATTGTAGTAGCTTGATGTGCTGGCGTCTGTACCTAACTGATGCCTCACAAATAACTCCTTCGTTTATAAGCGTTCCTTAAATTTAAGAGACGCTTAAACGTCAAAAAATTATGGTTAAACAGTCTCTAATCATTACTAAATCTTAAACAGCATTTATAAATAAGCCCTAGTCAATAGCTGTTGAACTCTGTTAAATTGAAGTCTATTACGAAATTATCAAATGCAACTATACAGCAATGTAATTGAACTATCAACTCATTCCGAAAATAATTATCAATAGTGCCTAATATTATGTGAAATATTTACGGCTAATCACAAACATGGTTACTATTTATGTTTACTTATGCAAGTAGGTACATTGTTACCATAATATATTTATGTTCTCAAACAACTGAACTAAGTTTTGCTGCCAGATAAAAATGTATAAAATTTTCCACAGATGTCTAGCAAACAGTGTTGTGTGTAGTAGGAGCCCAATGGTAAGGCCAGTTTATTTTGTCTACATTATTTCATCTCCATCTCCACTGCTCTCAAAACGGTTAAGGTAAACATCGTGAGAAAACCGACATGTCCTAGAACCAACAATTCGAAGACATGTGACATCCACCAACCCGCACTGGGCCCGCGTGGTGGAATACGGCCCACTCCCTCCCACCAAGAGGAGGAATGCCCGGCAGTGGGAACATTATAGGCTGATTAAATAAAAACATGAAATTTAACATGAATATTTTAAATAATAACATGAACTAAGTAGGTATATTACATTCATTAACCTTGTTAAGTATTTCAAACCGATGTTATACTGGATGATTTTTTAGTCTCTAAATTTTTACAGGATGTTCTACCCATGAATATGAACAACTTTCACTATGGGACTAACTCTGAAACGAAAAAAAAAAAATCTGCTATTTAATACAAAAGTTCAATACCTACTTGACCAAAATGTATGAAACAGCAGATTTTTTTTTTCGTGATTTCAGAGTTGGTCCCATAGTGAAAGTTGTTTATATTAATGGGTAGAACAGCCTGTAAAAATTTCGAGATTGAAAAAAAAATCATGCAGTAAAGATACACATTTTCTAAATTATGCAAATACTTATTCAATGCACTTTTAGTCATCTATATCATAAAACTGTATTCCTATTGCCCATATACACCAAAATAATTATACTCGTATGTGTGTAATAGGCAGGTAATTATGTTGTGTAGAGAACAGATTATCCTACGGCCCCGCGTAAGCTGAAACTTGCAATTATCGTCCGCGTATAAATCCTACACACACGACACGATATTCCTACATTGTTACGTAACCAATAATAACTTTAGATATTAATAGAATAACCGTGTGATGTCACCTTACAATATCTCGTTAAGGTAAGGGCTCTTTCCCACGGCAAGATCCCGTTTTTTGCAGGTGCGTTTTTTTTGCTGGATCCCGTTTAGTTGTGTACGTGTTTAAATATACATATTCACACAGGCATCCCGTTTTCAGTATCCGGCAAACAGGATGCGTGCACATGCTTTCACTTCAAAAATATCAACAATACTCAGTAAAAAGCAGTCAAACAATTGTTTATGAAACGAAAACGCTAAGCGAGCTATCTTTTAACATTGAACATTTTTATTTTAATTCAGCTCGTCACACAAGGATTGGCACGTCAAACACATGAAGGTGCCCGGAGGGATGATCGTCAGACCTATACCTAACAATTTTACACACGAATTTTACTGGCCCTAAAAAATTCGGCCAGTTTCTGCCTATATTTTATATTGAGGCGGGATTCGGGCGGTTTTTCGGATCTCTTGTCTAGTTTATGCCTAGTACTCATAAACGTCAAGGTTTTATGCTTGGAGTGGGCGAAAGTGGGGAATCAGTAGCGGTTATCACTACATAGTATAAAACAAAGTCGCTTCCGTCTGTCTGTCCCTATATATGCTTAGATCTATAAAAGTTCGCAACGGATTTTGATGCGGTTTTTTTTAATAGATAGAGTGATTCAAGAGGAAGGTTTTTATCTATAATACATGCATAATATAGTAGAGAAACACTGATAATTTTAGAGGTTTCTAATGTGATGTCGTAAATAAACACATTTTTTTTGCGCTTACATTGTAAACGCTGGCTGAACCCGTCGAGACAGATCAAAATAATGTACTACAGTATTGTACACCTTAAAAAGGTCTACAAAAAAGTCCGCGATGGTATATGTCTATCTCTTAGGGATAACCCACAATAACCATTTTTTATCCTATACTTTTTACGAGCAATAGTGGCTCTAAAATTATCAGTTTCTCCATTGCACCCGTGCGAAGCCGGGGCGGGTCGCTAGTAAACTATAATTTTCTATCAAACTTGAATGGGTTTATGCCTGAATAAATAAAATAAATAAGAAGAAATGCGCAATGTTATTTAATTGTTACGATCATTCTTTTCACCACTTGACTGTGTCCTATGCTCACGTAGCTCATACCGATACAAAATACCACCACCATTCCATTTCATTGAACCTACACATTAAATACCCATACACACACACGCGCTCACTCAAGGAAGCGAAGGTAATTTCGGCACATTATTTAGGCGCAAAACACAATAACGCAAGATATTAATTAACATCTAGTCTAATAAGAAGAAGCTCCCCAAACGTCCTGTCATTAAACAGAAAAACAGGTCAGGTAGGGTGAGCACACGCATTGTCGGCCGAGCCATTTACTCACAATACACACGGTTAATCACTCACGCGATTTCTCGTAATATCATGCCGTAACACGTAACGGGAACAAATGAGCCGAGTCGTCAGCAATCATCACACGAATGCGTAATCTTAAGCGAGATTAGTGTTCGCTCTTGACCTAAATCGAGGTATGAGGTATATATTATTATTTTCTTAGAAGTACGGTCGTAGCGTTTAGTAGCCTTTATTAACTCCGAATATTTTGATCCTCCAAGACTCTGGAATTTCTACGAATCGTAAATTCTCGTATTTGAATATTGTATTGGACTTTGAAAGTGAATTAACAGTTTTATTATTCAGTAGGTCTATTATAGTTCGCTTTTGAGTATTATTATATTATGAATGTAAAAACAAATGATATTTGTGGCAATAATTGATAAGCTATAATAGTTGACTCGGTTAACCAATTACAAATTCTGCTAAGTTCAATTAACCGGGGATATGAGATTGCTGAATACAGAAACTATAAGGGATTAATCACTAAGATTATGCTATAGCATAATCCTAGTGATTAATCCCTTATGGAACTGTGTCATGGAACTAGTGCGCGATAGATAATGTCAGCAGCTTTGAGATGGCTTACACTGAAATTCATATGTAATATGTAGATAGTTATTGACGACAAAGGTGCAGCCTTGATTGACTGCATTGGTTCTAACTTTTATCTAATACAGGCCACAATCCCCTAATACAGGCTTTATACGCTTAAAAGGAGGCTCCAATCACCACTGATGTAACACGAAAACTTGTTGATTCCAATAAACCTTTTTTCATTTTTTTTTTTCAAACCTTTTCATCTAATGAAATTAAGGCAACTTGTTTCATCCGCGCATTTCTAACAACTTTTTACAAAATAAAAAATACAAATAGCCTTTATTAGCAATCTTAAAAGTATTTTTTTTTTTTTTTATTAAAGTTTTAGACATCAGAAATTTCCAGATTGCTTTGCTTTTTGGCATAGGCTTTCCCATAGCTCACAGTCGTGAGTTTTTCTCCTTCAAGTCTCTCCTACAGTTTTCAAGTCATCTTCCCATTATTGAAATGGTCTTCCTCTTTCCTTCTTTGTGATACCACTCAGTTACGTTTCTGGTCCATCTTCCGTTTTTACTCCTGATGACATGACCACTTCCATGTTACGTTTTATAAAGCCAACCCTTTCTCAATTACATCAAACGAAACGGACCTTCGTATCTAAATACATACAATAATACGGTGTCGGTCAAATTGCTCATCCGGACTATTATGTGTTTATTTACCGGCCAACAGGGTATAATTGTGCCGTAATCAGCAGGCCGGTTAGCCCACGGGACCGAGTTGCGGTGCCCGTAAATAGCTCTCTCATAGACGACAACTATTGCGTTTACCCTGACTGTATGCCGCTTAGAATTTTATTGGTTGGTTTTAAATTGTTGCAGCATATTAATTTGTAAAAAATTTTGTTTTGCTTTCATACATGTGATTTGCTTACCTAAATTGTATGTGAACGTTGTTATTTTCTATTAGTATGCATAAACTGAAGAGGTACTTGCTACCAAGCAGTGTTTCCAAATAAATAATTAACAGTTCGAATTTCAAGCTAACAACTGCCAACTTGACTTAGGGCTCGTTTTTCTAACTCCAGATAATTTCATTGGAGGAATCATTTTAAAGGCAGTTCTTCCGTACAAAAATTTTGAAACGTCAATTTTATTCCAATGCTGCCAGTCTTATGGGCACGTTTCCGGAAGACAGCGATGCGGACGAGTACTTCGACGCCTAAATATCCTTTTGTTTTTGTATTGATTTATATAGTTAGTTAGTTAGTTTTTTTTTTTTTTTAATTTAGTACCTAGTTTAAATTGTCTGTAATTTATATGGTGTACATACTAGTAATAAAAATATTTCACTTCACAACGTAAGTTAGTTACTTAGTCTTTTAATTTAGTACCTAGTGTAAATAGTTAGTTAAGAGATTATGAAAATAAATATACAACGTGTCCCAGAAATCAACGTCAAGCCGAAAACGGGCAATAGGCCAAGTCGTGACAGCTATTAGAAAAATATAAAAAAAAATCTTGGTCATGTACTTTTCGAATTATAAGCATTCAAAAATAAATCTCAAAAAGTGACACCCTGTGATGATTTTTCAAGTCCTGTGACTACATTATTAACATTTCGGTAGTTTTTTTCTCTGTGATCTAACCATGAATAACCCTTCTGTAAATTACAGTTAAAAGTTAAAACGTAACTGCCTCAGTTTTAAATTAAATGTTAGATTTTTGCCCAATATTGAATTCAAAATAATGACATCACCCAACTTTAACCGACTGTACTGAAAAAAAAAATCTACTACACTATTTTGGCAAGTAACTTTAAAAGATGGCGCGTTTAGTCAGGATTCCAAAATGGTATAACACATACTAATTGCTACTTCTTAATTGAGGAAAAAAAGTACATTGTTGGTTTTAGGTGCATTTGAAATAAAATTCAGTCGTTGGATTTCTTTTATTATAATTTTTATTAAATCAGATTTACGAAGTTTTATAACAAATGTTCAAACTGTTTTCCTTCAGCTGCAATGCAAGTTCTACATCTCTTTAAAAATGATCGCGTAATAAGACGGGCGTATCTTCTTGAGTTGATGTATTCAGCGGCTTCTGCAATTCTTTGGCGCAGCTCGTCTAAATCTTGAATTGGTTTAGAGTACACTTTATCCTTTATCGTACCCCAGTAAAAAAAATCTATGGGGTTTAAATCGGGTGAACGGGCAGGCCACGAAATTGTACCACCCCGCCCAATCCACCTATCGGGGTATTCTCGATTGAGAAACTCTCGTACAGTGAGAGCATAATGCGCTGGGCAGCCATCTTGTTGATACCACATGCTGCCGTAAATGTTCAGTGGCACTTCTTCCAATAATTCTGGTAATTGGTTCTGTAAGAAGTTCAAATAACCCTGGGCATTTAAATTCTCCGGCAGCTCGATTGGACCAATAACTTTACCATTCAAAATTCCCGTCCACATATTTACTTTAAACTGGTACTGAGATCTATCTTCCCGCATCAAATTTGGATTTTCCACGTGCCATTCGTGCAAATTGTGGAGGTTCATGTAACCGTCCTTTTTAAATGTTGATTCATCGGACCATAGAATTTTTTCAAAGAATCGCGGGTCCTCTCGGTGCCTCTGCAACATCGTTCGACAAAATCGTACTCTCTCTGGGTAGTCTCGGGGTAGCAGATTTTGTACTCGTCGTACATGGTATGGGTGAAACTCGTTCTTTTTTAAAATACGATGTGCAGTACTTTTGGGGACTCCTATGCTCTGTTCAATTCCACGTACTGAGATACTTCTGTCTTCTTCAACTGCTTGCAAGACTTCGGCTTCGTAGGGCATAACGGGTCTTCCCTCGCTAACCATTTGGCTAGGAAATCGACCCTCTGATAATGACCGATGCACATTAATAAATACTCGATGATCGGGATGACGCTCAGCATTCGGGTATCTCTCACGATACACTCTTGCTGCGGCATTGGCGTTGCATAAGCATTCTTCATAAATGAGATGCATGTTGGCGTATTCCTGTGCGGTGTATCGAGATGGCATGATAAAACACTACACAAACACGGGGTTGCGATTAAAACAAGTCCGGGGTTGTCAGAAACGGTGCAGATAAATCCAAATTACAATGCAAATCAAGTCCAATAAACAAAGCCACAGTTGTAAGTACGAAGTCAATACGAATACAAAAAGATGTGCAGTCAACGAAAGAGCGTAACGTACTGCAGTATTGCACAATTTGCCGACGCATCCCTGTTTAGCCAGAGTAGCGTCTCTATCTGTTTCACTCACACATATGAAATGATGTGTCAATCCGTCTCCCTCTTAGTTAGATAAAAGTAGCGTCACTATCTATCTCGCTCCCACTTGTCAAAGTAGCGTCACCTCACATTAGCTAAAATGAATCTTTCTCGCTCACACTAGTCAAAATAACGTCACTCTTCGTCTCAATCGAACTTTTATGAAATACGGCTTCATAAAAAAAAAATGTTTTTTCTCAATTAAGAAGTAGCAATTAGTATGTGTTATACCATTTTGGAATCCTGACTAAACGCGCCATCTTTTAAAGTTACTTGCCAAAATAGTGTAGTAGATTTTTTTTTTCAGTACAGTCGGTTAAAGTTGGGTGATGTCATTATTTTGAATTCAATATTGGGCAAAAATCTAACATTTAATTTAGAACTGAGGCAGTTACGTTTTACTTTTAACTGTAATTTACAGAAGGGTTATTCATGGTTACATCACAGAGAAAAAAACTACCGAAATGTTAATAATGTAGTCACAGGACTTGAAAAACCATCACAGGGTGTCACTTTTTGAGATTTATTTTTGAATGCTTATAATTCGAAAAGTACATGACCAAGATTTTTTTTTATATTTTTCTAATAGCTGTCACGACTTGGCCTATTGCCCGTTTTCGGCTTGACGTTGATTTCTGGGACACGTTGTATACTTTTTAGTACCATTTTTTCCACTAATAAAAGTTACCTGTGTTGAAAAATCAGCCCTTTTTAGTTTTTAGTTGCTTCTACAAAGAAGATGTAATTTCCAAGTACAGACGCCAGCACATCAAGCAACTACAATCTTTCAAATTTCTTTAAGACGTTTTCAACTTTATCGCTAAAGCATAAGGTTCAAAGTTCATTGGGAAAATTTGACAGTTTCGGGTAGCTTCTGTACATATGTGAATGGCATAAGCATAGTATAATTAGCCTACAATATTCCCACTGGGGCACAGGCCTCCTCTTTCTGTGAGCCTTCGTTGGCCATAATCCACCAAGCAGCCCAATGTGAGTGGACTCCGCCGATTTTCTTTTGTTTTGTACAGCAGCGAAATAGATTTCTCAATGACACTGCTTAAGAACATCTGCTGACACAGCATTTCAATTTAACAACAGCAGTGCTATTCTGTAAAAATCTCACCGTGAGAACTTGGGTGAAGTGAGCGGGAAGTGAGCTGTCATTAGGGATTAACACTAGTGACACTGCTCAGTTCACTTATGATTTCACGGTGAGATTTTTACGAAATCGACCTGCTGTTTTCATTCATAATCATCATCCAACGCCCGACTTCCCCCACTGTTGAGCATAAGCGTCTCTTTTCATGTGCTAATCCCCACGTTCAAGTGCCAGCCAGGTAACAATTAACTGTTTTCATTAATATTTATTTATAATTTTTAGCCATTAATGTCCCACCGCTGGGCAAAGGCTTCCCTACTCTCTTTCCACTCTCTGTCAAGAGCTGCCAAGGACCAATCTTTATCGGAGTCCAGCTCACCCCGCCAACAATAATTAATTAGTGATTTCCTACTAGTACGTAATAGATAACTTCATGATGAAATTCATATTATTTGCCTTTGAATTTACATGAATTTTTATGATCTTATAATTTTAGAATACTCAGGATATCGTTTATTTTCAACTCTGGGATAAAAACCCGTTCCCAGAACACCCAATTTACACATTACTTGTAATTGATTCCTTATTGATATGGCAACCAAACATACATGGGTTTTATTGTAGGTTTATTTGTGTCTTATAAACTTGAACGTGATTTTGATTGCTTTCCAATGATCGCTCCATTGGGCTGTCAAATGGGAAATATTGTCAATCATCACGCTTGACGGACGCATTTTGTGATCGTTATTTGTTTTTTTTTTTTTTTGTTTATTGTATGGCAAAGGCTACATCTGAACTATTTGCTTGACTTTTTCTACTGCTCTATTCATTAGTTCTATCTAGGGTAGATACCCTAGATGGAACTAATTAATGGTCGAAACCAAACCGAACTGTTATTGACAAACTAAAATCAAATCAAATTATTTGTTTGCTAGAATGCAAATAAGGTCGTGAAGAATTAAAGTTGAGCCATACATTCTGCGCAAGATTCGACATGCAAAATTTAAATTAATGAATACGATGCTATAATAAAAATAAGACCATTAAACAAAATTATCAGATAAAAATTAACACATCAATACAATTAAAATCAGTTCAGTCAAAATGCAATGAATAAATGCATAATAGTCAAAATAAGATCAAAATACAATTAAAATGTCAAAATACAATTTGACCACTTTGATCTCTTCCCCATCATATTCTACATACGTTTACATTTGGTGGAAATGTACGTTGGTGGAAATGTATTACACTAGTTTCTTGTAAGTTTATCACTAGGTTGTTCTTATCAAGCCAGCTTATAAAAGCTGAAAGAAACTCGTGTTTTAAACATCTTAGGGAGAATTCGACCAAATTTTTATACCTAGTGTTATAGTAAGTCTTATCTTGCGAATAAATTTTTGACGTCTGACAGTTTCTGTATGGAAAAAGTAATGACGAAAATTTTATAACCGTTTACGACACTTACCTGCGAGGTATGCGAATGCATTGCATTGCAGCATGAATTGCGTGGCACACTATCAGAACAAATGGCCTTATTTTGACAATTCAACAACATTAATTGTGTTATTTACGTTGTTGAGCAGAAGAAGCAGACGCAGAGAACATGAAGAAATGGATTAGCAGGGATAATGGGAGCAGAGCTGGGTAGGCAAAAATCTGTGACATTTAATCTGCCCATCCTTTTTTTTTTTTTGGGTGGGAAATTATCAAATAACTTCTCCCGCTCTGGGCGGAGCGGGAGTGTGTGTCAGACTTTTACTGACTAAAGCCCACCCGTGTTCCTTCAGTTGCTTGTGCCAAGGGTGTGATAAATAATAATATAATACCAATCTGCCCATCCTCAAAACCACTTATGGGAGATTCCTATTATTTACGGACTGTTATTGGTTAAACAATAAGACTCTTTTGTCTTTACCAATAATTCCCAGTTTAGCAATAAAAAATGCTACCATTAGTAAGCAAAACGATTCGTTTTTTAACCGACTTCAAAAAGGAGGAGGTTATCAATTCGGATGTTTATATATTTTTTTTTACCTATGTATGTTCGGGCATAACTCCGTGATTATACGGACGGATTTGCAAAATTCTTGTTTTGTTCGATAGAGGATTATTTCGAAATGGTCCCATTTAAATTTCGTAAAGATTTTGTGATGGGTTTCGGAGACAGACAACGGAACTCTTCAACAAATACCAGTAAAACAACCGCGACTGCTGCTATCGCATGTATGCATTGTTTACGCAACCACACAACATAACATCACGTCTGTACCCTATAAACGCAGATGAAGCTTCCTGTCACTGATACGAGTATTTACATAACAAGTAGTGTTATATGAATTTGTTTGGGGTATAACTAAAAAGTGAAAAATAGAAACTTTTTTTATAAAAATTAAAACAACCGACTTCCAAAAAAAAGTGAAAAATAACTTTAATTTCGGGAGACAGTGTCAAAAAACGAAAAAGCGAAGTCGGTTTTTTTTTATAAAAAGTTTTTGTGTATAGGAACCGAGCATTACACGATTATGACGAAATCGAGATGGTTCTAGATTTCGTTATAATCGTGTAACAATCGTCAATCAATCAGCACGTCGTCACTCCCCTCAGCGTCATTACTCGCAGTAAACAATTCATAACGGGTGCCTCATTGGCTGGCGCGATGGGATTTCTAATTAGCCACCGCATAACGACGTCTTAAGCTGTGCACTATTTATACGGTGAAGGTAATGACTTGTTAATTTCTTGGTAAGTCTTTGGATTTTGTGTTTTATTGTTTCTGGTTTAGGTTACGTTTCGAGTGCAGCGATGAACTACTTATTCATAATGTTGATCACAGTCAGCCAATATAATGATCCCACTACTGGGACACAGGCATCTCCTCTGCGAGAGGGAGTGGGCCATAACCATAATCCATCATGCAGGTCCAGAGCGGGTTGGTGGGTCACATGAATTTTTGGTTTATAGGACATGCCAGTTTCCTCACGATATTTTCCTTCGCTGTTTTGAGAGCAGTGGTGATGAAATGAAATACTCGAAGTAAAGCGCCTGACTGGGTTCCAACTCACGACCTACAACTCGCAAGTCGTGGCCATTGTCACTGGGCCACCATCATCATCTGCCTAGCCTTTTCCCAACTATGTTGGGGTCGGCTTCCAGTCTAACCGGATGCAGCTGAATACCTGTATTTTACATGGAGCGACTGCCTATCTCACCTCCAGAACCCAGTTACTGGGTAATACGATACCGCTAGGTAAGACTGGCTGTCAGACTTTCAGGCTACTGACTACCCGTAACGACTGTCAAAGATCTACGAATGACAGTCGGGACCAACGGCTTAACGTGCTTTCTGAAGCATGGAGGGGTCTCGGCATCTAAAAACGGGGGGGCACCACTGCTCTAAAATATTGATCAGTGGTTATGGAACAATGTTTCTTAGTAGTTCTATAGAATTACATTAGAAACTGAATGAAGACATTGTAATAGCAATCAAGTTTGTCTCGTGTTTATTTATCCCTAACGACAGTAAACTGTAGCCAAGTTGTTAAACTGTGTCGGCCTTATTACAAAACAAATTTTATCTTTAGACCCAGGTTTAAACCATCGAGCGATTTTTAAATAAACTATAATCCGACAAAGTTACAAAAACTAACGTTAAATCCGAGTCTACGTAATTTTTGCATTAAGAACTTTACATTCGTAGGAATACAGGTTAAAATACAGTAACAGCCTCGCAGGCTTAGGCTAGGTTTAAAGTTAGAACTCGTTTCGTAATAAGACTGTTTGCAAATTCTGTAAGTTGTCTTATACTCAGTATTGTCAGCCAATCCGTATGTTCAAGACAACAGTACGTTGTTTATAATTATAGAAATAACCCTTACAGTTTATTTAATAAAGGCATTTTACCTACATCGAGCCCTCTTCATTCAGATTTAATAACCCCAAGTCACTACCTGTTTAAAACCTTTGCTTGTCTTTATTCCATTTTCCAATTTAACTCCTTAAAGTAATTCAAATCCAGAAAACCGTTATGCCCTAATTAAACCTATAAAACATGTTCATAACATGTTAATTAGAGGTATTGCAACTCGCATAACGTATTTAGGGCGTCATTACCATCTAATGGGACACAATCGTGACGTAATCAGGGCCCTACCTGGGGTTCCTGGGGCCCCGGGGCCCTACAATGTCTCGTAATTATGTTAGGGCCCATTTATCTTGAATTTATGGCGTGTTGTATCAATTTTCACAACGTTTCTGCGGTTGTGGAGGTGGGTACTTATTACGTAATGCTTCTAAGTGGTAGTGCGTTTAGCTGTTATTAATGTGGCCTTGTTTTAGTTACGATTTTATACTTTATATTCGTATCTAATCGTTCCTACTGAGAAGAAATGGTTTATATTTCTATTACAGTCAAGAGCTTTTCCGTGTTTGCACACGATTTTAAAACAGTGTCTTTGAGAAATCTACATATTTCGCGGCTGTACAAGATGGCAGAATCCACCACACAGTTGGAAAAGACATATTTGTAGAAGCAAGAAAAAACTTCGCTTCATTAATTTTGACAGACCTATTGGTCTAGTGGTCAGTGGCCCTGACTGCTATGCCCAAGGTCGTGGGTTGGATTCCCACCTAGGACAAATGTTTGTGTGATGAGCACGATCATTTGTTCTTTGTCTGGGTGTAATTTATCTATAATATGTATGTATTTAGAAATATATATGTATGTTTATCAGTTGTCTAGTACTCATAGCACAAGCTCTGCTTAGTTTGGGACTAGATGGCGTTGTGTGAAAGTTGTGGAATATTATTATTAATATTAAGTCAAGTGAGCAACTAATAATCATAAAATTAATGGTGCTGCAATGCATCGCTTTAAGTTAGTTTTAAACGCGAATAAAATACAACTCGAGATAGTAAAGTGAGAATTTAATAAGTACTTAAATACTTGGCAAGCTATACTCAACTTGCGACCCACTGGGGTTTAGCTCGCGACCCCTGAGCTTAAAGGAGGTCCGCAACATAAAGTATTTAATACGAGTTTAACTTAAGTTATATACCTAGCTAAGCGATGGAAGCCTTTATCTCGCAGTGGGACAGTCCTTGCTAACATTAAGTAAATAGCTTTGTTATTGTCTTTTAAAATAGATCAGATACAGGAGAATCAGAACAGCGGGGTAGTTGCGTAACACATTATAAGTAGCAATGGGTTTCATTTTGACAGCTCAACAACATTCATTGCGTTATTTACGATGATTGGCAAACAAATTTTTCGAAAACATGAAGCAATGGATAAGCAATATCCTTCAAAATAATTATAATTAAAAAAAAAATACATTTTAATTGATAGTGTGTTACGCAGTTAGAATGCAGTATTGATTCTCTTTTGAAAATGTTTTTTTGTTTTTTTTGTTTCGTTTAAGCAAACGAAGGAAGAATTTTCAAACAAGCAAAAGATCTTGACCAAGCAGCCCGTCAGCTTGGAATAGAATATTCTCCTTCCTATCCAAAGCTTATTACAGTTAGTCTAAAAAGATGTAAACAATTTACTGATGGCAACATTAGTCCTGGCACGATACTTAGGAATACAACATGAAATCACTGCCTTTGTTATCGTTTCGGCATCGAAAAATAATGTAAAAAAATCTGTTATATGTAAGTTTACTTAAGATCTAAACGTCGAGTATCTTGCCAGGGATCTAAGATTAGCAAGAACCATTCTATATACAACATTATTTTTAGTATATGGCAAAACTGAAACACGTGTCTAGCATTTTTATGTAAAGAATCTATGTACAAAATTTCAAAATTGTATCATGAAAAATCACGAAGTTATAAGCTTGTTATGTTACCTGATTGTCCGTACAAAAAG
Source organism: Eremobia ochroleuca (assembly GCA_949629135.1). NCBI lineage: Eukaryota > Metazoa > Arthropoda > Insecta > Lepidoptera > Noctuidae > Eremobia > Eremobia ochroleuca. Next base: position 7,145,019 of record OX451403.1, on the reverse strand, counting down.
TTGGTTACCACTTAACACGCACCGCCGGCCGACCGGCTGTGACCTGTGTTATGCGCATATGATTGCGGATATGTACTCAGTGTCGCTCGGTGTCCAACTTGTTACCATTTTTAAATATTTTTGGGACAAAATATAACATGGTGTAAAAATTATTGGAATCGATTTAGTTACTTATTCTGAACAAACTATATTCAGGTTTGCAATATACTAAAAATAATATTGTATACGAGTAACAAGAACAACTCTAGGTATCAGGAGTGCAGCAGTGGTGGCCCAGAAGTAACAGCCGCGACTTATGAGTTGTAGCTCGTAGGTTCGAAACCAGACAAGCAAGGCAACCACACAGGCGCTTTATTTTGTGTAAATTATTTCATCGCCACTGCTCTCAAACCGTCAAGGAAAACATCGTCAGGAAACCGGCATGTCTTAGAGCCAAAAATTCGAAGATATGTGACATCTACCAACCCGCACTGGGCCCGCGTTGTGGATTATGGCTCACTCCCTCTCACAAAGAGAAGGCCTGCCGGTCGATTCTGTAAAAATCTCACCGTGAAATCATAAGTGAAGTGAGCACTTAATAGTGTTAGTTCCTAGCGAATGACAGCTCACTCCGCGCTCACTTCACCCAAGCTTTCACGGTGAGATGGTTACAGAATCGCACGGCTGGATCCAAGGAGTGACAACATTATAGGCTGATTATGTTGCTAGGGGTATAAGGATAAAAATATATAGTTATCTAATAACGGTACTGCACAATTTGAGTGCACAACTACAGAACTAACTATTAGTACAAATACCAAGTTTGAACGCGATAAGTAAATGAAGGGAACGTTAGTGAGTCTGCATATCGCAAACGAAACAGAGAGTCTTGCTAGTCAAATTGATACTGAAATTGAAATCCACCGACCGTCTTCTCGCTGCAATTAAACTTTACCGAAGCTATTTAAACTATCAAAGTTATTTGCATTGGTTCATTTCGCAAAACTGGAAATTATGATATTGTAATGAGCTGTGTTTAAGGTCCCTGTGAATACGGTGCATAATCAGTGTTAAGAGTGATAACTGTGATTCGTAGCAGCTTATTTTATAAGTTTTATGCTCTGGCTGGAGGCCTTCCTATAAGTTTTATGCTCTGGCTGGAGGCCTTCCTATAAGTTTTATGCTCTGGCTGGATGCCTTCCTATAAGTTTTATGCTCTGGCTGGAGGCCTTCCTATAAGTTTTATGCTCTGGCTGGAGCCCTTACTATAATGCACCACAGTATATACATAAATAAAATAAAAAAAATTGCTGCTTTAATTATTCATTTTAATTGTCCCATTAGAAAGTTAATACAAAATATTTAACTACTTTTATTTATTTTATGTCTGAAACGCAACTCAGTAAAATGTTTAATACCAATTTGCGGAACGTGCATTTAACAAATTTTTATTTGAAAAATTTTTAGTGTCTTCTGCAATTGTATTCCTTCCCATCTTTATCATCATCATCTGCCTAGCCTTTTCCCAACTATGTTGGTGTCGGCTTCCAGTCCAACCGGATGCAGCTGAATAACAGTATTTCACATGGAGTGACAGCCTATCTGACCTCCACAACCCAGTTACTGGGTAATACGATACGCCTTGGTAAGACTGGCTGTCAGACTTTCGGGCTACTGACGACCCGTAACGACTGTCAAAGATCCACGAATAACAGCCGGGACCAACGTATTAACGTGCTTTCCGAGGCACGGAGGGTCTTGGTATGTGAAGATGGTCACCCATCCACGAACCAACCGCGGCAAGCGTAGCGTAACCTGATCGATCGACCCGTGCGGCTGTTACTATGCCCAAGCCCTTGCCATCTTTATCTAAACAAATACGTGGGTGGATCAAATATAAACCGGACTTAAGTAAAAAAAAATACGCACGTATTATTATACTCTACTATTATTATTTTAACACGGGATATAAAACCTTCCGAAATTTTGCATCCATTGACTCTACAGTTCGATAAGAATACACTTTCAAGAACTCAAGTGTAGGAATGGCACAAAAAAAATCAAGTGGAGGACGCCGTTTTCACACTGGCCAGATAGTGGAATCATTTGTGTGCAATTTGCTAAAGGCACGACCTTCTTCGATACTGGCATCAAGAAACATCCCCTGCGCTGGGAAAAATATGTTAATAGAAGCGGAGATTATGTAGAAGAATAAAATATATTCCTTTTTTTTACGAGTATAATAATACGTGCGTATTTTTTTTTACTTAAGTCCGGTTTATATTTGATCCACCCACGTATAATATAAAGAAAAGATTTGACTTTTTGTATGTTTGTTTTTTACACATTCACGCTACGAGTAAAACGTCTGAACTGATTTGGATGAAATTTATCACGTAGGTAGACGATGACCTGGATTAGGACATATAATACTTTTTATCACGGTATTCCCATGGAATCAAGACTTATTTGGGTGAAACCGCGGGGCGCATCTAGTAATCTATAATTTTATAAAGAGGTATTTGTGAGTTTGTACGTAGAATCGGAACTGCTGATCCGATTCCGAAAATTCTTTCACTAATACTGCTACAGCATTGCCGAGTTTTACAGGATATATCTTAAAACAAGAAATTCACAGTAAAAAAAAAAAAAAAGTCACAGGCGGAAGCTAATGTTCAATAATACTGTAAAGGCCAAATAAAAGTATTAATTAATAAATCTACCGTAAATATTTAACAACTCTTAGTCTAGTGGTCAGTGGCCCTGACTGCTATACGCAAGGTCGTGGGTTCGATTCCCACTCAGGACAAATGTTTGTGTGATGAGCACGATCATTTGTTCTGTGTCTGGGTGTAATTTATCTATAATATGTATGTATTTATAAATATATATGTATGTTTATCAGTTATCTGGGTACTAGATAACTAGCTAACTAGATACTAGACTAGCACAAGCTCTGCTTAGTTTGGGACTAGATGGCGTTGTGTGAAAGTTGTGGAATATTATTATTAATATTATTATTAATACAGTTCACTTAATAATGAGCTTAAGTAAAAATAAAGTAATGTAGGTAATATACAGCGATCGAGCAATTCTAATAAATGTTGTCATAAATGTATTCTTTTAATTTTGATTTAAACACTGCAAGGGATTTGCTATCCTTGATATTATTTGGCAGATTGTTGTATAAATGTGCTCCTTCATATGTGATAGTCTTTTTACCATAATTAGTCCTATTTCTTCGCAATTTAATCTGGTTAGTATTTCTTAAGTTATGGTAATGTAATTTTTTAACAAGTTTTATATCAGATTTTAATTCGCCAGTCATTATTTTTCGTACTAGTATGCACATTGTGTATGTGTATGTTTGTGTTATACTAAATATCTTTGTGAAATAATGCTTTTATCACTTTGTTTTGTGAAATTTGTTAATCCTTAAGATTTGACTTCACAGCACTCCCCCATATTTCAATTAAATACTCCAGATGTGATTTCACCAGAGAGTTGTATATAGTCATTCGTACTCTATGAGGAATGCATCCTGCCGCTCTCTTTAGGATCCCGGTGAGTGACGACAGATGATGAAATATTTAACAACTCTATTCATCCACAAAAGCGCCGTTTTCCTAGAACACAAAACAAAAACTCAATTTATTGACAGAGCGGTAGTGTTACGTTGTATTATTCCATTACGGCGCGCCCTCCGGTTTAATCTCATTATAATCTCGGTTGTCGTTACGCGCTGGCAATGAACAATACGCGCCGATAATTACTCGCCAGCTACTATTTACTGTCGCCCGCCACTAAAGAGACGAGGTTAGTAATCGAAGTTGGAACAAAACAGGTGTTCGTGTACCTAAGTTGGTTTATTTACCTACGTGTGAAGACAATAAAGCAAATCTAAGTTCTAACGATTCTGGTACAAGGCGTCCTTGCCACTTCGCACAAAGTCGCTGGTCGTCACACGATTTCGAAGGGCTCTTTTCTTCATACAATGGCGGGCAGTCGTCTAGCGACTTCGCTCAATCGAGAGAAACCTAATATCGTTTAGTACTTAATTCTAGGATTCATTTCAAAAGAAAACTTAATCTCGTCACTTTTATAAACAAGTCAATTTTCTTGTCAGCTATATTACTAAAAAATCTCGCAATATTTTAAGCATAAAACATTCTCGGGATTTTACGGTCGTGAATTTTATAGTAGGTAAGTAAGTACATGCCTTTGTAAATTCTCAGAAACTAAGCTTTAATACTGAACCGTAAAATTTTCATACCATCAGATAAGCAAGATTTGCTCGATAAAACCGTCAGCACAATAAACAAAGGCAGGTAAAATAAAATTATGAAAAAAACATTTTTAGGGCACCTCCTGTACACGTAAAGTGGGAATGTTTTTTTTTTTCTCGTCCACCCCATTGTGTGGGGTATCCTTGGTTAGGTCTTCCAAAAATATTGCGGGTTTGTGAAAACCACAGCTAAATGGTTGTTTTAGGATATGTGAAAAAATTCACGATAGTAGTATATACAACGAAGTTAAAAGGAAAACTATCACAGCTAAGTAGGCTTTACAAGTTTACTAGAAATAGTAGACTAACTGACATTTGCAGTTCCAATGTATGGGAGGACAAGATTATCAACCACAATTTTAAGTTTGTTCTTGGGATAAATTCATTCCAACTACGGAACTCTTCATTGTGCGTGGTCCGACACGCAGTTGGCCGGTTTTTGGACATTACGGCCTCATGTGGCGGTCACCGTTCTTCTATGAAATCATAACTTTACTGTGAATGATGCACCCATCACCGGTTTCTTTGAAAATCACAGCTTTAGCTAAATTCGGCAACAATTCAAATTAAACTACTGTTTACCATTCGCGATACATACGAGTACCTACAAACTATTACAACTTGTACATTTCTGAACTAAAGGGCGCCTCCCACGGCTCATAATTATGTGTTTTGGATTAAGATGGATATGCTTTTGATGTATTCGAACGACGTGCGAAATTACACGAGCCTTGTTACCGTGTAATACATCATAATATACGGCAAATGGTTTCTCCGTTACACGTATGATATGCCTGTCAAATGCATCTCAACGGTTTTAAAGCGTAATTCTATTGTGTTGTGTGAGACGTCTGATATGAGCTGGGAAGAAATATTTTACCATAATATTTTTCGTTGGAAATTTATGGATATATGACTTTTTTTTTCTTTTTATGGATTTGTGGGTTTTAAATAAGTAACAACTGCTTATAAAAAGACGACCTAAAGAAGGTGGCTTGGATGGACTGGATGCGGAAGGCGGAGGACAGGGTGTTGTGGCGCAGTCTGGGAGAGGCCTATGTCCAGCAGTGGACTGCGATAGGCTGAGTTGATTGATATTAAAAATACATTGTCATGCATGTGCGTTTCACTAACAGTGACGTAATTAAAAAAAGCTTATAGGTTATTGGAATTCACGTCATATCCCGCCATTATAAAACGGATTATTATATAAATAGTAATAAATGAAAACTCTTTGAGTTTAAGATCGTCCCTAAGACATAATATAGTAACGCATTATTAACCTTTAGGTTAGCCGAAAGTATTTTGCTCCGCCGATTAAGCTATAAATTATGTATGTAGGTAGGTCCCGGAAAATTATTCAGGACGATTTTATGTATTTCTGAACTTCTCGAAATATTCTATTTTTTTTTTTCTATAAATAAATTGGTAGATTCTTTATTTGTAGCTCAAACTCAAACTCAAAGCATTTATTGTATTTCAATTAAACCAATTACAGGAGCTTTTGAACTGTCAAATAGCCGGTCAGTTAGTCAGAAAGTTGAAGCTAGTTGCCCATTCCAAAACATTGATCTCTATGGAGAAGAACGCGCAAGAAACTCCAAGGACACTCTTTTAAATCCAGATATTACAAAATCCTGGGTGCATTATTCTTATTGCCAATATGACATTGAATTCGATATTACCAAAAACAAAATCTAAGTAACTCCGCGATTATTTAGTTATCGTGACGATTTTCGGAACTCGACCGAATTTCGTTTTCGGTTTTCGGCATTTTTTTGTCTAAATTTCCATTTTCGGTCATGTTTTTTTTATGCCGAAAAAAAAACATTTTCCGTCGGACTTAAACGATTTTCAAGCCCTTTTTTGACGTTGTTAAAACTACAAAGAAACTAATAAAGGTGTCCCACAGGTACAAACAACGCGGCTGCCGCTACCGACGTTCGCCCCGCGCGCAGTAGTGATGTACAGCGCCTCGGTCGGCGGCGAAGGATCAGTGGCGCTACAGTTGCGCGAGGCGGGCCCCGGCGACTCAGCGCGATTCCACGACAACCGCCTCGCGATAGCGTGTCACGAACCTGAGTTGCTGGCTGACTTTTTAAATGCTAGTGATATCGGTAAGTACCAATTAGATATTGAGCAAGCAATTTAACCCTAGATTACTAAACTATCCTACAAGTGACGTTGTTACTAAACATTCGTAAAAAATACGACAGGAAAATAAAACAGAATAAATTTACGACTCATAAAATTTAACTATTTTATAAATTACAATTACTTATTCTTTGGGTTTAAGAGATCACATAATAATGAAAATAGTTTAAGTTTTTTACTCCACACAGTTTGAACACATATTCATGTTGTGCGCACTCTATTACATTTAATGCAAAAGTTAGTTGTCATTTTGATTCTTGCATAATTGCCGCTTCAGGAATAGCTTCAACACCTAAGATACCTTTTATGAGCTCTTTGATATCTCGTCGCAATGTTGGAGTATTTATTTTTTCTTTTAGGTGAGATTCCATAAGTGCATCAGCCATTTCGAAAACGAAGTCGCACCTGGATTTACTTTTTTTTTTTTTTTCTGCAATTGTTGCTAACATAAATGATGTATGAGTTTATAATTACAATAAAACTTTGTTTATAATTTTAACTTTGTTTTTTCCAGGAATTATGACTGCCGTCGTAAATTTTACGATAGTTTAGTAATCTAGCGTTAATTATGACATATAGTGGTGCGTGCAACAGTTGCCCAAAACAGCGTCATTTATAGGTATTCGTGCAATAATTTTGTCTCAATTGTTCAGAGCCTCTTAACGCGTTTGGATTTTACCAAAAGCACTTTCTATGCTATTTAAATTTGTGCGACTATTTTCAGCAACGTTAATTATTATAAAGAACAGAAACCGCTTTGTTCAATCAATTTTTGAATCCAAAATCAATAGTCATTTATTAAAATTAGGCTGAGAATCAGCACTTTTCACACTGTCTGTTCAGTTAAAAAAATAACTAACTAATAGTAGGTATGCAAAGTAGTTAATATTACGAGACACAAAACATTAAATTAAACTATTTGCCGTATGTCAGCTAGCCACGCCAATATACCAATAAATTGAATAAAAACTATACTTAAGCAGAAAAAAATAACTAACAAATATTAATGAAAACAAAATTTTGCAGCTATATAAAAGTCTCCAGGCATAAAGGGCGTGACGGCTTACATATTTATGCAATGCTGGGTTATGATAACTCACACAAATGAGGACTAGGACCATCGAAGTAAAATAACTAAACAGTTAATTGCTAATAACAATAACCAAAACCATGGTCAGAAAGACGACCAGTCACCACTAGCAGCACCCGTTCACGAGTATAACGCAAAGATTGGCCATTACCCCCCTTGCCATATTTGAGGGAAGGAGGTAACCCGACTCCCGACGCTACCGCAAGTAGTGACATCTAAGGGAGTATGACGAACTTACTACCGATTGCTCAGGCAAGAAATGATCAATTGTCGAGGTCGATAACTAAACATTTTTTTTTTTTTTTTTTAAAAACTTTGCCCCACACTAGGAATTTCTCCTGCATTGTGGGTGCGTTTACAAACATTTAAACTCACATACACAAATTATTAGAATACAACTCATTAATAAAACATACAAGTGAGTAGATTATATGAATAATAAATTAAAATTAAATTAAACTGAATTGACTTATATAATCAAATAAAGAATATAATTATACGAACTCATATAACTTGTCAGACGGTTCTGGAGAAATAACATAAACATTGTCTTGAGAAACATTGTCTTCATCAGAATCAGCACCCTAATTGCGTAACACACTATCACTCTTAATTTCAATCATTTTGAAGCATATTGCTAATCCATTGCTCCATATGGTCGAAAAATGTGTCTGCTCAACAATGTGAATAACGCAATGAATATTATCGAACTGTCAAAATGAAACCTATTGCTACTGATAATGTGTTACGCAATTAGCTTGCAGATCTAAAACTCATACATTTACCCATTTTGCTATACACGTAACTCTAAACTTACTAAGTGTAAACTCGTCTAAGTGTTTACTTAGCCTAATGACAGATCAAGCAAATGAGATTAGATCAACCAGCGCCATTGTAATCGGCGGTTGAAACCAATTTACTTCACAAATAACAATTAGGTATTTGTGTAATTTAAATTCTACGAAATACTTTGACTGCGTTTTACAATGTCAGCATGTCTAATAGCTAATGCAGAATTGTTAATTAATTGTTGATATTCGAGAACCTACTAGAAAATAATGCTCCGTGTAGTTTATTAGCATCAATTATTGGATGTTACATTTTATGAACACGATCAATATAAATCTTTGTTTTGAAATATTTTGTAAGTAGGTATGCTTTAGCTATAGTTATAAAATCCTATTTTTAATCTTATTAGAAACAAGTCGATAGGTCCCTTAGTTCAAGTATCAAGAACTATCCCATTGACTACATAACCCAATTCACTCAGACATCTCTAAAAACATGCAAAATATTGAACAAACCTAGCTCTCGCTTGTACAGTTGCACACCCAGCTGCAACTGAGCACCTACATGTGTAAAACACATTATCCTGCATTTGGTTTCGCATAAAAATTTGAATTACAGTCAACAAAATTGGCATTCAGACTTCGCTACAACGTTCCAGATATTTTATTTTACGCGAAGAATCATGAGTGGTATTCCACGACTCGGAACCCGAAATGCTTCGTCGGTTATTTTGAATTTCAAATATCGAGTTTTGCATTTGAAACTGGCTGGAAGCAGCGCGCTTGGACATCGCTCCGTCATTTGTTATCGACTCATTTAAATCTTGCGAGTGTTGTACATCACTAGTTTATGTACATGTTACGGTTTCCATGCCGTGGAGATGGAAAATGAAGAAAATTGAGTTCCATGGCTCGTGTGCATAGATTGCTTTGCACTTCCATAATGTTTTCATTGTATTATCCGATGCTTACCTTCTAGTTGTAAGTTGATTGTAATGGAAATTGATTCCCTACCTTGAACAAAGACAACAGCCGGTCGATTCTGTAAAATCTCACCGTGAAATCATAAGTGAAGTGAGCACTTAATAGTGTTAATCCCTAGCGAATGACAGCTCACTTCACCCAAGCTTTCACGGTGAGGTGGTTACAGAATCGCACGGCAGCTTGCATTCTTATGTCAAAAATATTTTTAGTGCAAAACCTGTGATCGTCTAACGTTTATAGTTTTGAAACTATTCAGATGAAACTCAAAAAGTAAAACCATAGCAATATAAAACTAGGTAGGTAGGTATTAATAATAGTTGCAATTAGGTACCTATTAGTATTCATGTCTACGTATCTAAATTCTTCAGTTCTAGTAGTAAAGATATGCAAGTATGTATACAAGTTTCTACCCAAAAAATTAAAACAATGTTCGAAAAAGATAAAATCTCGATTCGTAAACATAATTTAGTGGCAGCGATAATTCATTAGACACACAGTTAAATTTAATAAGTGTTGTTGGAACACAAAACTGTTACTGTTCATTAACAAAACCAATATCCACGGAGTAGCTCGAATATTAAGCAAAGCTAGGACAAATAATTTATTTGTTTTGATATTACAGATATCTACCGAAAATCTACTAGACTTCGGAGATACGCTTTCAGTTAATTTAATACTGCAAAATCCGATACAAGAATGTATAGACTTGGAAAATAGAGCGCAAGTTTTGAATAATTTGAAATTAACTTTCGTTTAACATTAGGTCCTGTAAGATACAGTTATGTTTTTGCAGGTACCTCCCTAATAGTGGTCGTCATAAACTTGTTTCAATTCCTAATAATGATTGACTTTAATCTTCAATATAATAAAGCTGGTTTGTTTCTTTGTTGAACGCACTAACCTCTAACTACAAAAAAATAATATTTTGGCATTTGATAGCTCAATTCTTGAAGAAGGTTATATACGACCCTTAGAAGTCCAGCAAAAAGAAAAAAAGTTAGAACAGGAAGAAAGAACGCTAACGGAAAACGAGGTAACGGGGCTTCGCTATAGAATATATTTTATGTTTAACAAGAAAATTCAAGCAAGTTTTTAATATTCTACTTCTACAAAATTCTATTAAGTATATAATAAAGTTCTGCTATAAGTTTTCTTTATATAAAAGATCGAAGATTATTATTTATCTGTTTATATACATAACGCGTTCAAATATTGTAATAAGCCAATAATAATAATAATAAAATTTTACAAAACAAGTGAAGCATATTTGAACACATCTCCAAATATTTATTCAATGCCGTTCTTTTGTTCTTTATGTTTGTTGAAGATCAAAGCCAACATAATTTACCAGCATCGAAATTCGAATTATCTAGTTCGTCGCCAGGCCCCCATTAGCCCCGAGGGGCAGAAGGGGCTGAGGGAGGCCGCCATTGCAGGACATCAACTTGTCAAAATTCACTTGAGAAGTGTCTCGATTTTGCTTAAAAATGCAAACTCATGCAAACGAACCCCGAAGACGCCTAATTGAATTAGATCTCCTTCGAACGATGAAAATTCCTCTTCTATTATTGAGCCGTAAATTGTAAGGATCTTGCCGCTGTGCATTTCAATTACGTAGTTATTATTTAATTATTAGCTTTAGTATGGTAGGTACCTACCTACTACTCGACCGAAGACTTAATAAATTAATGTCTAACTTAAGTGGATCTAATTTAAATCAGTTTCTTAAACTTATAAAAAAAAACCCTAGGCTATTTTATAAATATAAAGCCTTAAGCCCGTGACTGTTTTTCTTAATTTGAAATAATGATATTTGAACTCTGACTATGAATTAATTTTGATTAATTTGCAGAATAACCATTAACTAAATTCGCACCGTGAAAACTTACGTGAAGTGAGCTTGAAGTGAGCTCTAAATAGTGCTTAATAGTGCTCTAATCCCTAGGCATCAGGTTGAATGACAACTAACTTCAAGCTAAGTTAGGTTTACAACCTAAGTTTTTACGGTGAGATTTTTACAGAATAGCACTACAGATAACATAAATTCTCGATATGGGTAAGGGCTTGAAAATACATACTTACGACTCAAATAACATTACTTGACTTACGTCATTACCAATATCCAACAGGGATGAAATGAATTTCATTTATAGAATTTGTGAACATCACTACATTAGACTCACCATGATAGTTTGCTGTCAACTAAAGTTACAGTAAGCTAAAATACGTGGCAAGTTTCATAACAACGTGTTTCATCACCGCGAACCCTTGTAGGTAAATATTCGGGAATTCCATTAGCCAATCCCTTAGAGAGTATTTAATTAACATATGGTAAACAAGTTCATTATCCCTTTGTGCTTTGAACAAACTTTTCGACATTCTATAACTTCTAACGTATTTAAAATATAGGTACTTTAAAACAGGAAGCCTCACCGGGAGGATATTTTGAAATTGTTACTCTTTTAATTACGCAGAGCGGAGGTTATGAGTTCCAGAGATTCCGTGTTGTCATACTTTTTTTTTGTAACGTCACCCTCGAGGCGAGCTTGATCCTTTTTCGAGAATTTTATATCAAGGGTGAATTCGAATTAAGAATTTGAAGAAGCGCTGTTGTTTTTTATTTTTCATTTTATCTTGTCTGTTCTGCTTCTGTTTTTGAAGAATCCCTTTTTGTTTCGACTCTCAATATTATTAAGAAAATTTATCTGGCCAGACACTAATAAATTTTGCAGAGCATTTGACATCTCCGAAGTAAACAAATAACAAAGGCAATCAACTTATCACTCCTCCATAAAAGAGACGCGCATAAAAAAAAGAAAAACAACATTATTTTCCTTAAAACACAACCTCAGCAAAGGGAACAATAAAAAAGCGAACAGCAGTAAGCAATCTGCAATATGAATAAGTGGTAGTTTTTGCATATTTCATCCGCGCCGAGTATCGGAGCAACAAGCACTTACAAAGATGAATTGTCACTTTTACAAATTGTATCCGCCGAGTCACCGGCTTCGGCGTTAGATGACGGTGGACTACTCCCTTAAATTATAATCGGTATGATATTTTTTTAAATAAATTAGTTTCTCACTTATGTAATTCACCAATATTGCTTTAATTTTCTTGTAGTATATTTTGAAAAATCTTGCCATTTGTGTTGATTAAAAACAATGAAACCTACATCATTTTCACAAACATGTAAAAAATGTTTCGAAATAAACGACTTTTAACTGGTTTCGTTTTGTTTGTAGAGGTAACAATGGCACTCATAACCGTCATGGCCGAATAATTCCAGCTATACGATTGTATTGAGATGTTCACGTGTCACTTTCGCCCCGTTTCACCCTTCGCGAAATCATAATAATGCCATATCTTTTAATTTTCCGACCTTGAATGACTTACGAAGTAGAGCGTAAAATTACATGCGAATGATTTCCATGCATTTACATAGAATTTCCCGCGTTTGCACAACCTCGCACAAAATACGAAACGTGAACATTTGTTCACGTTCTGTATTTTGTGCAAGGTTGCATGGGTGTTTTATTTGTCTCTGACTACGTATTGTAGGTACGCTTACTTTCTTTTTCTAAATTGTTAACACCAGATGCTTTGTTAATGGCCTCGGCAATTTTTAATAATATCCGCCTAACGAGATTTAATAAAAATTGCTACATTTTTCCCCCAAATTGATTCTGTTTTTAAAACCCGTCCTCTGAAATGGAAACCTATCATAAATATTTTCGTTACTCCCAAATTTTCGGCCTACTACAGAATTAGTACTGGCATCCCGATCGACCCACATTTTGCTCCACATAAATTCACGTGGGACTGTTTCTATTAAATTTTACGACAAACGCGAACCCTCATATAACTTTGTTAATAAATGTTATAATATATTGGAGGCAGATGCTAGTCCTATCTGACATACTAACTACAGTCTCCACTATTTAAGTCAGTTTCGAAATTTCTAAATAATGTCTTTGGCAACTATTTGCATGTCATGATTTGTGCCCGTCCGAAGTTATATTAAAGGGATTGTTGTGTGTTAAGCAGCGTGTTATGAGTAACCTAGTGAATTATTTACAAGTATGCGAATTACTCAGGACCCGAAGGAAAATGAAAGGGGCTGATCTTCATAATTGGATAACATATTAGGTAAAACAGATTAATTTAAAAATACAAGGCAGCCAACGGATCAAAAACTCTTCAGATAATTAGAAATCTGTCGGCAACCGTTTTTCGACATATGTTCATAAAATAAATAAAAAATATATTGTGTATAAATAATAAATATGTTCAACGATTATTTTACATAGTTTTAAGTTTTATTTACTAACACAATTGTTATATTGTTATATGTATACTTAAGTTAAGGTACTATGGGTCTTTGTTACCTGAAAATAAATGGTTTATTATTATTATTTCAGTTAAGGGAAAAACTTATCTCAAGGGGAAACATTATTTTCGACAAAATTAGTTCCAGTTTTTCAGTCCCTAAAAATGAAATAAAAGGAGTGTGGCAAGGACTTCCCAGAAGTTTTTAAAACTATTGACCGTTAGCTGTATATTTCAAGAGATGATTAAAACCATTGTTACTTCATAAATCTCACTTATTTAGAAAAGGTATTTCATTATTTTAAAAAAATACAACCTGTCGATTCTGTAAAAATCTCACCGTGAAATCATAAGTGAAGTGAGTACTTAATATCACTCACTCCACGCTCACTTCATCCAAGCTTTCACGGTGAGATGGTTACAGAATCGCACGGCAGGTATATATAATATATACCTTACAGTAATTCCATTTCAAACGAAAGAGCGATAAAAATAAAAGAGCTCGAACTAAATCTATTAGGTAATTATCTAAATAGCCTCTCGCGTTAAAGACTTGTAAGAAGTTCAAGTAGTATCAGATGTCATAATTGTCCTCTGCAGAATCTGAGACGAAGGCACTGGGCAGGCATGACAGTAGACTCATTTCAACAACATTCTCTTTCGCTTTCAGTCTTTGTCGTCGCCGTGAAAGTGAGTAAAGCATGTTTACATCCGACCGCGTTTATCTCAATCGTTTTTGGGAGATCGAAACCAGCATGGGATCGAACGCCGTGAGATCGGAATTAGTCTCAAATCGAATGCCAAATGTAAACTTGTATTTAACTTTCTGATGAGTACTACCTACAACATAGATAATTTATCTTAACCTCATATGTACAGACGCCAGCACATCAAGCTACCCGAAACTGTCAAGTTTTCCCAATCAACTTTGAACCTTATGCTTTAGCGATAAAGTTGAAAATCTATTAAAGAAATTATACAGGTTGTAGTAGCTTGATGTGCTGGCGTCTTTCCATCGAAATATTATTTTAGTTCATGTGACATATAAGTGCTAAAGTTTCATGGTTGCATTGGCTAACCGTACAAAATATAAATGCCATTCTCGCAAACAGAATTCATTTTATCACAGAACATTACCCGAAAAATATACCTTCTGCCATTGTCTTTATGTTGGCAGAGGGCAAAAGACTCGAAAGCGAGACATAACAGAAAGGTCATGAAATTTATCCAACGCTGTAATTTGGAAGCCATTTCAACGCTGTATTATACTTGAGACCCACTTGGAGGCATTTCTAAATTAGCTCATCTTGTTATGTATGAAACGAAATTAAGTATTCATGTCTATTATCTAAAATTTTGTTTTAGTTTCGGCCTTTTTTAGAGGAAGAGGTGTCTCGGACGTTCACTGTACGGCACGTTCTTTCACAAACAGTAGGCTATTCAAATATCTATTTGTTTCATTCCACTGAGCCAATCGAACAACCACTGTACCACTCAAGTCAAACTTTTACAGTACAGTACAATACAGTCCAACAGGCAGAACCCCTGCAATCTCCCATGATAGCAAAAATGATGGGAAAGCATGAAGATTTACGCAACGGTATAGTGTGGTGAGCGTGCTGGTGAGGTGTTAGTAGTGTTGGTGCCGAGGAAGAATAAATAAAACGGCGGCCAAGTAATTGTTACGTGTGTATTGGACTAGTGTCACAGTTGAAAAGGGCGTGTTGCCACAGATAACATAATAACTTACATTTTATTGTTGGTGTTGCAATACTAGTAACTAAAATAACCGCACTTAGACACAAGTAGTTTTGTGCCAATAGATTTTAATTAGTGCATAATCATATAAGTACAATGTATATGTATAGGCATTTTAAAACAACCAAGTTTGAACAAGATGGCCTGTTATCTGATCGTGAAACTAAAATAATAAAAAGGCCCCTTAACCGAGCCTCCGCGATACAATCTGATCAGGACCGTTGAATCTTATCGGATACCGGAACGGTATCGATAGTGCAAATACTCACACTCTTTTCCTTTTTTCAAGGAAAAAGGTTTTAACATCTGCTGTAAAATATTTTTCATGGTTTTCGTAAACATTTACGGGGTTGGATCTAAGTTATCAATCAATATCAATCTAGAATCGTGTGCTAAATAAATTCATGGTTACAGTTTGCGACCCTGCATAAAAAGTACAGACGCCAGCACATCAAGCTACCCGAAACTGTCAAATTTTCCCAATCAACTTTGAACCTTATGATTTAGTGATAAAGTTGAAAATCTGTTAAATAAATTTGACAGTAGCTTGATGTGCTGGCGTCTGTACATTATTCGGTTCCGACATTAATTCTCGACTAGTGAAGTCGCCAAAGACCACCACTGGGGAATAATATCAGCAGATATCAGCAACTCACAAAGTTGGCGCGCTCCCGAGGGATTCGCCATCACTGAAATGATCGACTATTGCGTTGCTAGCTCCAGTATTAGCAAAATATTATTTATTTAAGGATAAAAGATATTATTTATGACTGAAGTTCATGATTGATCGCGCCATTTAGTTTTGGCGTAGTTTCGATATCGAAACGAGTGACATTTTTGACATGGGTCGCTCTTATTAAATTTTAATCGCTTACAAAGGCTATAATGAGATATGTTCCATCTATCAGATTAATCCAGAAATCCAAAACAAATTATATGAAAATGGCTGCAAAATGAGTCATAATCATCTTAGAAGCCATTTGGCCTCGAACAGGAGTTTCTGTTTTTTTTTTACATTCTTTTTATGTAACTTTTTTTTTATTTTTATTTATGATTGTGTTTAAAGGGGCCTGTGGCTAAATAATAACAGCCGCACAGGCCGATCGATCAGGTTAAGCTACGCTTGCCGCGGTTGGTCTGTGGATGGGTGACCATCTTTATATACCGGGACTCCTCCGTGCCTCAGAAAGCGCGTTAAGCCGTTGGTCCCCGCTGTCATTCGTGGATCTTTATCAGTCGTTACGGGTAGTCAGGAGCCCGGAAGTCTGACAACCAGTCTTACCAAGGGGTATCGTATTACCCAGTGACTGGGTTGTGGAGGTCAGATAGGCAGTCGCTCCATTCAGCTGTATCTGGTTAGACTGGAAGCCGACCCCAACATAGTTGGGAAAGGGCTAGGCAGATGATGATTTTTATGATTGTGTTTAGTTTTGTCAAATAGGTAAGATAAAATGACATAATGACATCTACGAGGAAGCGTTGCATTAGATCGATGTTCAAACCTTATTTTGAACAGAGTTGCTAGCCTTATTTCCAAAAATACAAAATCTTGATACTACCTTCACTCTATATATATTAGAAAATGCAATGTTCTTACGCACCAACCCTCTCGTCTATTCTCGCATGGCAGATCGATTTCCTCGTAAAAGACGTGACAATAGCCAAATTTGCCTACATCAATATAGAACGATACTTATGCGAAAAAGTGTCTTTTGCATGGCTCCAAATATCTTTTATACAACAAATAAATAAAATTGAAGTGCCTGTAATGTCAAAATAACAGCTTTTTATTAAATGCATATAACACTAGTTAAAAAACAAAAAACAGTTCCTTAAATTTTTGTCTGCCAGTTCGTTCCGGCTGACCTCCGAAACTGCTGGACCGATTTTGACGGGACTTTCACTGGCAGATAACTGATGGTATAAGGAGTAACTTCTCTTCATTTTATTTTAGAAAAACAAAAATAATTAAGGTTCCGCGCAAAAAAAAAAAAATCTGTGAAATTCAATTTGTTTTCCGACAAGCACGCGAACAAAGTCTCATACAAGATGAGACATTTTGATAATGTTTTACTAATTTATTATTTTGAATGTTCTTATATTATCGTGGTATTTTTATTAGATTGTTAGAGGCAAACAAGATGATGTGTTTTTATCTTTACTTTTAACATTTCTTGCATGTAATATAACAACAATTTGTGTAACAATTTGACTTTTATGTATTGTACTCATGTATGAGCTCTTATCTTATCTAAGCGATACACACAATTCTATTATAAAATACACAATAATTTTCCAATGCCCATGTAGGATAAATAAGGCGTAATATTACAAATACCACCGACAGACAACGTACATCACAAATTAAATGTACAGCATTTTATTTAACAAAACAGTAATAAGGGCAGTTGTACACAACCACCTATTTTCCCCTCACCACTTCAGGAACAAAGGAATGGCGACGGGATCATAATTTTAAGGAAACTGCCTTCGAGTTTTTTTTTTTTATAAACCAGGCAGGGAAGCGGAACCCTCGGTCTCGCGCAAGGAAATGCGGTACCATAAAGTTGCAAATGAGGTAATACCGCTCTCGAGTTGACTTACTACCGAAAACTAAGTCGACAACCAGTCGCAATGACACTTGTCCCACAATAGACTGCTACCAATTTGCACTCCGTATTTACTTAGTGTCATTTAATTTAGCCGAATAAATTTGTAGGAGCGCGGCGACCGTTGGGTCCTGTTGGCTCACTTTGTAATTAATATTGACCATTCCGACCGAAATATCGCCAACTATTCAGTTGTGTTCAACTATTCGGCCGCCGTCTGTATTTGTTTTCTGACAATGAAGTTATAATTAGTTAGATTTCTTGGATCGGTCCTCAATTTTGCTTTGTTATGGCCTGCAGTGACCACTATTTATCAAACAGATCTCACAAAACATTATTTGTTGTGGATCCGGAAGCGTTTTCGTTGCTAAACTATTGGGATAAAACGCCAAGGACAAAATACGCGGGTTGAATTTATCCTCCTTTGCTTAAAGGAAGTAAATAAACCCGCCCTTAAAGTTGATAACCTTCGAT
The DNA here is from genome assembly GCA_949629135.1 of Eremobia ochroleuca. Taxonomy (NCBI): domain Eukaryota; kingdom Metazoa; phylum Arthropoda; class Insecta; order Lepidoptera; family Noctuidae; genus Eremobia; species Eremobia ochroleuca. The sequence goes on along the minus strand of OX451403.1, from coordinate 7,126,569 downwards.
TCCATTCTGAGCGCAAATTAAAAAACTTTGCTGCTCAATTTAAAATCCGTACCCGAGCTCATTTGTATGCGGCGAGCACACAGAATATCTGAATGTAAACGAATCATAATTCAGGATTATGTTGCATGAAGAAAAATTTTCTTGAAATTGAAGCCGTGGGGAGCACCGGGCGTTTATGGCCGCCTTCGCGCGTCACTTGCCGTTTTATTATGTCCCACATTTGGTCGCGAATAAACAAGATGATAACTGAAACGTGCCAACAGAATCCACAACCTTTTTTACAACCGCTATATTACAGAATTTGGGGAAGTATGATTGATTGAACAATACCTTTTTTGCCTTTTATTATTGGACCTGATTATTTGTTTAGGAAAGATTCAATTTTGTTGATATAAAACTGCCAGAATACATATTATAAATTGTTTCCTTTGTTGTAAAAACATTCTCATAATTTTTTTTCTTTTCCTTTAGCCTATATTGTAACCCACTTCTGGGCAAAGGCAACCCCTTTTCCTTCCAAACCTTCCTGTCTTGTGCGGTCTTGTGGCCATATTGGCCCAGCAAACCTTATCATACTTCTATAATAGTAAAGGTTATTCAAAACGCAGTTAATTAGTGAGTACCTATTTGTATGATATCATATTTGTAATTGCTCTCAACTTGTACCCGTCATATTTCTTACGTAACTCGATAATATTAAATTAGAGCTGAATTAAACAGTACTCTCGTTAATAGAACAATCGAGTATGACATTTAAGAGGTACTTCAGACCTACGTAATTAGGGACGCGCCGCACATCAGGGAATAAGGAAATTGCTCAACAAATAATTTATAGGGATTCGAAGCTGCACAAGTTTTGAGAGCTCTTCTGTTCGCTCGCAGGCAGTCTTAAAACAATTATTTTGCTATCAGATACTTATTATATTACTTTGGGCAACAGGAGCGATGTAATAATCTTGGTATTAAAATTTAATGGAGTACCTTCCTACTTATGTCTTAAAATAAGTTTGAATCATGTATGAGTCGGTCTTTAGATGCTTGTAAAACGATCGTAGCTACGGTAAATGACTAAAAAATAAAAGATCATTTTCTCATTTACCTACGTAAATGAGAAAGGCTTAAATAATAAGTCATGAGCCTTTGAGTGTAGACTCAATCACAAGCCATGGGAAGTCATGCCGATGGAATTTTCCTGAAGTATAAATATACAGGGTGACAGGTACAGCGACGTGACACCAGCCGGTTGATTCTGTTAAAAATCTCTCCGTAAAATCATAAGTGAAGTGAGCACTTAATAGTGTTAATCCCTAGCGAATGACAGCTCACTCCACGCTCACTTCACCCAAGCTTTCACGGTGAGATACAGAATCGCACGGCTGTTCTGTTACCATGGATTCAGTACCTGATTATCAACTTCCCGCGTTGAAATTATTCGTCGGTTATAAAAAAACAAACACCTGTTTCATAGAAAAGTGCAATACCTACGGGATCGAAATGAAAAGAACAGATTTTTTTTTTTTCAACGTGGTAGTGGATCAGGAATCATGTGCTGAATTCATGGTTTCAATTTGTGCGTCGACGTTCTTACCACCCTGTAAACTTGGTTATTAGACAGTATCCACTTACTCTCAACTCAAAACCACAACATTATAAATGACACAATAGCACCAACTTTGCGTTATAGTCGAGTTACAAACTTAATTTGGTCGTAAGTGAAACCTATTCGTTATGTTGACTTGATAAGTAACTATATTAATTTTAGGCTCCCTGTAGTAATGTAATAAACCTATACAAACTGTCTGCGAGGATATTTTGAGTATTTAGGTAAATAACGCGGCTTTTGTTAGGAATATTCTCTACGTAAGTAGAGAATATTCCTAACAAAAGCCGCGTTTATTACGATAATTTCCTAAGAGCAATGGTGACCCAGTAATAAAGGCCCCGACTTACAAGTTTTAGGTCGTAAGGTCGAATCCAGGCAGGCGCTTTACTTTTTGTAAATAATTTCATCTCCACTGCTCTCAAAACTGTGAAGGAAAACATCGTAAGGAAACCGGCATGTTCTAGAACCAAAAATTCAAAAATATGTGACATAGATCTACCAATCCGCACTGGGCTCGCGTGGTGGATTACAGCACACTCCCTCTCTCAGAAAGGCGGCCAATGTCCCAGCAATGGGAAGGTTACTGGCTGATGTTGTATACAACGTGTAACGTTAAATGCGCAAAACCTGAAAATAGTTTGATCAGAATAACGAGCAGAATTAATTGAACCACTTTTTAATATAGGTCACATTTTTCAATAAATCTTCATTAAAAACGTTGCCGTGTCTATTTATTAATAGGTCAAGCAACCCAATGTCAGTGCGGCGCAGCGGCCCGGTGACGACTCCTCCCTCGATAAAGCGTCGTCGCAGACGCAATAAACGATCAGAATGGCCAGTAAAACTAAAACAACACATAAAACCTTTACAATTTTTTTTAATGACTTATTTTCTCTGTGAAATAGGTCAATTGAATTAAAAATCAGTTGGGGTGTCTGAGGTTTTGCGCATTTAACGTTACACGTTGTATATGTTTCTAAGTTTGATCATGGAAAGTACGCATAGATTTTATTGAAGTAGTCTGGAATAAGGTTTGTTTTCGTCTGTCGTATGAATAAAAAACAGTTAAAGTAATATTAGATGAGGGTCTACCGAAAAGCTTATGTGAATCCTGTTGAAAGGCGTTGTAGAAATACGCAACTTTTTAACTCCAAAACTAGAATTCCCGGTTCCAAAAGATAGATCATATGGAGAAGGTCCTATTGAAGAGGGTTTGGGGCTCCTCTGTCTCCTCTAATCTGAAATTTACGGATGCTGAGCATGGGAATGATAAAATAACACACAACTGAAAAGAACATAAACCTTTACAATCAGTCTCATGCTAGCTAGAAAGGAAAAAAAAGAATATAATAGAATAGAATACTCTTTCCTCTCTTTCTCTTTTCTCTTTTTTTTCTTTTCTTTTCTTTTTTCTCTTTTTTTTCTCTTTTTTATTATTATTTTGTTTTTTATTTGGAACGTGCGTTTTGTTTGTGCAGAATAAACGTTTTTCTTTGTTTCTTTTCTTTCTTTCTTTATTATATACACCATATAAACTACAGACATAAATATATAAATTTTACAAAGGGTGAGACAATGGGCGGTCTTATCGCGAAGAGAAAAAAAAAATGTTTATTTGGCTTTCAATTAGTACCACATAATATACAAAAAAAAAAGAAAAATCTTAGTAACTAACTTACTAACTCTAACAAAAACCATTCAAAAGACAAAATAAAAAAAAGTCTTTTTGAATTGTTTCAGATGGTGAGCATGGTGGACTCTCAGCTCTCCTGGGGTCAGCATCCCCAGACATGGCTCTAGCATCAGATGCCTCTGACAGTCTGCCGCTACCAGACCATGATAACGGTAAGATTTGTAATAAGAATAACTTTATAGGGCTCCTGTTAAGCAAAAACCTTAAGAGGGATGCCCTAAAATAGCCCAATTCCCAATTCAAATTTTCTTAGGTTTTTTTTTTTTTGCAATTTGCAGGTTATAGTCAGTTTGTACGATGATTAAAATATGATTCGCGACCGTATCAAATATGACTTGTGAGACCGAGACTATTGTGATCTATAGTAATTAAGATAAATTATACATAGAAGCTGTTGATGTACAGACGCCAGCACATCAAGCTACTACAATCTGTTAGATTTCTTTAATAGATTTTCAACTTTAGCGCTAAAGCATAAGGTTCAAAGTTGATTGGGAAAATCTGACAGTTTCGGGTAGCTTGATGTGCTGCCGTCTGTACCTTAATAAATAAATAAATAATGACTTTACAGAATTATAATAATCATTACAGTCTGTGCGGTTTTGGATTTAAAGAGTTTATTAAAGGTTCTTCAAGTTTAATGGTAAATGTCTTAAATTAAAATGTAATGTTAAATGTTATGAATGCACCCGGTCCGTTTGATAATGCACTGATGTAAAAAAAAAATATAAATATAAAATATTTGGCCTCAAATGTCATGATTATATGAAATAGTCATTCAAATAGGGTAATTACTTTGAGAGACCAACAATCAACATCTCAGCCTATCGCAGTCCACTACTGGACATAGGCCTCTCCCAGGCTGAAACCATTTCAAGAAATTTAAAAATCACACATTAATTTTCAGGTATCTTTAAAATTATATCAACATTTTATCTTTCATAAGATAAAATGTTGATATAATTATTTAATGATTTTCTAATTAAGAAATTGTATTATCATTAATAGAAAATATTGTATTATAGAGATATTGTATTATCTTAATTAGAAAATCAAAGGCGAAATAAACTATATTTTCGAGAGAGCAAAAGTGATGAAACTATTAAATGGGACTGTGATTGACACGAATGGTTTAGCGCCCCGAAACTACTCACTTTCTTTCTTTCTTACTTTTGTAGTTAGACTTAATGTTTCAATTATTTCAAGCTATGTAACTATTAGATAAAAAATTGAGAGAAGTAGGTTATTTTCGTGCCATTTTAGAGCCATGACAGTTTAGCGATATTTTTTGGAGGATAAAGGGTTCATTTTGACTAAATAGGACTGAGTAGGTAAGATAAGTTGAGTACGCAAGACATACTCGTATGATAGTGTATACGACCGTCATCTGCCGAGCCTTTTTCCCAATTATGTTGGGGTCAGCTTCCAGTCTAACCGGATGCAGCTGCATACCAGTATTTAACATGGAGCTACTGCCTATCTGACCTCCACAACCCAGTCACTGAGTAATACGATACCTCTTGGTAAGACTGGTTGTCAGACTTTCGGGCTTCTGACTACCCGTAACGACTGTCAAAGATCCACGAATGACAGCCGGGACCAACAGCTTAACGTGCTTTCTGCGACACGGAGGGGTCTTGGTATGTGAAGATGGTCACCCATCCACGGACTAACCGCGGCAAGCGTAGCTTTAACCTGATCGATCGACCCGTGCGGCTGTTATTACTTAGCCACAACCCCCTCTAGTTCACACTACCGTATTACTGCTTAATTAGCCTAATACTACATAATTAACACAATAGCTAACAAAGCAATAAATAGCCGGTCGATTCTGTAAAAATCTCACCGTGAAATCATAAGTGAAGTGAGCATTTAATAGTGTTAATCCCTAGCGAATGACAGCTCACTCCACGCTCATTTCCCCCAAGATTTCACGGTGAGATGGTTACAGAATCGCACTGCAGTCTTTGAAATAATAATATCAATTCCACGTACCTCCTACTCTCACTAATTACAATACATTGACGTATCACAACAATATATCTATCCTACTTCTTTGATTCTAGATAAAGTGCAATTAATTTGCATCCAACATTGGATACACGTGTTAATAGTTTTGTAACTAATACATTAGTAGATGCAAATTATGTCAAAGCTGAGACGTCTGGGAAACGTTATTATAATATGTGAGGTACGTACTTACGTGGGTAGATACATGTACGTTTGAGAACCGATTAAATAGCGTACTTCTACTCCCTTTGACTTATTTGTCTCTGCTGCGTTGAAAATTAAGTAAAATGAAACGACTATTAACAGACAGCTTTGATATTTTCTCTAATAAAACTGTATTTCTAGCAAATCCTGTAGGAGTGCCAGAAACATTTTGTATTGTTAGGAAATTGAAAAGCGAATTTCGCTATTTGCAAAGGGAAAGTTAGAAGAAATTAAGGCGAAATATATGTATTCCTAATGGCATGCTTATGCTCAGTGGATTGATGATCGCGGCTTTAAAACATTAAGATGAAATAGATTGCTGGGTTCCCGCCCGTTCCCGAGAACTTAGCGAGATTGATGTGTTTCGACGAGTGACACCGGTGTTAGGAATACCGGCGTTACTTCAGTTTTATGGGTCATGAGACGGAGAAATATATAGGAGGCGTTTGTAACGACCTGCCGGTCGATTCTGTAAAAATCTCACCGTGAAATCATAAGTGAAGTGAGCACTTAATAGTGTTAATCCCTAGCGAATGACAGCTCACTCCACGCTCACTTCACCCAAGCTTTCACGGTGAGATGGTTACAGAATCGCACGGCTGTTACGTGAATCTTGTAGTACTGTATTAAGATTCATAACAGTATTGTTAACAATAACATCTTAAAAAATTGCGCGAACTAAGTTTTGGTTTAAACAGTTTCGTAGACAATTGTTTATTGTAATTGCAATATTTTTATCAAACCTAGAAAACGTTGTCAGTTATATATATTACTGGTATCAATTTGGTGGATTTACAATCCTCTTAAAAAATGCCAGACATCGAACAGTTTTGTTGTTAATATACCAATGATTCTTAACTCACTGAGCTGCATTAATTAACCCTTTCAAAATGGAGTCTTGTACTGTAATAAATACGCACAAATAAATCAAGAAATTAAAACATTATGTTTGGCAACAATATAATTAACCTACACGATCTCCATTAACCTTATTTACTTACAACAACAACTTATTCACTTCTGTGTACTTAGCCAATTTATCTGCGAACTAATAATAAATGCAAATGCATCATATTCCTCTGAAACTGTTAACAGCTTACAGTTGAACGTGGAAGTTAACCCACGCTCTTTAGAGTGCTGTTTAAAGCAATCTCCAGTGTATTTGAAAGAGGCAACCTCTTATGAGCGACGTTGGTAACTATTTGTCAAAGGGAGTTTATTTGCTGAGTAGTAGTTCTGGCTAATCCTTTCACTGCGTAAGTGGTAGAATATGTAAAATTTCAGATACTAAACTCAAGGTACACTCACTGATTTATGTTGGAAACAATCTAGTTAGTTTTTAATTTTCTTAAAGACTTTCAAACCGACAAACTTCTACTTAAAACATTAAGTAAAATGAACAAGAAAATAATTAACAAGTCATCAAAAGCACACCGTTTCTCTGACGTACGAGAAGTCAAAAAAGTTGCAACATTGAAGTTGGTAGGAAACAATTTGGAAAGACTTGCGGCGTTAAGAATGTACCGCGTCAGATGCAGTCGCGAATAAATAAGTTACTCTCAGACTACTTGAACAAACTTTGTATTTTATTTAGCATCCTTTGTTATTTTTGAATTAAGAAAATTTTGATGCTCGTGATTCAGATCAACTACCAACCTACTTGCGGATAGCAAGGTTCAAGCAGCGGGTAATCATAAAATTATCTGTTACAAAAGTTAGGTATATTTTAATGACGACGTCGTCGATGCTTGACTGCTGTGAGGGTTAAAACTACACAATTGTATGATCTGGCTTGAAGCATTCGGTGTCTCTAATATTGTGAATGGTATCCGCTACTGACTTATTGACCATAGTTTATCAAAGAAGAAAGATACACTCAAGACAGATCGTCATTAAATTAAATAACCTTCAGTGCAACAGACTTCACTCGTCACGCTAGCTCAAAAACTGAAATTCCCGTTACGGTAAATGGAACGATATGGAAAGACAGGGCAGGACTCGGGGCGATATGAGTGAATGGTGTCGGTTGCAGGTCCGCGTCACTCAAACGTCATGCGTCGAACTGACAGCACACAATGCAGCACGCGCGAGATATCGTGTTACTGAATTTAGTAAGTTTTAACTGTGGACCTCATTTGTAACAAAGTATTGATCGTAACCACAACCAATACTGAACAATAATAAAGTTAATGTCTTTTCCTACTAGCATGCCCAAGAAAAGCAGGTCTATCCAACTCCAAACATTACATATACAAGGGATTATACAACTGTGGTCCTGATTTTTGCCTTTATCATCATTATGGGGACAGATATTCAAGACGGCATCGCTACCCTCCGACTAATTCCCTTCTCATTGTCAGCACAAATTAAGCCTCGGGCGGCCATGATTGACGCTGCAATACTCTGTATTGTGACAATCCATTACGACTAATGGATATCTCCGCTCAACTTATTTGATGGTCAAATCCGTCCCTTACAATCACGGATTAGTAAGCAAATGGAATACTCATATGATTTTTTTTGTTTTAACAAATTCCACTCAGCGAACTGTCCAGACACACATGGTGTCGGTTTTTTTTTTACTGAACGCCCTTTGGCAGTTTCCATTAAGCTTTGTTGCTGCGTTATACACCATATTTGTGCAGATTATTTTACGCCTCGTCCGTTTCGATATTTTCACTCCATTTCTTTACCAGTTGGTCTTTCATACCTGGTGTATATTAAACCGGCGTCATTGTGGTAGGAAAAATAACAAACAAAAAAAAATTACAATATTGGGTCCGGCTACTGCACAGAACGGCAACGTCGCGCGCATACTTTCAAAAATATTACAAATTTTAAACCAGCCGAGTAATTTTGACCCAACCTCACGTAATCAGAGTCGGAATTGGAAGCCATCGGTCGCTTGTGTATTGTGTGTATCGTAGCCTAGTTATAGCGCACAAAGGGAAACAATAGATGATATTGATTACTATTAATAGCAGATAGAGTGGTCGCTCGATATTAATAATCTGACCGTTTGGACCGAATCGCGATTATGAAACTCGAGGTAATATTCACTGCGGCAAATTATTTGTTTTGCTACATGGAAGAAAGTTAGTGACGCTGAGTTTATCATAGAACCAATCAAACGATTTGTTTTTGTTTTTCAATACTCAATATATTGACTGCATTCCACAATGTGAAATTAGGTAGAAAATAGTTTATTGTCGAAGTAATGCAATAATCAGGCTCATAGATTGATAGCTAGTTGAGACGAGCTAAAAGTAGTTTAAATTACTACCTACAGTTAGGTTACAATATAGTATTTGTCAGTGATAGGCCAGTGATAGTGGTAGGTTTTACAAAGACATGACCTTTTTAAACGAGTAATCGTAGAGTTTCTTGTCGGCTCTTTTTCGTAGAAAACGACCAATGGGAACCGTGCACCTATCTTCTGACGTTTCATAAGTGCCCATGTAGGTTTTTGTGAAATAGTATACTTTGATATTGTTGGTGTCTTGTTTCATGTCAATATGATATATCTAAGCAAAGTCGAACAAGCTAAGTGCCACATACTCCCACTTGGTTGTATCCAATTTCGCATGCAGAAACACGTGTTAACCCTAGTCTACATACTATTACCCTACATTCCCGCTCAAAAATCTACTTAAAATTTATCAAATAACGAAAAATAATATCCATCTTCTATAACAATTCCCAACAGAATTTGTGTAAAGGCTGATAGCATTGATAGGTAAGACGGTATTCAGAGGTATGCTTCAAAACACATTTTGTTATATCACTGATTCCCTATAGAGCATTCTGGTCAAGTATCGTAATATCGGGTGGCGTACAATGGAACTGGAGGCTACTGTAATGGAAGGCAAACGATACTGCAATTTGTTCGTACTCTCGTATCTGACTGTATTATTTGTTGGAGAAATAATCAAGTGAAGTTTTATTTTGATTTCTTGAAAGATGCTGGGCTGGTATTTAGTTATTTGTAAGTTTATTGTGAACAGGGAATTTCGATTCCTTTTTGCAACAATATTTTCATTTAAAGAATTAAAGAAACAGGAGTCCGTGGCTAAAAAATAACAGACACACAGGTCGATCGATCAGGTTAAGCTACGCTTGCCGCGGTTGGTCTGTGAATGGGTGACCATCTTTACATATCGAGACTCCTCCGTGCCTCGGAAAGCACGTTAAGCCGTTGGTCCCGGCTGTCATTCGTAGATCTTTGACAGTCGTTACGGGTAGTCAGAAGCCCGAAAGTTTGACAACCAGTCTTACCTAGGCGTATCGTATTACCCAGTAACTGGGTTGTGGAGGTCAGATAGGCAGTCGCTCCATGTAAAATACTGGTATTCAGCTGCACCCGCTTAGACTGGAAGCCGACCCCAACATAGTTGGGAAAAGGCTAGGCAGATGATGGCATACAAATAAATAAAATTGAAGTAACTATTTCTGATAAAAATTTAAAAACGAATATCGGGAATTTTAACCTGATTGCAATCGGGTTTTAGGCTCGTTAGAACAGATTTAAATAATAATTAATTGTAAAATACATTAGCTAAGTTGTCCTGAGATAAAAAGGTCAGTCGCTTAAGTGGGAACAAGAAAAAATGGAATTCAATTGTAGTTTCGAGGACACAGGTGAAGGTGGTCATGAAGGAATCGAAGTGTAGGAATATTCTGCAGCTAGGTTAGAGTTATAACTTGTGACTCGCAAAGCAGTAGACGATCCGGTATTCCGAAAAAAAGCAAATTGCCTTTTTTCACTGGCTCTTCAATAGATTTAGAGAAAACGTTAGGCACACCATATATTGTGGTCAGCTTATAAAGCTCGACATCAAGACTTTAAACATTGCAAGCTGGCAGGAATCAGTGTATGGTTGTATAATATTAGCAATTTGGGAACAGATTACCAGGTATCTTCAAAATATATCAGGTCAAACCAGGTCAACAATTATCAAGCAACTCCATCAAAAGAAAATTTTCTTATACATCCAATATGACTTGCTCATATGCCAAAAAAAACGTACTCCTTTTGAAAAGAACATTAAACAAACCAGTCGTTATTTGGAAAAAAAAGGTTTTAACCTCAAAAAGGTTTAAGCCTCGCCTCTTAAGGTGAGGTTTTCAACAGCAGAGGCAACGCTGCAGTACCTACTACGCTTTGCAATGGGCAACTAGCTTCAGATTTCTGAGTGACCGACTCCTTGACAGTTCAAAATTGCTTGTAAATAGTTTAATTGAAATAAATGCTTTAAGTTAGCGTGTGTTTTCACTCGATGTTGGACTAGACCTTCTGTACCAATCTACTCTGTGACTACACGGAGAGAAAAATCTTAGAAAAATGACTGCGCTGTCTCATAATCTGAGTGCATTTGAGTGGTAATGGAAAAATTACCATGCTAGCACAGTAAAAATTCTTATGCTGTACAGTAAAATTTATTGGACAAATTTTCTTAATCTCACTCAGAAAATTTTCTGTAGATGTCACTTGCACTCACTTTATAGTGACAAGCCCAGTCATTTTTCTAAGAATTTTCTCTCCGTGTACTAGAAGCTGCATTAACAAATGAGCTCCTTACTCATAGGTCCTCATTATGGTAACGTGACGACTTGGTACGAAGACGTTTCGTTTATAATGTTTTGGGATTCCGTCTGAGAGTCTGTAATAAGAAACACGTTGCCCATTATATTGTATAAAGAGTTTTGTTTCAAGATGCTGCTTTGTATTGCTTTATAGTGTAGGTATATGAGAAGGAAGATCGTCGTTTTAGACAAAAAATCTTATTAAAGAAATATTATAAACAATTTTTGGCTGTCGCTCCATGTAAACCACTGGTGTTCAGCTGCATCCGGTTAGACTGGAAGCCGACCCCAACAAAGTTGGGAAAAGGCTAGACAGAAAATGAATAATGCAATTGTTGTAAAATACCTCTGCATTTTTTTTTTGCTTCGTCAAACAAGGTACAGATAAAAATGGATAGAATGATTAACCCCAACACATTTCGGTACAGCCAGAGAGTCAATCTGAAACAATAAAACCCGTCCATTCATTTCCCGGTGGACGGTTCATCAAAAGGGAAGCCGTACCCAAAACTCATCGTCCTTTTGAATACACTCACTACAATATTTTGCCATGTTACTATTTTACATTCCCAACTCAAAACGATAGCAATTAATATTTGCCTGACAAATATAATACCTTCAACCTATATCTGCCGAGCCTTTTCCCAACTATGTTGAGGTCGACTTCCAGCCTAACCGGATGCAGCTGAATACCAATATTTTACATGGAGCGACTGCCTATCTGACCTCCACAACCCAGTTACTGGGTAATAACGGTACCACTAGGTAAGACTGGTTGTCAGATTTTCGGGCTTCTGACTACCCGTAACGACAGTCAGAGATCTACGAATGACAGCCGGGACCAACGGCTTAACGTGCTTTCCGAGGCACGGAGGGGTCTCGGTATGTAAATGGTCACCCATCCACAGACCAACCGCAGCAAGCGTAGCTTAACATGATCGATCGACCTGTGCGACCTTCAACCTATAATGCTTTCAAAAACAACTATAATACGTTCAAACCGCAATTATTAAAACACTAGCTCAGCCCCGCGGTTTCACCCGCATAAGTCTCGATCCCATAGTAATATGGAGATAAAAAGTATTATATGTGTTAATCCTGGTTTCAATCTATCTGTGTACCAAATTTCATCGAAATTGGTCCAGCCGTTTGAGCGTGAAGAAGTAACAAACATACACACACACACACACAAACTTTCGCCTTTATAATATTAGTGTGATAGTAAATAGTGTACTTGTATTCTAATCTTCCAGACAATAGCATAATCAGCTTCTATTAATGTTCCCATGGTTGGGACTCAGTTCCTCTTGGCTGATTGGTGTATGTCAAATTGTCATCGAACATTTTGGTTCTCGGACATTACATACGTACAATATTACGCACATGAATGCAATTCCAGGTATAAAACTCCCTCATACATTTGAGTTCCTTCTATTCATTTATAAAGTTGTATACTGAAATGTGTGTCTAATTTAATAGTGTTTTCTTCCGTACCATACCGTTCATTGTTCAGTAATATTAACCGGTGTATATACGAGTTCTGAGAACTCGGAATGGGAATGTAGAATGAGAGTGTTTTGTCTCCAATTTACGTTTAAATGGAAATATTTGAATAATATAATATTAGTGTAGTATAGTGAAGGTCTACCTACATGTTTACCCAGTCATAATTTTGATGAACATTTCTGCGTTTCTGTTTTCGTCAAAAATAGGTGGAATGAATTTAAGAACACAAACTATACAGTAGTAATAATCAGTCAGTCGTAAGCAATGGCAAGCCAGTGACCATGAATCATGTATCATTAGATACCTACTAAGGATTTCCCAGCTCTAGAATAAGACCAACTTTCATCTACCACACAAACAAAAAAAAAATGTCTCAAGAAAATAAAAAATCCTCCAAAACAAAAAAACACAAAGTATAAATTACCAAACAGTAGTACGTATACTGGATGGTAATGATCCTCCCCCGCAGGGTCCAATTGTTGACAGCCTCTGATGGATCGCGAGCTCTTCCTGTTTGCACAATAACCTCAACCGTTGGAGACCCTCCGAGTTCGCAACTTGCTTCATCATTCATAATACGGGCTTTTACTTTGATAAAACTTTCTCTATATAAATGATCGTTGTTTTAACCCGTTAGGTTTTAGGTTTGTGAGTTACAGCTTTTGAAAATAGTCATGCGCTTAAAGATTTAGGAGCATTTTTGTAACTAAAATTTATTTGTAATCCGTGTAACACTTAAAAGCTTATAGTATAAGAAAGATACGCCTTCGCCACAACGTCAAAAAACACTAGTATAACTTTACTACAAAAATAAAAAATTGACGCCTCTTTCCAAGTAGACACTCAAATATAATTAATCCAACCTGCTTAAAACTAACTCTTGACTATAAAAAATGCTCGGTCGTGACCACAAACACAGTCTCGAGGCGCCGCTGTATACGTCCTTTATGCTGGAACTTTGTAAGTGGGCGAACCTCGTAAATTCCCACGGCACAGATGCTGGAGATAGGTGACGAATAAAGGCGAGGACACGGTGGGTCCGCACTAATTTATGCTTACTTTTCGCTGTTATGACTAGCAGAGGTGAAATTGAGACGGTAAATTCTGTTTGTGGGACAAATATGGTGTGGTGGTGGCGTTGATATTGGAAACAAAAGACTGATGACTTTTGATCTTGAAAAGAAGGTACAATATTTATCTAAAGAAGAGATTCTGAGAATGTTAAAATTATGAAGGATGACATTTTACCTTTTAATATTTCAACAGCTGTTATGTTATAACAGATCAGTCATGTGCGATTGAATAGTATATTTTTTTTGCATTGATTTTTATTCAGATTGATATCTGTTATAAATGATTTTATTTCTGTAAGTCATAGTAAGTGTCATATTTTAAAAACTAGATGAGGTCGGCGAAACGCGGTAAGGTCCTTTGTACTTACACACACGTTTTTCTTGTCGTCATAAGCTACGGTATATTCGCCATGTATAGGCACGGTTGTCAGTGTTGTATGAATCACTATAGAAGTTGGTGACAGACACGTTTTTTCTACGGCGCGGCTTATACGCCGTACCGTAAAGAAACCGTGCCGTGTATAAAAAGCCTCACGGTTAGCTCCAAAGTCACAATTTATAAAACTTGTAAGTAACGAAGTAACTTCTAAAAGTGTAACATTCTTCTGTTTTTAATTTAATTACTTTATCAACTTTCTAAACACAACATTGTCCGGTCACCGTGATCAAGTTAACCGATTCTTCCTTCTTGTTTCCGACATTTTATTAATGTTTCATTTGTTTGAACAAGAGAACCTGTCAAATATAATAAACAATAAACTAAATACAGCCCAAAATTACGAAAGGAGAAACAAATTGAAATAATCTGAACAATGGGCACTGCTATGTCTAAGCTTTTGGCACTGCATTACAAAATATTGTTGTACAGTCAGAACACGGGTGAAAATGAGGATTCTCTTCTTCATCAGGAACCTCAAGTTATAAAGAACTAACTTACAGAGGTATAAGGAACAGGCTATAAAGTTCACTCATCCTCCATAGAAAAGGAAGGATCCTCCGACCAGGGTAACGTGTCTGGTGGACTACTGCCTGACGGTTGATGTCGGGACGTTGTATATATGCTAGTCGCGCAGTCAACTCTGCTTGCGATATGCAGGATTTTGCGTGACGTCAGTGTGATCCGTAGTTCGCATGTGGCGTTGTAGATGCCGCCACAAACTAAAGCAGACAATGGTTTTATGTAAGATTAGTTATTTAGGTTATTTGCATAATATATTTGTTTGCTTGTCCTACTGTTGCACAAACCAATAATATTTTGGCTAAAACAAATAACCTCGATAATGATCTTCTGTCGCACAGAGACATACAAAGGCACTTTCTATCTCAGCAGTATGCGTAAAGCCGCAAACAAAAGCTAGACAACTCATAAACAGCTACTTTATATTCAAGGTTTTTACAAACTTGTTTCCAATTTATTCCCGTCAGTCTAAACGTAAACTTGTGAAGGTCAGTCTGTTTTACGTCGAGGTTTCTATATTTCTGCGTATTCAAGTATTTGCTAAGCCGTATAATTAATGAATAAAGTTTTATTTCATGTTGGTAAATGTAATAAGAGATTTAGGATTGCCCTAGTCTAAAATATTGAATTTGTTAATAGGTTCTAGAGTAGATTGAGTTCGATTTTGGTCTAAATGTGTTTTAATATGAAGTGGTTGATTTTAGTATTATACAATACTAGCTAACCCGGCGAACCTCGTGCTTCAGAATCAATAAGAACGATTGTATGAGAATTTGTTTTCGTGAAATCTTACCATGTTTTAATAGTTATTATATTCGGGGCGGAGACAAATCCAACAAACCAAAATTTAGAAAATCGGTCCAGCCGCTCTTTTTTTTCTTCTTTTATTTATTTAATTTTATCTGATTTTATTTGATTTTTTCGTGTCTGCGTATTAATGGGTGTTATTAACCTGAAATAAATGAATTTATTATTATTATTAATATTATAAAGAGGAAAGATTTGATTGTTTGTTTGTATTGAATAGGCTCCAAAACTACTGGACCGATTTGAAAAATTGTTTTACCATTAGAAGCCAACATTATCCCTAATGAACATAGGCTACTTTTTACCGCGGGAAAATGCTTCATTCTTACGAGAAAACGGGTAATAGGACAACGAGTAGTATGAATTAACCCTCCGTACTTATCTTTTTCACATAACTTCTAAACGGCTGAACCGATTGGGTTGAAATTTTATATGGGTATTTCTATGGTTTCCTGGATTATTTTGAAAATACGTTTGGAACCGGTAGGTGGCGCTGCTATCGGTATGTCAACTACTAAACGGCTTGACCGATTGGGTTGAAATTTTGTATGTGTATTTTCATGGTTTCACAGACACGAATGTATTAAGCCTACCTAATCTATCTTTCTTTACATATATAAATAAACCAATTACGTTAACCACATTATTTAAGCAGCATATTTAGTTTATAACCAGGATTAACACATATTACACAGGATACTTTTTATCCCGATATTCTCACGGGATCGACACTTATGCTGGTGAAACCGCGGAGCGCTGCTAGTCAGTTATAAATGTTGAAACTAATCCGGCTTTTTATTACTTTTATAGATTAAAATTTAAATTTTGGTAACATAAATATTAAATAATATTTTTGCTTCTTGATAACATTATGCAAGTAATTTTCATAACAATTGGCCAACGAGCTCTTATTAAAATTAGTTATAATTTTATTCACCGTCTAAGTTTTGTTATGGTGTCTTAATTATCAAGTAGTTAACTCGATTTTTATTAAACGCATTATATCGAAGGCATATACAGAAAACGTGCGCATTTCCTACCCAGAAATCACAATTAATTAAAAATCAACTCCTTCCAATAAATTACGCTCCGCCACAACTTCCCGTTTACATTCCGCGCAAGAATAACAATTAGTTCCCACAATGCAGAACACAGTAACTGAAAAAAAAGTTTAAAACAAAAACAACGAGAACAAAAGGGAACATTTTACGCAGTACAGCTTTGGTGATTTAACTAAAGTCCGTGAAGGGAAAAGCGAACGATTTGTATTCATGATGGCGTCCCCTGCTCAGGTTTGGTAGGTGTGACAGAGTAGATTCGCAATTTTCTCTGATTCTCCAGAGGGAACCCTGATTCGGAACAGTTATTACGATAAATCCAAGGCCGACTTCGAATATCGGAAGAAATAACCGGACTTCGGTTACTGCTGATTTTGTGTGAGTAATGTAAGAAATTTTAGTAAAATAAAAAATATCGAACCGTTTATTTCTACTGCAGGCATGCGATTTAATGAATATAATTAAAATCGAAAGTCATTTATTCAAATTAGGCTGAGAATCGTCACTTTTCGAACGTCAATATTACACAAGGTAGTCCCCCAAAACGCCTTCTTCCCCTTCACCAATCACTACATAGTATAAAACAAAGTCGCTTCACGCTGTCTGTCCCTATGTATGCTTAGATCTTTAAAACTACGGAACGGATTTTGATGCGGTTTTTTTTTAATAGATAGAGTGATTCAAGAGGAAGGTTTATATGTATAACACATACATAATATAGTAGAGAAACACCGATAATTTTAGAGATTTGTAATGTGATGTCGTAAATAAACACTTTTTTTGCCGCTCACATTGCAAACGCTGACTGAGCCCTACGAGGTAGATCAAAATAATGTACTACAGTATTGTACACATTAAAAAGGTCTACAAAAAAGTCCGCGATGGTATATGTCTATCTCTTAGGGATAACCCACAATAACCATTTTTTATCCTATACTTTTTACGAGAAACAATGACTCTAAAATTATCAGTGTTTCTTTACTATATTATGCATGTATTATACATATAAACCTTTCTCTTGAGTCACTCTATCTATTAAAAAAAACCCGCATCGAAATCCGTTGCGCAGTTTTAAAGATCTAAGCATACATAGGGACAGACAAACAGCGGCAAGCGACTGTGTTTTACACTATGTAGTGATCAGCATTGCACCCGTGCGAAGCCGGGGCGGGTCGCTGGTTAATCAATAAAACATTTGCGTCATGATGTTCGTTGTTTCCATAATAAAATATGTTCTTGCACATAACACCAGTAGCTTACAATTATCGCCAGACCATTTATTCAGGCTATTTCACACGAAACCTCGTTAAACCATATTGGATAAGTACCAAAACTTTAAAATTACTTTTCCGAAGTTAACCTTCGCGTGCTCGCTTTAAAACCTCGGCTGTCGTGTTCGAGTCAGCCCGACCGCTTCCAACGCGCGATAAATCCCGAAGCACACGTGACAACTCAGATAAATAACCCTAACTCAACCCTTTTTTGGAAGTGACACAACATCGGTGCATAGCTTTTGTTAATTAACTTAATATATTTTATACTACAAAGTACGGAACACTTAGATTTATTCTCATTCGGGCGTGGGAAGCTCGTTTTAGGTAAATAAATACTACGAAATTGCTTTCAGGAAGTTCCTTGTGTGGGTGTGTACTTGTTTAGAGTATGAGTTGATAGATGGGTTATTTATTAGCTGGGTTTATAATTTTGTAGGTTTTCAGTGTAATCTGTGCTTATTTGTGAACGTCAACTTTTCTAATATAGTGCTGCGGTGAGCATGTTAAGCAAAGGCGGAACCCACGACAGTCTTAACCATAGACTACTCGCGTCACCGAGATTTCGAGTTTACTAAGTAGGTATTTACCCTTTAATTTTCGATAATTTGCTTGGAAGATAGATTTTTTTTAAATATATTTCGCATACCTACTTGTAATAGTAACCTACACCGTCCATAGTAGGTACCTATGATATTTTTAATTTGAACGCCTTTATCTGTGGCAATACATCTAGGTCATTATTTAAAGCGTAACCTTATCTTACAAACTCCAAATTGTACCGTATTCTAATAACTAGCTGTTGCCCTTGACTTTCTCTGCAATCCAGGATGAAATGTAGCCTATGTCCTTATCCATATGCCAAATTTCATCCATATCTGGTCAGCCGTTTTGGCGTGAAAGCGTAACAAACAAACAAACTCACTTTCGCATTTACAACGTGTAACGTTAAATGCGCAAAACCTGAAAATAGTTTGATCAGAATAACGAGCAGAATTAATTGATTCACTTTTTAAAATAAGTCACATTTTTCAAAGTCTTCATTAAAAACGTTGTCGTGTCTATTTATTAATAGGTCAAGCAAGCCAATGTCAGCGCGGCGCAGCGGCCCCGTGACGACTCCTCCCTCGATAAAGCGTCGTCGCAGACGCAAGAAACGATCAGAATGGCCAGTAAAACTAAAACAGCACATAAAACCTTACAATTTTTTTAGTGACTTATTTTCTCTCTGAAATAGGTCAATTGAATTAAAAATCAGTTGGGGTGTCTGAGGTTTTGCGCATTTAACGTTACACGTTATATAATAGTAAAATCTTATCCTAACTAATCAGTTAGGATAATATTTTAGCCCAACTTCGGGCTACTATATGTTAAATATCAATTAACTGACTGCCCAGAATTCGTCGCACGCACGTAGTCTTGTAGAGTAGAGAATTTTTTAATGAACTCAACCGAGACTTTCGCTGAAGCGGCCTGTAATACTCTTCGTAATTGCTTAAACAACAGTTTCATTAACCTTAAAACACCTCCTTAAAAACAAGAGCAAATAAATAATAAATAATTTGAAAAAAGTTCCGTTTTACAGTCAACTACTTGACGTGACTTTTTATATGCCTTTAGTAAATTAGTAGTAAACTTTGTCTTGCCCAGTCCCGGGCGCCCTCACATTTTATCAAGTAGCTTGTGACTAATTAATTATTTTTCCTTTTATTTTAAAAGTAAAGTGCTGCGCTGAAATAAATGGAGAAAGGGAGAAAACTTTTGCCATCAAAGTGCACAAAAATAAATGAAAGTCGCGGTGCTACGTTTGATCGTGTCCTAAACATTCGTTAGATTTAACAACCGTTTAGCGAGTTATGGTCTGTTAAAATTACTGGCCTATTTGTTACTTTTCAACCGTATTGCCTTAATAATACTCAGTCACAATAACAACACGAAATAACCAGCTTGTTTGCAAATAAAACTATAACCATTACGAGCATCATGGCTGGCAATACGCACTGCGTTAAAACCGTGTCGCATTCATAGTTGATGGATGTGCACGCAATTACGGTTTACAATCGTCCGTCCCTCGTAATATCGTAATCATTGTGACAAGCGAAACACATTCGGTTCATATAAATTCACATTCCGCAACAGTTTGGTGCTGTCTCGTAATTAGCAGACGTCTGTCGCGATTAGTGCAGTTACATTAATTTACATTTTCTTGACGTTAAATTGAATTATCTACTACTAGAGCAAAACAAGAATTATCTTAATGCCACCAAAAAAAAAAATACTAACAAAACATATTACGAAAAGATCCTACTGTTAAAAAAATAAACATGACCCCAAACTTAGCTCCGATGCGGATGTTCGAGGACTGTTATATACAATTCGTCGTGTCAACACTTCGTAGCGCCAAAGCAGTAGGCATCACGTAGCCCGTAGCAAATATTCGTAGCATGTTACGCGGTGGCGTAGCAAACAAATTCATTGCATATTACTAAGAAAAAAAATACTTTGCGATAAAATAATAAAGAACTCGTAGATATTAGTCAAGTCGAATCATGTTCAATGAAGTAAATTATTTTTAAAATTTGCATATTGAGTAGAACCTTCATTCATTTAAACTCATTCCCTTATTCCAGAACAACCCACAATAAGGTCGTCATTGTTCGGCATAAGTAGTATTCTAAGAAAGAAAAAATCGATGTGTCTCGACAAAGTAAAGCCTGCCTGTCGGCGAAACGATTCGCTCCCAGCCCTACCATCGAAACTTATGCCGTAGCGTCTTCAATAAAACCTCAAAAGTTCCCGAGGCGTTGTTCTAAAAGCCGCCCCTTATTACACATCAAAACTCCAACGAAAATATCTCTGGAGAACACAAAAAGTTCAATCGACAATAGACTGATAAGACTTCTTTGATGTCAAATCTTTATGTTTTCTACAATTATTGCCACGTTTTGTTGTTTGCAAATATGGGAATAAAACACATAACATACTCGTATCTTCGTATGGTTAGCGGTTTATTGTACCTGCTTTTATCTGACTATTCTTGCTAATATTGTGAGCAAGAAAGTGATTCTGTTTGTGTATTATGTCCCGATTAAGCGAACGCAGACAAAAGCAACTAACACTGTATGAATTGTACACTACAGTACGGCCATCGAGAGAATGCAATGCTGACACCTGTCAGTGTGATAATTCTATAATAGTAACTAATAAACATCAAATTCGCAAAACACGTCTTTGTTTGAATATCAAACTGACAGTTAACGCATTCTCACGTCGGCCGCACTACAAGTAAGTACTCTTTGGAAACGAATCAAAAACCAATCACTCATAGTACCAATATGTGTCTCTTCTATTGTAATAAATATCAGATATGCTACAACGCAAAGGTAGAAAGCCGGAATTGTGAGCGACCTCGCGTAAGAATCAAGTATGATACAGCCTTAAGTTTGTTTGGAAACCGCCCTTAAAGTGTGTCAGAGGCTGTAAAGTTACAAAGTATTACATTCTGGTAAATTGATTTCTTTAGGGAATTTGTTACACTCTTGATTACGACTACTGTTTGTATGACATTTAGGTAAAAGATAAAGCACAAGGTTGTAATAAGTCTGTAACATAATGTGTATTTTAACATTTTTTTTTTTAAACTTTGCCCTACACTAGGAATTTCTCCTGTATTGTGGGTGTGTTTACAAACATTTAAAACTCACACACACAAACAGCCCGACCCGGAACAACTACTTGAAGGTTATACAAATATTTGTTCCGTGCGGGAATCGAACCCGCGACACGAAGCGCAGCAGTCAATCGCTTAACCACTGCGCCAACCGTGCTAAGTTGAATGTGGGCTTAGGTACTGTGTTTTCATTGTAGATTCTGAGAGATACAGTGCGGCCGACGAGTGAATGCGTTCTTGACACCTGTCAGTTTCATACAAACGAGAAGAAACTGACACGTGTTTTTGAATTTGATCTTTATTAGCTACTCGTACTAGAACTATCGCACTGACACCTAGGTGTCAGGAAAGCATTCTCTCGACGGCCGGATTGTAGGTATTTAAATCAATACATAGTCTAGACGTTTTATTGAAAATCTAATCAAAACTTCACCCTTACGTCAACTATAAACTCCATGTTTAGAGTCTATACAAATTCAATCTTGCTCTCATATTAACTAATGAATACGATGCAACTCGCAATAACTTCTAACGCCCAATTCATTGCCACATCAGCACAAACTAATGCATCCCAACTTTCGTACTTGCAACTTAACTATCCTACAGATGCCGGTGGAGTTGAGCTCAAAAGGTCACTCCTAGCTCGCCACCGCCGCGTTCCCGTAATGTGATTAAAATCTCCCCTCTAACCATGAGTGATGTCGTGCTGTTATATCCTTGTAATTAATTAATTAAATATTTTATCTTGCTCCACTTGGCTCACAAAGAGTAATGTTTGTATTATGAGATGTGATTTCATTTATTTGTGTGAGTGCTTTGTTTTGAGATTCATGTTTTGCTTTTAAATGTAGTTAAATGAGCTTTTTGTTGTAACCTGAAAGCTGACTGTAATAATAATAAGGGTCTAGAAAATAAACAGAGTACTGTGACTATAGTACCCAAATTCGGTATCAACGACTGGTATTATTCCGAAACAATTATTTAACAGTTTAAATGTAATCAATATTTCCAAATATACTTATACATATCTTACACTACAGAAAGCAGCCATATTAAACATATGCTGTATAGTTCGGAAACACAGATTTAAGCAATAATTTCAGTGCAGTACAAAGTACGTAATCTCTCTACTCAAACTTAAAATCTCACCTTGGTTTATACTCATACCTGTGAGATTTAAAAAATACGAGGTTCTATAAACCAATGAGAGTAAATAAAAAGAGAAATATAAAATAATTAATCGTTTATTTACGTGTCATGGCGCATTTAATATTCAAGAGTACAGCGAGTTTGCAGCCACGACACGAGTAAGTTAAACGTGTCGTGGCCGAAAAAATCAATCGTTGAAAAAGTATTTAAGTATTAGGGACACATAAATAATTTGAAACATTTTTCGAGACTGCATTCTTGATTATATTATTGTTTCAATTTTTTAATTTGGTTCGGTCCATTGTTGTAACTGAATGCAAAGAAAATACAGATTCTTAGTTACATGAATCGTGAATTGTACCTACACCCTAGTGTGGAAGGATTGTATTACGCCAATGAAATACAAAGATACATATAGGTCGGCAACAGTTAGGCTAAGTGTGAGTTACATCGCCACAGCGATTAGCGCGCTTTGCTAACGAGCGCCACGTGAATGCCTTATGAATAGTCCGTATAGTTTACGCGCTAAGTACTTGTCTTCTAAACATACAAGGAGCCTCATCAGCTACATTCTAGCTTTTTCGTAACGGTCGGCTCCCCGAATAATTATGTGGCTTAATGTCTTAGCTTATTCTACAGCGGTCGATTTTCACGATTCGCTATTTTTTTGGACTTCCAAGTGGGTTTGGTTGACCTCCATATTCATCAAGTCACGTAGTAGGTATTCTTGATTTGTGAAGAAATAAAAACTTATTCACCACTACAGTGCAGCTTATCTTCTAAAATATAAATCGAAATACGTGGTGGCCATTTTGTTTCCTAGACATAGACTTTGGGTACTTACTTAAGTCTCAATGAAATTGCTTCTGCAAATCGAATGTAGTCCAAGTTGCGGCTAGCAACCGTAATATAACAGAAAACGAGCACAATCCTCTTAGTTCGTTACGGAAAACGAACCGATCCTAATAAGATTACTTCCTTAACTCATATTTGTACAGGTTCACTATCATACATTCAAACGACTGGCCAAAGAAAATATGTTGCGGGTAGCCTTACCCCTATACAAAATCTTTACAGATAGTTGCAAAACAAAATGATAAAAAAAAGGTTTGTGTCCGTAATAAATTTCTAAGCATTTGTAGAAATATCCATCAATTGGGATAGATTTGGGGACGCCGCCCCCGGCGCGGCGCAAGATCCGTTTCGACCGGGTCACCAATATGAATAATTTTCCAATCTCAACGTTTATTCACTTCTTTGTCTACCATTTTTGGCTCGGAGACAATTTTATGACGAATCGTAAACGCCTTTTTATGCAGCAATACCATAGAATGCGTAATAAATATTGGTGACAATTTTGGATGGGTCCACGTGCGATTTATTTTAGTCCCTGGCTTTATGGAAGTAGAGTAATGAAACGCATTGAATATAAAAGACGTCAGTATATTAAATTGATTAGATACACAAAAAATATGAACCAAATAATTAACAAAATGATTATATTATTTTTGGTTCACTTACATTACTTTTACAATATGTTACACAACTATTTACACTTAATACTAAATTAAATCAAATCAAAATGTTTATTTCGGACAGTAAAAAAACATATTTTGTTAGCAAATACAATATTTTTAAAAACTATGTTAGTACACGTAATATATCAAAATTAAATTAAAATGAAAAAAAAAATAGAATTAAATTAAAATTATCTTCGCATTAAAATCAAAGTTAAAATAAATGTAGGAATGGAACGTTATGACAGGATAGTGAATTGAGATGTGAAACGAATGACAGATGTGAAGCATAAACGAGTGATAGAGATGAATGTATGAAATAGTCAAGGAGTTAAAGAGATAGTGAATGAATGTTTAATAAGTCAGATGTAGCAGAAAAACAAACGAAGGTGTGGAAGAAAATTGGGTGAAAGACGTTAGAAAAAAGACGGAAAATAAAATACCATAATTAAGAAGAAATCAGCGGTTTAATTCAAGAAAAATTGAGCTAATCCCACATAAATATAAAAAATAAAAAAAAAATGACTAACTGACTAACCATACAAGTAAAAACAAACATTTTAACAGTTTAAAACAATTATGATCACGTGAAAAAACACCACGGGGTGGCCGTGCGCCATCAAGCCATCCAACTTTAACAACGTCATAAAATAAGTGAAAGGAAACTAACTTGATGTAAACACACGCCAATAAAATACTAAGTGCCCCTTGTCTTTGTTACTAAACGTCTTTACTTGAACCGTTATTGAAGAAGGCACCCTTTACCGGAAAATGTTCTCGGATATTGAGCCAAAGTACTTTAATATCGTTTCATAAACGCATGCTTGTTATCAAGATGCTGTAATCGTTTTATCAAAGGAAAGAGTGCAGGGTTATGAAAATGCGGATTTTCTGGCTCTTGTGATACACGACCTCCTGGTACAAAAGCCAGAGCTACACTGATGTTTTTGTCTTGAAGTGAAAATAAATAAATTATTAAACGAATGTAGCTACAAAAATCAGCCGTCACAGTTTGTATGGAATTCATGTACATTCTACCGTACGTGTAAAATATGTAAATATTAGACACCATAACATTTGGAATATCTTAAGAAAAGTGCTTGATTCAGAAATGAGGTCGAAAAGGTGTTTATTTATTTTAAGGGTTCAATCAATAAACATAATAAATTTCGCTGAAAAGCAGGTAAAATTAAAAAATTAAATTTAAATTGTGGAAATCCACTTCGTTTTCTTCAGTCTGTTCTCATTTCACTTTTATCAAATTGGTTTACGATACGTCTTTAGATAAAAAATAAATACCTTTGTTTAGGTAAAACACCAGTTTCTAAACGGCTTTGATCAACAATGACATTTATTTTGTGATCAACAAAATCAAACGGTTGGAATCCACTGACAGACACCAAAGTCTCCGAAACAACACAGGCGAGCTCTCCGTTTTCCTCGTCCAATCAAAAACCCAACTTCCTTCCCAAGCTTGACCTTTTATCATTCTGTTTATCGGATTTGTTTACTGCCCACGTTCGTTGTTTAAAAATAGCAACATTCATATTTCCTTTTCTTTTGTACCTGTCAAACATTTTTCCAGGAGGAGACCTTCAAATATTCCTAAAATATTTCGGCGGAGATAAATGAAACAAGGAAGAGGAAAATACAGGAATTAGAACAAGACGCTTGCTTAGAATTGTTACCCAGGGTCTTATGAAACATTTATTATAAAATATTCCCGGTCTGATATAATGTTTAGGGAAAAACGTCGAGCATCCGGTCATTTCAGCACGTGTAATAACTGAAGGAGGTCATTAAACGATTCGTACAATTATTGGTGGCCAATTTTTTGTTGGAGCTAAATGAAACAGTATCAAGAGATCAAAAGTATGAACACACACGGCCTACAAAACGTACCTACGTCAAACATACATAGATTGTAGGACCTTCAAAAAGTATGTCGTGTGCAGTCACGATAGCCCGCGAAATTCAATTTTTCTTACGTTTTTTGCAATTTACAGTTCACTTTAAAGAAAAAAGTCTTCTATTCTATTCTAATATCAGGTTTTATGTTGATCGAAATGTGATTTGCTGCCATAACAAATATAAAATATATTCATAGAATTATAATCATAAAAATCATCAATATTTATCTACAAGTACATCTCTCTAAGTTCATATTACCCAATGACTATACAATTCTCTTTGATATTACCCCACTGAATGACCATTTCATGAAATCATGACATTTGAGGGCAATTCTAACTTAAGGAGTTGTATTACTGATTCTAGTGATTATAATTCTATAAAGCCATATTTATTACAGTCGCGTACTATCATATTTTAATCAACGCATACAACCTAAAACTGCCGTGCGATTCTGTAACCATCTCACCGTGAAAGCTTGGGTGAAGTGAGCGTGGAGTGAGCTGTCATTCGCTAGGGATTAACACTATTAAGTGCTCACTTCACTTATGATTTCACGGTGAGATTCTTACAGAATCGACTGGCTGACCTGCAAATAGCAAAAAAACGTAAGTAAATTTGAATTTTGCGGGCTACCTTAGTCCACCCCTTAATGAAGGCCCAATTCTCAGGTCGTAGTCCTAAGTAACTGTAACGACTACTTATGTAGGTGTGTCTCCCAATTCCCCAAAGACACGTAATGGATGTCCACAGAATGGTTTTAAATGAAATTGTAATTAATGTACACTTTGTATAAGTGAACGGCGATGTTCATTTACATAATGTAGGCATTACTGGGCGTGCTGTAAAGCGTAGTATATAGCTAACTACGTCGGTACATGTCTGAAAGTTTCAAGGGAGGCCTATCTCTTTGCCTGACATCGGCTGCACGTATTTCATCTAGGAACCTTTGAGAACGTTAAGCTTTCGAATTTATAACGTAAATGAAGTTTTACTTTTTCGGAAAAATGAGATATATAAACCTTATGGTAAGAGTAATTATGGCATTCCAAAAAATTCATAAAATTTGTACCTATGTATCACTGGAGATAGTAAAGAGTGAAGAGTGAAGTCACAACAATTAATTTCTTTAAATTCTAACAATAAAACGTACAATTTCCATTTTCTTAGCAAATCGGTGGGTATTCATTCATCGATTTTAACTTACACAAGATAAGTAATAGCATGCCTACGTAATATTCTAGTAAGAACCAGCAATATAACAAAGTAAAATACAAAATATGTTACCAATAAAAACTACGGACGTCCTACTTCACCGTCAAGCACCAAGCAAACGGAAAAATAGAACGATTGCGCAGGCATAAAAGCTAACATAATTAAATCGGCCGAGAGCAACTTATCCCTGAGTGGAACGAACAACGTCTTTTTTCTCCAACGACATTACCTATTCATCACACGCCTCGCTGAAAAGCGACCACTTTGTTACTTATATATCTTTCCGCACAGGTTCTCTTGAAAAAGATCGGGAATCATTTTTCTTCGGTTCCATTAGTGGGCATCGGCCGGCCGAGACGGATATGCGGCTGGGCCAAACATAAACAAAGTAATGGTGCCTGTCTCGTGACAAAGAACATCCCATCAGACGGCAAAGCGACGGTATCAATACGGATCTGTATGAGCCCGTCTCGTTTGAGAGCCTCTGAATTCGCTTCACGTTATTGTACCCGATGTCTATCGGGCGAGGCCTCCTCCACTCTCCACGCCACAATGGCTGACTCAGGATATGAGACTATGAGACACATCTTGTGTGCGCTGAGGCGCATTGTCTCTATCTGGCGCAAGCATCGGCTGTGAACGTATTCGCTCAAAGACAATCATGGTAATTATACTGTTAATTCATCTGTGAAGGCGAATTCAGTTTGAAGCTGTATAGTGAACCGGGGTACGCTTTGTTAACTAATAAGGAACTACCTAACTGTTATATCATCGAGTAAGTAACTATTTAATTAGTAAACCAATTACATAAATAAAAGCATTTTGAGCGTTGTTAAAATATCTAAAATCGTTAATAGTTTTGGGTTTAAATTCTATTGCCTGTTTTCCAACACAACAAAGTGTACTGTAAATATTTGTATACAAATAAAAAAGACGACCACGAAAATCTAAGCTAACAGTTTTTATAATTTATTGCCCATCCAGCAGCAATTTATTGGCGATCCAATCAAAGCACTACAATATATTTTAGACAAAAAATATAAAAACGTAATAAGAGTTTCGTGACTTTCGAGAAATGATTTCAAACAAAAAGAATTGATTTTGTTAGACATTGATGAATGAGGATTGAGAATTTAAATATCCGGCAACGAGTTTCTTTGTTCATAGGTTACCGGCAAGCTTCTGTTCGTTACGGAGATTTACCTTCATTCACCTATAAACTGTGCTACAAGACGAGTCAGCATTATGTTTTATTATCTCTCTTCTCTTTTGGTGACCCTTTACAGGAATACAAATAAAGGGTGAATCGATCTCATAGGCATGCAATAAACCTGCTGTCTGTTACGTATAGACATCAGAACTGAAGATTTTATGCAAAGTTAAATAAATAATACTAACATTTTACTCGAATACACGGTCTTTCATTGTAAATAAAGAATTGAATTTGACAATATTTAGGAGGCGACAAAAAATTTATTGTAACTTGTACGCCAACATCGAAAAATTCCCAAACTCAAATGAAATACGCTCCGACAAAACCGTAAGCTAATCCAAATGCACGTGTAATAATTATAATGAACAAAAAAAGTCCAACGACATTAGATTGTTCGCGAACAGCTTAAACCCCGAGTTTCACAAAATTGATCCTTTGCCCAAACAATCTTTACTTTCGCCTAATTCAACAGTTTTTCCCCAATGTTAAAAAGGAGAAATAACTCTGAATTTGGGCCGGCGCCGACGTACATTTTGGAACTCTTGTTTGCCTTCGGCTCGGTCTAAATTAATATCGAACCGTGAAAATTAGGAGCAAACTCGAATTACGAACGATTCTGAGCGAGGTTGTGGGTAGACAGCGGACGGAGACGTGGTATCAGAAGTTTGGATTAAACAAGTATCTATCTACCTCTTTCAAATCATGTTTGCTTGGTATAAAACAACGATAAGCATAAATAGTATATTTGAAAAAAACCATCTTTCACTATCGAAAAATCGAGCAACAAACATTAAACCGATTTCGTTTTCTTTTTGGTCTTGATATTTAAAAAACAAGATACAATGTTTTGCAATCAACAAAAACCAATAAAATGGATTCCATTTTATCTACGGTCACACAAACATGACTTAATTAACAGATACCTCTCATAATAAACCAAAATCCTATTGAAATAACAAACCAGCGTACTGTCCGAACTTTGAATTCCGTCATTATACTTCACACAAACAAACACAGTCGGATGCACCGAATTATTTTGTATTATAGCATTTCACAATAAAATGTCTGACATATTTGCGTTTTGTCAATAACTGATGAAGTTATTTATCAAATACAAATTGATTTCAATGTTATTTGACGGATTTCAGTTCACAAACAGATAGTCATTGAATTGTGGTGAATTGTGGCGTGGTTGACGAACGTAATATTATGATAAATAGGAATGCAGAAGACAAAGTAATAAAGTTACCAATTTGATATAAATATGTTTAACCGCTAAACTATAAATTGCTATTCCCTGTGTTAGTACTTACTTGCAGTTAAATTACTTAAGTTTAGTTTAGATTCCAGGTCAAAAGTAACAATTTATTAAAA
Source organism: Eremobia ochroleuca (assembly GCA_949629135.1). Taxonomy (NCBI): domain Eukaryota; kingdom Metazoa; phylum Arthropoda; class Insecta; order Lepidoptera; family Noctuidae; genus Eremobia; species Eremobia ochroleuca. Next base: position 7,096,754 of record OX451403.1, on the reverse strand, counting down.
TTGAAAGATATTGCAATAGTTTGGCCCCCTGTATTCAGTTTTTCATCTTTGTAGCACCTATTTGTCATAATTGGGACTGTTTTTTTTTTCTAGTTTGTAATGAGCGTTCTTTGTTGCAGACTGTACATCATCGTCGTCGTCACTGCTGAGCGGGGTGACGACGGTGTCGGTGGCGGTGACCGGGCTGGATCGGCCGCTCTCGAAGAAGGTGCGACCCAAGCCCGCCTCGCCCAACCGACAGGGGCCGCAGCAGTGCCAAGTAAGTACTAACAAATGAAAGAAAAGAAAAAGAATGAAAATATGTTTATTTTGTCACAGAAACACGTAAATATAATAAAAATAAGTTGTGGTCAAATAAGGACCTATTTGACCATTACTTACTTAAAACAAAATATAAAATTAAAAGCACGGAAAAATGTAATCGGCAGCTGCACGTCGTGACTGTGACAAAGGCTACCACTCAGCATGATGTTGTGCTATGGGGCACACGGCGCTGATTTTCAGGTGTCACCCTAAAAAAAACGGTCACTGTGATTGGTTTAGCTAATAGATTGGGCCCAATACTCGTAGATCCATGAGGAATACCGTCAGCAATGACGTTCCTCATAAACACATACATACAACATATTCCTCAAAATATTTCTGCTACTCGTACTCATTCCTAGAATGTTAGTTCATTTGGTTGGCAAAAAAAGTTACATGGAAGTCGAGGTGTACTGCAAAGTCTGCAAAAATTACCTTTGATGAGTGACATAAGTTCCGTGCTTCAAACTGAATGCCTGCTGAAACGCTAGCGACAAACGCATTACAATTTCCACCCCAAGTAGAGATTCAGCCACACGTGAGTGACGCTAAATATTTCTGTCTAGTTACTTTACTCGAAAAATTTACACAAAGTATCTACTTAATAATTTAACATTTAAAGTGAGCTTTCGAGTTTGAAGTTTGTGAAGAATTGCGAGTTTGCGCCGCGGTGATTACTTTAGTTTTCGTTGATGCAGACAAACGAAATTGCCTAGCCTATTACACAGGCAAAAAAACATTGTGCCAAGGTGCTTACGAAGTTCGTCATCATGAGAAGATATTCTTTTGGTACCCACTAAAGGTAATACTGAACCTGTAGCTTTATTTTTCTCTCTCAGAATTTTTTTATTAATATTTGTGAGTAGATGTCAACACAACAGATTATGAGGATTTCATATTTTGTAAAGAGAATATAGTTCGATACTGGCGGTACCCAAACAAACCGCAACATTATAAAAAAAAGAATACCGTTTTTACCGTAAACGCAAAAACATCCATGATTTATTCGTCACTTTTATCGGTTTTCTTTGAAGGCGTGTGTCGTAGCGTATATGACGTCACAGTAGTGCCGGCTAGTTTCCGGCTCATAAAGGCCGATGGGCCATGACGATTGCCTCTATTTGTCTTCAGCCGTACAAAGGAGAACACCCGTCATTTGTCTCAAGGACACCGCTCGCACTATCATCTAGGTATACGATGCCTTTAATCTTTATGCTCTAATGTGATGGGTTATTTGTGTTTATGGTCTGAAACAGTTATTTAATGATGGGTGAGGAAGAAGCAAATATACGTGGGTGGACCAAATATAAACCTGACTTAAGTGAAAAAAAATACGCACGTATTATTGTACTCGTAAAAAAAAAGGAATATATTTTATTTTTCTACATAATCTCCCCTTCTATTAACACATTTTTCCCAGCGCAGGGGATGTTACTTGATGCCAGTATCGAAGAATGTAGTCGGTCGTGCCTTTAGCCAATTGCACACAAATGATTCCACTATATGGTCAGTGTGAAAACGGCGTCCTCCACTTGAATTTTTTTTTGTGCCATTCCTACACTTGAGTTCTTGAAAGCGTATTCTTATCGAACTGTAGAGTCAATGGATGCAAAATTTCGGAAGGTTTTATGCCCTCCCGTGTTAAAAAAATTATGATAAGTCATTGCTCAACACACTTATATACCTCCTGCTCATACATGATGCTACTGGCGCGCAATAAACTAAAGTGAGCCGGAGCAGTATACCCCCCTCCCCTAGATGATCCCCCCTAACACATACAACAACACCAAGCGCCTCACTTCACTCAGCGACCAGTAATAAAAAAGTCCTGTTTATACTTGATTCACCTAATATATTCCCTACTATTGGGCTCTGCCGCCTTCAAGTAAAAATACTACTACCATCTCGATGCATAATCAGCCTATAATGTTCCCACTACTGGGAAACAGGCCCCCACTTTATAAGAAGGAGTGCACCATAATCCACCACGCGAGCCCAGTGCGGGTTGGTGGATGTCACTTGACTGTCTTCGAATGTTTGGTTATAATAAAAATAAAAAATAAAAATCTTTTATTAACAGACTACATGGCCCACATTGTGCTAGTAAAAATCTTTAAAAGTTATGTTAGTATCTAATTAAAAAGAGGAAATAAAATAATAATAAAATAAATTAAATTATGTTCCAGCCATAGATAAATTCATCAAGCCCCATGTGAAACATGTAGCTTGATAAATCTACCCATGGTAGGTCCATCCAGCCTTTCAGCAAACACCCTTAAGATGCCGTTGTTGCTTCCTCCCACTCTGCGTATCATCGACGCCACCTTCTTACGCATTATAGCAAAATAGTCGTCGGTGTGGGCATCGGCGAACATACCTGACGCACTACAATAGGGTGGAAGCCTCAACAACACCCTAAAGGTATTATTATATTGTATTCGCAGGGCATTATCTGCTTTTTGGGTATGATTAGCCCAAAGGCTGCAGGTGTAAAATGTTTGGCAATAAGCCTAAGACAATAAGCATAAGACATGTCGTTTTCCTCAAGATGTTTTCCTTCAACGTTTTGAGAGCAGTGGTGTGGGAATTAACCCACTTCACGTCTGGGTTTGAACCTACGACTTATAACTCGTAAGCTGGGGCAGATACCACTGGCCAACCACTTCTCGTTTGCTGTTTTCTAGTAAAGATAAAAATAGTAATGGTTTGCAAACATTTCAATTTAGCTCCCTCTTGAAGAGACGAGACCCGTTTCCCAGCAGTGGAATAATTATATGCTGGTAATGCTAGCAAACATCAAACAGAACATTATTACTACAAACAAATATATATCTATTTATAAACATAACAAGCTCAAACACAATTTATCCCTTTATTGAGAGTTCGCAAACAAGAATTTATGTATAAAATAAATCTGTAATAACTCCACTATTCGTTATTAAGGAGGAATCTGTATTTATGAAATATCGAGTACGTTCAATAAACTCAAATATTATATAGGTACCTATCTACTTTCGTTTTTGTTACGAAAATATTCTCTCTATTTTATTATTGGGAGGGATCGTTTGCACCTATTTAGGTAAGTCGGCAAATGTTTACCAACGAAGGATGTAAACAGTATCCTAATTGGCACTTACGACACGCTACACGAAAACTAATCAGAAAAAATACGTTTCGAAAGTAGAGAGATTATCTAGTAAAACGTTTATGCTCGATTGTCGAAGGTCAAGATCTTTTTTTTTATATCTACTTGTGTACCACGTAAAACACAAATATCAAAGAAATAAAATTAATCTCAAAATTTATTTAATTTCATATTAAAAATGCTTACAAAAAATATAATTTATATCAATCTGTTATTTTAATACCTAATTCTCTTACTATAAATTAACCTGTAAAATTACCAAATAATTTTAAAGAACATCAACAATTGATAAAAGAATGGCCGCCCGAACAGGGACTTGAACCCTGGACCCTTGGATTAAAAGTCCAATGCTCTACCGACTGAGCTATCCGGGCTCGTAATATGCTGCCCGAAATAGCAGTTTACATAGTTCATAACTAGGTCAGCTCGATAAACTGTTATCGCTACATTTTTTACCAATATTACTGTTTTTCTTTTTCTCAAATACTGACGTAGTTTTAAATAAGCATTTTTTAATTTATTTCTAGGAGAACCAACAGCTATAATAAATGTATAACAATTGTATATGAAGCATAGAGCCAATGTGAACCTGTAGTTCTCACGGGTAAAAACAGAAAAAGTAGTAGAAATCTTAGGATCACTAACAAGCACTATAGAAAAGAATATACATTATAAGGTACAATAATTACTATGCACTTTTAAAAAAGGCAGTATTCAACCGAGTGCGTACAGAATAGGTTTTGGTGGTAAATGGGTGAAATAAGAACTCCTTACAAAGATTATTAAATTCGTTACTCGCTCGCACTATGTATGAGTTTTGTGTGTACTTAGAAGTGGAAAAAGGAATAAAGATAGGTGGATTAAATCTAACTGATCTCTGGGGGACATTGAAACGCAGTTTATGCAGGAGATTAGGACAGTCAATCTCGTTAGATATGATTTTTAAAAGAAAAATGCAATCCGCTAGTCGACGACGATTTATAAGTGGCTGTAAGTGAAATGTCTTGCAAAGATTTATGTAATGATCAGAATGATATGGTAAACGTAGCCGAAAACATAGAAAAGTAATAAATATTTTTCGAATATTCTCAATACGATCAATATATTTTTGCCATAACACGGGTTCCAACGCATATTCAAGATGACTTCTCACAAAAGATCAACAAAGAATCTTAAGGGTTTTGGCTTTCTTGAAACACCCTGCAAGTCTTATTATTAAAGTATATATGTCGTAGTATTTGTGGTATCGTGCGCTAACTCGTAAACACAATACCTACTTACTTGTATCCTACATTCGTCAGTAAATGTATGCGTATGGTACTTAGGCCAGTAAAAAAAAAATTGTATGTCATCAACTCATCATACATCATCTTCATTTCGTTTTAGCTGTGAAGAAAAGTGTAATAACAACGTCTTATCGTAAAAACTTCATCTGTCTATAAAATAATCCATATCTACATAGATCTATTGAAAGAGAGGTCTGTAGGGAGGCAGCAGGAAGGTACGTAAGACAAACACTAAGAGGGCTGAGTGTTTCGTATCCGGGTACGTTCTTTCTCGCAACCACCCGGGAGGAACACTGGTGAAATATATGTGGTTCCACTATTCTCTTAACATTGGATGCTGAAGTACTGATTATAAAATGTTCTTACTTTAGGTGGTTATTTAGAATTGTCATAATACTTAATCCTGAGCAAGTTTGAGTTCGGCTTGGAAATCTGGCGTCACAGAATAAACTATATTTATTATATAGATACTTGTACATAATATACATACATATGTATATGTTAGAATTGCTTATTAAATAAACAGTCATATGTAATATAAGCGTGTATACTCTTATATTTGGCTTCTGTAATTGGATTTTATTCAACAATAAACTGATATTTTAACTGTCATTTGAAAGACTCACATATTAGGCAAAGGCAGGCCGTCTATGTAAATGTTTTGAAGGGGAAAGCCATACAAAACAACTCACCATAGTACCTTTAGAAAAATTTACAGCAAACAAAACCTTTTAAGCACCACAACGATTATGAAGACCTTTCAGTATAACGCTTGGGCTTCCAAATGTATTAAAAGCACTTCCAGCGAATTGGTACCTACTACAGAAACTCGGCTTCACTCAGTAGCAAATGTACTTTTTTCACATTTCACACCCCTAAAAATTGATGATCATTGTTATTTGCATAACGCCTTATTACTAAAACGACTCTTTAAAGGAACTCATTTACAAATTCAAAAGTTCATAAAATATTATTGCTGCCTATATCTACGTACTAAACGAGAACTGTGTTTGTAGGTCAGCCGAATATCAACAAAAGAGGGATAGAGAACGTTGCAGAGGGGTGGGACTACGGTTACCAGAAATACCGAGTTTCGTGGAATGGACTGATTTTGGTCCTTTGGGCCGCGTGCGACGCGGGCCGTTAATGCCTTTCCATAATGTTTAGAATAGCTTCGATTTCGAAAGGGAATTGTTTTGATTTCCTGTTGAACTATTGTAGAAGTATGCCAATTTTGTTTTTGCCAACATTCGGCTAATGATTCTTTTAAATATTTTGCAAACACTTTCATTCTAACCCAAATAAACGCAAATATTTATGTTCTTTTATAACCAATTCCAACCAGGAGAGCAGTTGTAGCGACGTCGGTTCGAACCCAGACAGGCGTTTTACTTTGTGTTAATTATGTAAACACCACTGCTTTCAAAACGGTGAAGGAAAACATCGTGAGGAAACCGCATGCCTAGAATTAAAAAAAATATGAAGATATTTGACATACACCAACCTTCACTGGACCCGCGTGGTGGATTACGGCCCACTCCCTCTCACCGAGTGAACTGCACTGCTAGAATACATGCCATTTTCTAGCACTAGGAAACTTTATAGACCTTATATGCTATAAGCATTTCGTAAATAAAACACATCTTCATTTTTCAAACAAAACAAAACCGATGTCATGCACTCATGGCCTTATCCCGAGTTTCGTCACTTCAAACCTGGCAACACTAAGTAGGGTGGTCCCCTCTGAAGGAAAGTGGCGATTCATCATATCTTGCCAACCCTCACACTACGTAATTGCAGACTGAAAATGAACCGATATTCTAACTTATATTTACGAGTATCACTGATGTTACCTAAATGCTTAAGTGGATCTCAAGTTTGGAGCATTAAAGTGAAGTGACTTTGAAGAGTTAAAAGCGGTTTATGGATACTTTTTAATAATATTAAATCGTAATCTTTTTGCAGCACTCCATTAGCTTTTTTCATTTCAAAATGTTCGCAATTGAGTTAAGGCTCACGCAGACAGACGCATTGCGACTCTTGTATAGAATTTTTTATACTACGAAGCGAAGTGATGCGTGCTTTATTTATGGTTAACAAATGTACAAACACGCTACGAATGTGTGTGTAAGCTCTCGGTACCGTCCGAGACAATGGCGATGAGAAGAGAGCACACATTCATAGCGTGGTTGTACACTTAGTTACCACAAGTACAGCGCGCGTCACTTCGTGAAATAAAAATACTATAGAACAATTTCCAAGCAATTTTCATAGAAATTGTTCTACCAGTGTCGTGTCGCGCCTATCTGCCTTTATTGGTATGATCGACTCGTGGTTTTATGAAAGTTTTTGTGGTAATAAATGAGTTTAATATAAGTTTCGTCCTTGATCTATACAATCACCACGACGGATAAAAATAAAAACATATTTAAAATGTCTATTTTGTTTTTTTAATTATTAAATGTGAAGACGTTAAGCTGTATGACAAGTTTGCATACAACAAATGAATCATTTACTTCAAAGCAACACGTATGCACTTAACGAGTTTACTTAGTACCCTAACCCTAGACATATTATTGATGCCTAAATCACCAGCTTAATTGCCTCGCAGAACGTTCGCGATCCAAATCCAATTGATCCCACTTAGCACGTATTAGTGATAAAATATTGATCATAATCATAGCAATAAACAGTAACAATAATCTCTAAGGACCAGCGTCAAGGTCCTTTTTCTTTTGTTTTACCTTCAGTTTTTACGTACCCCAGGTTTACTTTAGACTTTGAATGTATTCTAATGCCTAATACAAAGTGAACAGAATGTTAGAGACTTCTTGCCTTCTTTCCTAAATAATAAGGTCCATTTTAGTGTTTCATATTGAGATGTCTAAGTGGATTAGTGATTTGTGAGCTGTATTTCAAATTGGAATATTCAACTATAAAAAAATGTTTATAATCTAGGTAGAATATTGAAATGCCTGGTGAATTTGAGTTATTCCATTGTCTTTTCTAACTGTCACACGTGTTGGCAATCAAAAATATTTTAAAGCAACTGTGATATATGTATTTACTTATCGCTTTTTATACCTCACAACAAATGTATTTTATTATCAAAGGCTTAAAACTCAAGTTTTTAAATGAAAACTACTTTTTGTGTTAGCCTATAACAACCCTACTGCTGAACAAATGCCTTCCCCAAGTCCCTCTTTTTTTCGCGCCACCTCAAACCAGTGGGAACAAAAACTACTTAACATAAAATTACGTCAAACTACACAGCAAACTTGATCATGACCTCCGAATCAATATAAATTCCCGAAGTTCGTGTGTCCTAACGCTAACCCAATTTAGTGTTAGCTAAACTTGTTACAGAAACCACGGCGCGATTTCAGCGATGTTCCTAATTGAGCCAGGAGCTAATAGCTATGATGGCCGAGGCCAATTAAAGCTTATTGATGTCGCTCTGTAGATCTTCGACGACCCTCGTCTTGTTTTAACCCCATCTAACTCCCTTGCTAATAATTAATCAAGAAATTAAGCAGATCCATGGAACGCTGCTGATATTTTCCTTGCTTTATGAAGGCACCAATATGGCTGCGGATGACACGTGCGTCGTTTGTTTTCCCGAGAATTTGCCGATAATATTCCTTCTGTTTTAGTAATAACGTTTCCACATTAATTATAGTTCTATTCCTGACTATGATGATAGAAACATCATAAGTCAAATGTTGGGTAAGGTTAATCGTCATAACAAATAGTACACATAAGTAAAAATAATCTAGATTTTTTTTTTTTACTTATGTGTAGGTAGCGTCTATTTTCAGGCTGTCCATTTGTGAATGGGTGGGTAGACTGAAAACTCACGTGTGCGTGAGAATGTAATTTTAGAGTTGCTGCAAGATAATTGGCTTATCTCTAAACTGTTCCTACCTCTCTTTCATCTTATAAAACCATATTTTTGTCGTATCACGGTTATCAATAATAGCCCTCCCTTGTATACGCCATTTTTGATATTCCTTAATCCGCCTAACGACACCCAGAAGACTTCTATCCCTAATCTGAACCACGCGCCAGCAGAGTTTGTAAACCTTTTGTTACTTTTAATAAAAATACTTATTTATATTTTTTATCGGAAAATATAAAAGTTTTCCCGAAACAAAGAGGTATCTTAATGAAGAGTCACTTTGACTTCATTTCACGGTGATTAATTCGACTTAGAAGTTGGAGAATTCCATAGATAGATATTATAATTGAGATTGAACGGATTTCACAGTAAATTAGAGACGAGAGGTATTTTGAAATTGATGCTTGAGACATATTTGATTATGATCAAGTAGATACTTTATTGGGTAATCAATTATGATGTTAGTGAAACATTGCTTATTGAGAATAGCATATTATTTATTAATTAATTTTTAACCTGTGTTGTCCCACTCCAAAGCAAAGGGATCCATTTCTCCTTTCGACTACTCTCAGTCTTATCCGAACTATAAAAGATAATATGTATGTATACACATTTTTTTTTAACCAGCTCGCAAACTGTAACTATCTATCTATTCAGCATTAGAATCTAGATGCGTAGCGTAAAAATTAACCGTCGGTTATTAAAAAATATAAATATAATAATATTCCACAACTTTCACACAACGCCATCTAGTCCCAAACTAAGCAGAGCTTGTGCTATGATTACGAGACAACTGATAAACATACATATATATTTCTAAACACATACATATTATAGATAAATTATACCCAGACAAAGAACAAATGATCGTGCTCATCACACAAACATTTGTCCTACGCGGGAATCGAACCCACGACCTTGCGCATAGCAGTCAGGGACCACTAACCCAACAGGCCTGTCAAAAAATCTGGGCCTTTATAGAAAAGTGCAATAACTACGGAACTTCTTTTTTTTTTTATTACCGACGGAAAGTTTCTACGCTACGGTCTAGAATCATATGCTGAATTCATAGTTACAGTTTGCGCACTGATTTTTTTTTTCTTATATACCTTTTATTGTTCTAGGTTTAAACCTTACCAACTGAGCTGTTAAAATGCCTAAGGAAGAAATTAAGCATATTACGCTGCCGTCAAAACGCCCTTAAAGTACTGCCGATTCCGTCCGAGAAACGGCTATAATTTATATAAATATAAATAACGAGAATGTTTCAACTTTGTCGAATACATTCGCACCCCACAGAGGGATTAGTGCCGGCTGATCACAACATTCCGTATCGGAACCAGAGCACGTTGAAATTAATTAGCGCCCCCCGAGACACCTCTCATTATTGCGCCAATTACTGAGTAATAAGTAGGCCAGGTTGAATACCGCGGAGTTGCTATTTCCTTCGTGATATTAACTGACAACAGTAGCGTGTGAGGGAGGGGCTCGTGGCTAAATAATAACAGCCACACGGTTTAATCGAAGTTTGCTACCATTCGAGCTACGATTGCTGCGGTTTAATCGAAGTTTGCTACGATTCGAGCTACGATTGCTGCGGTTGGATCCATTACATATCGAGACTCCTCCGTGCCTCAAAAAGCACGTCAAGCCGTTCGTTCCGACTGCCATTCGTAGATATTAGACAGTCGTTACGGGTAGTCAGAAGCCCTAAAGACTAACAATGAATGTTGGCAAGAAGTATTGTGTTACTCAGTAACTGGTTTGTGAAGGTCAGAAAGGCATTCGCTGTGATATTACGAGTAATGTAAAATATTGGTATTCAACTGCATCGAGTTTGACTGGAAGACAACAGTCAGACACTTTCAACAAGACAAAGCCTCCAAAATTGCCGAAACTCTAAATCTAAATCTCAAACAATATTTCAGTTTATTTTTAAAATGCAGAATTGGTCACGCAGAGCTTTTTCGGGCCCTGTAAAGAAAAATAAGTGCGAACACGTTCTTATTTAACGATTCCTACGACGAGCCGGAACGCGGTTCGAATGTCTAATACCATTTAACTTTCTGAAGTTATTGTTTGCTATGTGCTTAAAACTCTGCTGTTCCCTAACATTCGGCGGGAATAATGATTTCAAAAGAGTTTTAGAGACACCAACTTCGGCAACGTTTTACATAAATTAAATTACGATTTGTGTATCAAAATGTTTTCGAACTGTGTTATGAAATGGTTTGTGGCTGTCACGTGGGTTTATTAGATGTTAGAACACAGTCGATGTGGTATTGTTTCATATTAATATTAAGTACTAGCTTCTGACCGTGACTTCGTTCGCGTGAAATTTCTTGTTCCCCCGACCCGCCCCGCCGCGTCGCATCGCCTACCCGCCCCGCCGCGTCGCATCGCCTACCCGCCCCGCCGCGTCGCAAGATCTACCCGCCCCGCCGCGTCGCATCGCCTACCCGCCCCGCCGCGTCGCATCGCCTACTCACCATATTTCGTTTTCGCTTAGCGTTCCTTCTGGCTTTTTTACTTTTTCTCGGCTCCTAAGAGTCTTAGCGTGATATTAAATAGGCCTTTAACCTTCTTCAAGAATTGGTCTATCAAAAGCAAAAAGATTTTTTCAAATCCGACTGGCAAATTCCAAAGATTAGCGCGTTCAAACAAACAAAAAACAAACTCTTTAGCTTTATTATTATTATTAGTATAGATACTGAACACCCGTGCGATTCTGTAACCATCTCACCGTGAAAACATGGGTGAAGTGAGCGTGGAGTGAGTCATCAATCCCTAGCATCAACATGACTCACAGCTCACTCTAAGCTCACTTCACCCAAGTTTTCACGGTGAGATTTTTCCAGAATCGACCGGCTGTATAATATTTTGATACCAAAGAAATCCAAGACGATATTATTATTGTATTTGAATGCTTAAAAATACAGTTTTTAAATTCCGTTTGTTTGTAAAAGCACGATAGATGATAGATGTACTTACCTTGCTAAACTTCTGTTGGCAAGCTTAGAGACACAAACACCACTTAAAGCAAAATAGCATTTAGACTACCTAAAATTCACCACAAGCCGAAACAAAAGACGAATAATACAAATACAGAAAATATTCCCTATATTTTCGGAGCCAACGTTCGTAAGTGTACCTTGAGGTATTAGCCGACCGGACTTGAGTCGTGGGGGGTCGCAAAGCCTCCTGAGCCGAGCGTTTGGGTGACTGCCAGGACCCGATAAGCCACGGCACATAACATTACATATTTCTTATTTAACCCCTGTCTAAGAATGGCTTGGGTAATTGCTGATGCAGAAATTACCTGCAGGTGTTATGAACATTTTAGATTTTTGAGAACGCAAATGTGGTTGGGGCACAAAACGCTGAGCGTAAAATTAGGTTTTACTAAAGTAGGTATAACTATTTTACCACCAGAATTTTAATATCCAAAGTTTACACATTTCATGTTTTATGAAGAACTTTTACAATGGCCTTCATAAAACTCACGAAGGTCGGCTCTGAAGCAAACGACAAAAGAGGAGAAACGTGGTATTTTTAATAAATTATTTTTATGTCAAGAAAAATTTTGTACCTCCCAAACTACCATGTAACAAGTGTTAAGAAAATCCTTTGGAAGAGTAGCTATCATTTTGTTTCCATTTTTTTTTTCTGTTTTATAGATAATTTAAGTTGAACATAAACACCATCCTTTTTCTTCGATTAGAAGCCTTAGGATTTAAAGTGTGCATGAACATTTTTAGGCAGATGATGATGAACATTTTTTTAGTATAATTCATTCGTTCATAAAAAGATTACCATAAAACAAAAAAAATATATATATAGTAGGTACAATTCGTCTAGACAGACAATACATAAAATTACTCGATATTTCTCCCAAATTCATAGCACTTAAAATAAAATGAATGCCCCACTTCTCGAAATTCAATATCTACCTGGAGTTTATATTACCCACTTTCACAAAACTTTATGTAACAGAGATCTATAGGAGCATTCTGAAGGAGACGTATATATCTCATATTACCACTATCACTTCGCTAGAATCGCTAGATTGGAAGCACTAAATCTAGTTAGATCAAGTGTAAGGGCAAGATCAGAATATGGCTGTTCAGAGACCATAAGCTCGTTAAGTTTGTACTTTACTAAAGCATCTTTAACCTGAGTTTAGGTACCTTCCACACTAGATAATGACGATGCTTCTAGAAATTAATCACACTACAAACATTTCATGCTAAAGATAAAATAGACCGCAAATTAAAAAGTTCAAACCCGCTAAAACGGTATAACAATCTGAAGCACGCTTTACAATCGCCACACAGGCTAGGCAAAGAGTCGTGCCACGCTTGGGCGGTCGCCAAACCACGCCAGGTAATCCCGCAAATGGTCGCGGTCATGTCCACAGACTATGCCCCGATATTTAGTTCACTAAACTGCCTAAATCACCCCGTATTTTGGGTGCAGCTTACAAATGTTACAATTATTAAATGCAGTTTGAGCCAGACAGCACCACGCGCCGTTGTATCGATCTGCTAATTGGCTATTTGTGCGGTTGTAAGTGCATTTCAGTGTTTAACTCAGTTGGACATAATAATACGATTGAACTGTTGTTCGTTAACCGTCATTAGCTAAGACCCGTAACTAAAAGCGTTGAGGATAATCGCATCTCGCACATACTATTAGTCTTCGAGAGAAGTCACTGACTTATAAGCTTGTGAATGAATTGAAAAAAGGGCGGATATTGTCCCTGCACTTTTAACAAGTTTGAAAAAGATTCTCTAGAATGTCATTAAGCAAATAGAGGCATAATCTTAAAATCTTTGCCTTATTATCTTTGCTACACGTACAACAACATAAACCGTGAAACCTCCACTTGTCAACGCTTACAAACGACTCTCACTTGTTCGCTGATTCGATGAGAATGCAGTAAAACTAGCAACGACACTAGGACTCTTTTACAAAACTTTACAAGCATTCTTCAGTCCCCTACGCCTGTAGCCTTCATTCACCGATCTGTTTATAAGCACACCCCTATTTCAAGGATGCCTCACCCTGAGTCTCCATTCAAGTCCGGCCTTCAACAAAATTATGAGATCGATCTCCAATTAATTTTCTCTTCGAATATATCACTCCATCCCTTGTCCTGAGAACGGGTTTGACATTAAATGCGCATCAATCAATGTTAGATTTCGAAACGGAAAAATGGATTATGATCTCTATGTCATATTGGTTTAGTAACTGAAATTCAGCGGGGTTATTCTTGTGGGATTTGTTGCAGCGTGGAGATTAATCAATCTTTCATAGGCGAAAAACCTGTTCTTTCAAATTTACATCTGTCTGCGCTGGTAACATGGAGTCTCACGTCTTTTTTAACCCTATACTCACCAAATACTGCTACATTAAATCTGACTCACCTATATAGTACTAACATTCAGACAAAAGCTATAAACGTGCCAACTTCCGCCTCGATCCGTTGATAAACGTTGCTCCCGATCAGAAACTTTTCCTCGAAATATTGAGGGTCTAAAGTCGTAATCGATAGAGATATAAAAAATACCTACTAAAATTTCGTTGAAATATAATCTCTTATCGTGCCAATATAATATTAACTCCAAATAGGATTACAAGCGCGTTCTAAAATAAAGATCAAAAAGATAATCAAATTCGTTTTATTATAGATTCTGAGGATTTCACATAAAGGGTTTCCACATTAACAGATACATTATTATCATAACCAACGATGAACAGAACACTAACGAGAGTAATCTCGTGTTTCTAAGGACTTAAGCTTGTTAGTGCATTTAAGTCTCAAACGTTCCACAAATCGCTTTTATCTGTACTATTTTGGGACGTAAGCAGACGTTACCAAAACGAATGCCTGCTGCCTCAAGAGAATCGGTCGTTCCCTTAAAAGGTAAATTTGATCCAAACGCGAGGTGTTGGGCTTTTCTTGACAAATTCACATTATATCCCGGATTGTCTGTGCGACCGTAAAAAAAAGGTCAGTTTTATTACGCGGACAAGAAAATGTGCGTCGGTTAGTTAAACAAAGAAAATTGTCGTTTTCGCAATAAAAAAATTAGTTCTTCTGTATTGGTGTTTAATAAATTCGGCTGGTGCAAAGAAAAGCGAAAATAAAATGGCTGCCTCAATAAAGATATTTCACTCGAATAGTTTGGGTTGGTTGACGGAGTACAGATAGTTGTTATTTATAGGGGAGCGCTATTTTAGATTGATATTTCGTTGTCTGGTTTTGGGGGAATTCCGCTCGCAACATACAAGCTGAACGAGCGTGTTCAAACGAATGAGTGTGGGTGGATTGGCTCCGGCGTATTCGACGGGTTTATTCTGAATTTTGAAAAACTGTGTTGTTTTACGTAGTTAGTTCACTTTAAAAACGATGACACGAATATTAATCTCACTCCCGTTTAGCTGTTTTTATTAAATTAGGGTGAAGTAACACTGAAAACATTTTTTTTTGCACTGTGTGTTTATATTGTACCTAGCGTTTAAAAATTTGGTTATTTTGTAGATAGGTCTTAGAACATTATGCAAAGAATAAGCTATTAAATTAACATTAAGTTTTAAAACTACAACCTCACTAAAACTAAAAAGCTAACAATCTTAAAAGTGCACAAACTTCGGTGTAAAATCAAATCGCGGTTCGGAAATCCCACTTTCCCTCTGTTTTTCTTCAAACAAACAACGTGTGGGAACAAACTGCAGTATTTTTTCTTTTTCCCGCCGAGAGGAATGCTCCACCATCTTGAAGCTGTGTTTGTTTTCAAAACCGCTGCCGCCATTTGTCACTCGCTGCCAGCTTTTATCTTCCTCCAAGATATTTGTCTTCCCCTAAACTGAAAGGAGTGTATTATTTCAGTGGTGTAGCCATTGTTATCAGATCATATAATTCAAATTGCGATCTGGGTCCGAATTTGTGATTGTTGATTTGGATTTGTTTTTACTACATAACTACTTGTTTGGGTACAAAATATTTACTTTTCAAATGTATACAAGAAATCGGATAATGTATGAAAAGCAAAGGTTTGCAACAGAACTTAAAGGACAAAATCCCTCTCAACAACTCTCCAAGACGGATAAAACTTGTTATAACTACGTCCTATATTCCAAACAAACTAAAAAAAATGTTGCCAGCAACGGTGGCCCCGCAAAACGAGCAAAAAACAAGATACAAAATCTATGTGAAACCAACAATAGACCGCTTCGATAGAGGTTTTACCAATGGAAACATGAAAGAGAATTTCGACACGCGAATTCCCTGGATTAATCGGAAACGGGTACCTACACTACGGTGTAGTACTGTACGTAGGTACCTACCTACCTACCAATAACTTCTTTTCTATTAGCATATGTATTACAAATATATTTTTTATACGTAAAGACTCGTTGAAATATTAAAATCCCACTTAGTGGGTGATTCGCACGATTTATCCGGAACCGGACGAATCGACACTTTTAATTTATATAATTTCTTCTGTAGGCGATTCGCACGAAGTTAATCGATTACGCATGACTGTATTGAAATGTTTTTGGTCTCTAAAATACAATATGTGCCAATAGCCTAATAAGTATTTCTGAAGTTGTACATTCGCACACTTAAAAATTGTTTTCGTGCAAATCGCCTGCAGAAAAAATAATATTATTGAAAAGTGTTGATTCGCCCGTTTCGTGCGTAACAACCAATAAGCCTAAAATCCTTTTTAAATTATCTTTATTCTTGTTAAGTGCCAGTTTGTATAAAGAGTGTATAAAGTTTCAGTGTATGTATTTTTTTTATATTAACGTTTATTTTACGATTTTTTGCTACCGGTCATCTCAGCTACAAATATTAATATTGATAGTGCTTGGAGTTATTGTGGACGTGAAAGTAAATATCTGTTTTAACTCTTGGTGTAATCCTTTTGAACAAAAGCAAAATATTTTATTAATACGGTTATTTATACAACGTGTAACGTTAAATGCGCAAAACCTCAGACACCCCAAATGATTTTTAATTCAATTGACCTATTTCAGAGAGAAAATAAGTCATTAAAAAAATGTTAAAAGTTTTATGTGCTGTTTTAGTTTTATTGGCCATTCTGATCGTTTCTTGCGTCTGCGACGACGCTTTATCGGGAGGAGTCGTCACCGGGCCGCTGCGCCGCGCTGACATTAGCTTGCTTGACCTATTAATAAATAGACACGGCAACGTTTTTAATGAAGATTTTTTTGAAAAATATGACCTATATTAAAAAGTGGTTCAATTAATTCTGCTCGTTATTCTGATCAAACTATTTTCAGGTTTTGCGCATTTAACGTTACACGTTGTATAAAGTAAGGACCTTCAGTTGGATGATAAGAGTGACTACATTTTATATCTGTTTGTCTGCTAAAAGTTGTCCTTTCCCCGGTCTTTAATAAACTGTCCCGAAATAACAGAAAATTTACGTCTTTTTTGTACTAAAGACTAAGTCATAAGCCAAAAAAATAATTCTAGTTCGAGCAGCGATAACATGTGAGAATTTATTACTTATTTATAGTTACTTTGGTCACATAAAACATCGGTTTCTATTACCTATGACCAACAAAAATACATTCCATTATAGGTAATCCAATGATAGGAAAAGGCACACAAATGACTACTGTGTGGTGTACATGAATGGCTGCGTATTACGTGACTGTGTTACCGGTGCCGGCCTTAGGCATGGCTGCCAAATTCTTCAAATTAATTCGTTCCTTTCGATCTTAGCCGTTGACAAAACTAATTAAGAGTCAGCTAGCGAACGAACGATTTTAGTCAATTCTGGCATTATTTCGACATTGTAATTAGTAATTTTGTTGGTACATATTTCGAATGGTTTATTGGGTAAAACATCTTTAAAACAATTCTAAAGAAAATACGTTGACGATTGGATCAGGTCGTTGTGTGCAAACTACACGGAGAGAAAATTCTTAGAAAAATGACTGTGCTCGTCTCTGTAAAGTGAGTGCAAGTGACATCTATAGAAAATTTTCTGAGTGAGATTGGGAAAAATTCACTATCTGTCCAATAAATTTTACTGTACAGCATAAGAATTTCTACTGTGATAGCATGGTAATTTTTCCATTGCCACTCAAATGCACTCAGATTATGAGACAACACAGTAATTTTTCTAAGATTTTTCTCTCCGTTTAGACTTCAGTCTCAATACATACTGGAATATTGCATGTTGCTGATGTAGTGACAATCCTACTTTCATTCATCCTAAGACACTCACTAAGCTGTTTTCATTGAAGATGACGGTATATTTACCTACTTCTGCTACAAATGCAATCCTTCTGACAAGGCAAACTTATGCATCATGTCCCGCATACATCAAACACCACACAAAGCTCACAACTGCGTGACCAACATACACATCCCCATCTCCAAAATCAGCGTAGAAACAGACTTGTAACGAAATCGTAGGGATATCAATAGCCGTTAATTGGTGGAGACGAACCGGCGATCCTCGCGCAGCAGCGTCATGCAATTAGCGACGCGCTGAGTTTCGAACGTGAGCTTCAAGATGGCGTCTATAGATTGGCCCTATCGTCGCCCTATCGCCCTTCACTAATAGTCGATCTTGGGCAACGTGGGTTCCCTTTGTATTAGGAAATGTTGATGAATTTATTGTGGGCCCCAACTAGTTTACTGGGTCACGGAAATAATGTTGCCAGAAGTTTTCGGTCGCGGGCAGGATACGAAATCAAAATTGTTTTTGCTTATTCATAATAATTAGCTATATTTAATAATTTCTGGTTTCATGTGTCTTGATAATTTGCAGGACTGTTGTTGGGAAATATTTTACGATAAGTGTTCAGTTCTAAAATAACCTAAGCCACCCAGAATTAACCCTCAATCTTACGCAATCTTCAAAGCCAAATAGGTACAGCATATGTCAGCTGTAATACATAAACTTTCCATCTAATCACAGAGAGTTTATAACAAAACATTACAATATTTTGTGGGCATGGATAATGAAACACATTTTTTCGCAGAAGCAGGCTCTATAAACAAAGGGCGCTCATCCCACTTTCAATTCAATTCGCGGTAACGTAAATCCGAACGATCAGAGAGGAATCATCGCCAGATTATGTGGAGTACTGGCTCTGGAAGCATATTTATATAAAAAAATACTCTTTTATTGAAATCATATAAAAACGGTTATTACTATCTTTATTCAAGTTGTATTCCGATATATATTTTCGATGCGTACCGGTTATTGTAGAGTAGTCAAACGCTGAAAGGGATCGTTTACATTGTGGGGATTCATTGAATCCTTTATTTTCTGCAGTTTTAACCAGTGTTTATTACAGGTATACCTAACTGATATCAAACCAATCTGAGAAACCAAAACAATACTTTCGGAAACGTTGAAGAATCGCAAATATAATTTCGCCTCGTAAAAATGTTACAGCCTCAACAATAACAAGAGCAGATCCTGTACTCCTTAGCTCTCCGCTCACGCCCCACAGGGGTGGAACAAATCCACCAGATTAAGTCATCGAAAAATTTGATGCGTGCGCGGCGCGCGCCCCGGAGGCTTAGCCCAAGGTGTTACCCGTAACCGCCGCGCACTTTCCATTGACGATGTGTCGCCGAAAAAACGGATTTAACGGCTTTACGGAGCTCCAGTTATTTGGACTGACAGCTTTGCTTACTATGGATTTATTAGGATTTTGTTTTTTGTGAAGATGAAGAGTGTACTAACTAAGTTGGGCCTAGTATTAAAATTGATGTTTTGTTTAGTGCTACTGTTGTTTTGATCAGAATCATCCAAAATATCGATTAAATGGTTCCACTAAATGAACAAACCGTAAATCATTTAAATCATTTTACCAATAAACTTTATTCGTAGGATACTAAATCCATTTCCCAAAAAATAAAAGATAATGAAAATGATCGTTTGGTACATATAAATACCTAAAGTATTTCAATTACT
Organism: Eremobia ochroleuca; assembly: GCA_949629135.1. Taxonomy (NCBI): domain Eukaryota; kingdom Metazoa; phylum Arthropoda; class Insecta; order Lepidoptera; family Noctuidae; genus Eremobia; species Eremobia ochroleuca. Next base: position 7,077,146 of record OX451403.1, on the reverse strand, counting down.
TGATACATTTCCATTCCTGCTACAGCTTATTCCATGAGGATCATAAAATCCAGTGAGCATTTACCCGAAAAACATAAGCGCGGAGCAATAATAAAACGCAGTAAACACGAGTTTACCCAACTATACCGGTAAAAGAGAAATAAAAACGTGTTGTAAATAGGGTTGCCACGTGTCAAGACGCTTTCTCTTTAGAACTGGCAACCTTTGAAGTCCGAGATAAGTTCACAATTCGCTGAATCGAGACAAAAATACTAAGGCTTTTATGTGAAGACTGTCTTTCACTGAATTAAAACAGTTATTTTTCCAGTTGATGCTACACTTAAATAAAATTGCAGTTCTCGTCTGAGCCCCTCGTATATAAGAACGGTAATTTTCCGCGTCTAGACCACATTTTCTGAAGTTTTATTTCTATGCAATACACTCGAACCGAAATACTTTTCTAAAAAGTAATCCCTAGACATATGTTAAGCTTCTTATGCTGAAAACTAAAACTCGCATCATTTTTACTAACTGCAATGGAACCCACCAACATTTAGCAGTGTGGAGAACAGTTTTATAAAAATAAAAAAACAAAACGTCTGTGCCAGACACCGGAACGGAAGCAATGGCGATCTTCTAAAAGTTCGACTTTCGTTTTGAGTTACGCAACCCTAAAAACGATTAAAATAAAATGAACTTTACCTAATAAATCATTCACTGGTGACCTCTTTGACCTGTCACAGGCAACCCTTATACTATAATACTAGACTTGACCCCGATTTTACGTACACTCCAATGTGGGTCAGGGGCTCGGCATGGCAGTGTACAGAATTGGGTCACCACAAAATGTCCACTAAACTGACGAATGCAGCCGCTTTAGTACATAATTAGTGTTAAAATTTATGTTCTTAACTTCGTATTTTAGAGCGAAAAGTAGAAAGGCTTTTTTTTACTCATCATTACCATATCATAATATCATGCCTGTATATCCAGAGGGATTAGGCAGAGGTGTATCTACTCATAGTACACCCACATTTCGCAAATTATGTTTAAATCCCATGTAGGTAATAGGGAGCGAGACTAATTTGTCATCACCCGGACACAATCCACGACTCCAGGAAGTTACTGAGAAATTCCAGATGTTGATAGAATTTTGAGTTTTATTGGGTTTTTCGCCCAATAAAACACAAAACAATAAATAAACAATTACACAAAGTACACAGTGTTAACACATGTTTGAAACTGCAAAAAAACTCAGAAAATCGTAACTACAAAAAATAGTTTCGTTCCAAAACAAGAAGCCCATAGCAATAAAATGGCGTAATGTTGCAATCAATAAAATGTAAACCCATGCATACGATCCAATAGATTTGCGACAACTATTTCCGTTCATAAAACTGATATTAACGTCACATACAGCCATTAAAATCCGCTTCACATCAAACTATCTGCTTTTGACATCGGTCTCATAGATGTCAGTTTATATGGCAATAAAACCATGCTCATTCCATAACACTTCCCATATCTTAATGTCTGTTCGGAAGCTGTAAGGTTTTATGTGCGCTTTAACTTGCATCAATGAAGTTGTTTGAAGATGTTTGTAGTGTTCCAATTGCATTTCAGCGTACCGGTTTAGGTTAAATCTATCAGCGAATGCTTGGTGCTGGTTTCAGTTTAGCATGACATGACTATTTGGGTCATTCTTTTTTTCTTTCCCTGGTAGTTTGGATGTTGGTCTGGCAGTTTTGAGTACTTTATGCGGCCTACCCAAATGTCATTTCTTTGTTATTATTCGTTGAGTCGTTGAGCTCCTCAAGTGCTGTGTTGTATGTGTGCTCAAGTGTTGTGTGTGTTGCTGTGTTTGTGATTCCGATATAAGCATTTTCATTTCATTTCGTACTACCAACTTAAGCATACTTAAACTAGAGAATATTATTAATATCATCGTCATTGGCAGCATTGTTCCACCCACTGCTCAGTATTTGCCTCCTACCTTTCGTGCCATGCTTCTTTGGTCTGTGCGAGTCTCATCCAGGTCATGGCCGCGGTCTTCTGTACCTAGGTAGTCCACCTCCTTGGTCCTTCGATCTACCAACGCTTCATAATAATATAATGCACGTAAAAACATTAACTTCTTTCAAATACCTAATTATTGTTAATTTTTCAGAACTGATACACAAAATGAGAACCATGAACTACAGAGATATTGCGACTTAGGAAAATACATACTTAATGCTAATTACTCGCTTGTCATAAAAATAGTTGTTATTTACAATATCTGAATGAAAAACCTCTTAGACATTACAGACGTAACCTTCAAGCTAAATCAAACACCAAACAAAAGTAAAAAACTTCACAGAACAAAAAATAAAACGTAGCAAAAATATAACTCTCAGAAACCATTCTGACTGCGAGCAAATTATTATTTCCTTTTTAATAATTTCTCTAAGAAGAATGGCGCCGTATCGACATTGCTCTCTTCCCATCCTTTCTCCTATATTTTACTGTTTTCAATTGTTATTTTACTGTGTTTTATACTCAATTGATTTTCAATAGCTAGTGAATGTGAATTTATTGTTCTGACTCCGTTTAATATAGCGAAAGCAATATTTTTGTTCTCGGTTTATTGCTCGAGATGGTAAAGGTTTTTATTCATATTTTATACTGCCTTTTAATTAATTGATTTCAAACACCTTCTCCCTCGATATGCGTTTTGATTGCACCTGTATTATTATAAATTATTGTTGTAGCGTCGATTATGGTAAAGGTATTAATCTGTGACAGTAGATTTTTTACATTAATCTTATTTATAAACGTTGTTTAAAGTTAAAAGACGTCGAAATATATGGCTATACAGACGCGCATCATTACCTACTTAACTTTAAGTAATGTTTATAAATAAGGGAGTATATTTTTATGTTTATCACAATCACTTTTGGAAGTAATACCAAAAATATAATATTAAGTGAGAGCAGCAATCATCCAGCCTCACACAACACACCGTCAGTTAAAAAATACCCATCTTCCAAAGCATTATACGCTTAGTACTAGGTACACAATCGCCATTTCTTCCACTTGAGTAAAAACATGTCGGCTCCCAAAAACAAAAGAACATCGGATCATTAGGGGTATGTGAAAAGTTGCATTTCCTACAACGGAGCTTCGGCAGACTGCGCTCAGCATTAATTAATGTGCATCGAGGATCTTAGCTTGCGAACCATGTTTCTTTTTATTGTGTTTGTTTTGTTTTTATTTTTTATTTATTTATTGTGCTAGAAGAAATTTAAGCGCACGTATGCCTGTGTGGTTCGTTATCAATAGCTTTGTTCCGATAAAAAGTATTTGTAAACATAGGCAGTTAGGGTTCACCTGTAATCACTTCTAACGCTTATTTCCGATAGTTATTGCACAACTGCAGACAGAGGTCCGTGTTTGGAGTACCTAGTAGCTAATCTACACTAATATTATAAAGAGGATAGATTTTATCGTTCGTTTGTATGGAATAGGCTCCGAAACTACTGGACCGATTTGAAAAATTGTTTTACCATTGGAAGCCGACATTATCCCTAATGAACATAGGCTAATTTTTACCGCGGGAAAATGCTTCATTCCTACGGGAAAACGGGTAATAGGAGAACGGGTAATATGAATTATCCTTCCGTACTTATCTTTTTCACATAACTTCTAAACTGCTGAACCGATTGGGTTGAAATTTTATTTGGGTATTTCGATGGTTTCCTGGATTATTTTGAAAATACGTTTGGAACCGGTAGGTGGCGCTGCTATCGGTATGTCAACTACTAAACGGCTTGACCGATTGGGTTGAAATTTTGTATATGTGTTTCCATGGTTTCACAGACACGAATGTATTAAGCCTACCTTTCTATACATATATAAATAAACCAATTAAATTAACCACATTATCTAAGTAACATATTTTTAAACGGCGGGAATTTCGAATTCTACGCAAACGAAGTTGCGGGCGGATGCTAGTAAGTACTCTATATTTCCTTAGCTATTTTTTGCTTGGATTTGTGCCTGGTTGACAAACGAAACTTACGAGATGTGTAGGTATGTACTACAGGTACACTTTTGCCTAACACTTCGGGGATTACCTGTTATACCCCGTAAATCCTTTCAATGATGATGCAACACAGATTTTCTTTGTTTATTTTTCTCTCTCCGTTCGATAGCGAAATTTCCTTCCCTCTTTCTCAATTCCCACTACATTCTAAACCCAAAATAGAATTACATATGCAGACCATTATAAATGAATAGAAATGTTAAGTATAACTAGGAATATCTCAAGGGTCGGGAACAATGGCTGTCCTTCCTACGGAGCCTTTGTCCTGGGCTGACCCTCACAATAACATCGTGCTACCAGCCAATCTAATTTAACGTTAACTGCCTTTACGATATATGGATACATGTTTAAAATTAGAATATACTAAAAGCTACCTATTTTAATAGTAAAAATAGCGGAGTATCCCATAGACATCAGGCTATCAAATTCGGAGTTTCTTGCCCGTTCTTCTCCATAGAGATTTACGTTTTGCCTATAATGTGGATAATGAATGATTTTATTGAAATAAATGCTTTGAATTTTGAAACTATGCGTGAATTGTAAATATACATAAAGTATTTAACTATACTTACTGATTGATGTAAATAAAATATGAGCTAGATGTAAAAAAATATAAAAGCTTTATTATTAAGTATGGATTAATTACTTATACACATTAAGTCAAAATTATAGGATATTTTCGTCATAAAAAATACATCAAGCAAAAAGGTTTTAGCATAATGCTCCCACATTAATGGCCATGTTAGCACTGATTCAAATTTCGAACGAACGTTATACGGCATTCATTCGAATTTCGAATGAATGTTATTTACAGATTAAATTGGATACGCATTTTACCGATTAAATTAAATCCAGATTTTAATAATGCGTTTGTTAATTTGTGAACGATAATACCTACGTCAGCTACTCAAATATTCTACGAAGCGAAAACAACCGAAATATTTTGTAAAACCGTTGTCAGTAGCTCGTAATATTTTGATTTATATTTGATTGGAAACGCAATAGCATATTTTGTTATTATGGATAACATTTTGTACCTACATAACCTTTACGTAACTAACTTGTTTCACTTTTTTTTTAAAGGGAACTGTGTATGTCCTAACCACAACTGTTGACAAAACTGTCTTTGTATTCGATCTCATGGGGACAACTAAAAAATGGTATGGACACAGAGACCTTACTAACACTGCCTTATTACTAGGAATGTACCGATTATCCCAAGTTTACGAGACGCCATCAAAATTTCCCAAAGCCCGACCTTCTTATTCCTATATCATGTCATCTGGCGCAAACGAGTAACGTTGTCTGTGAAATACTGTTTCAATTTGTATCTAAATCGAAACCGATGTTAACATTGATCAATCAAACGATGCAATACGTCATAACAACACAGTGACAAGTTGTTAACTCACCCACCAAGCTCTAATAAACGCAATTTTCCTCAACCCATCACGTCCTCACGAAAAAACAGCTGACTGCAATTTTTCCCTCTCGATTTTTTTGGCATAGTACAGTCTCCTTACAATAATACACCGAAAAACTGTGAAAAGAATATCGACAAAAACAGGTTCGCGAAAAACGTTAGGGTTGACGAAAAATATTCAAATGTGGAACATAATACCTGAACAATCAGGCGGGTCGATTGTACCACACGCGTGTTTAACCTGCCCTTATAAATAATTCATGATATAAATATCTGTTTCCAATAAAACTATGTTATTATAATTTAGATGGAGTTTGTATCGAGAATTTGCTACGTGTTATGTTTATTATTTTTGTGTTTTTGAATACAGAGTGAATCTAAAATAGATGTAATGTGATGTGGTGTGTGTTGTATGTAGATTCATCGATCGATGTCTCTTTTTTTTGCGGTAGGAGTTGACGGGTAGAAATCGTCACGAACTACAAAGCGTTATGTCCCCTCCAGGCGACTTTTTCTCTCTCTGTTTATCTAAGGAAGAATAAAGCATCTACTTACTGACATTTCGTAACATCGAACATCGTACTATGATGATAACACACTATTAAGTGTGGTTCATCACGATTTTAACCTGGCAACAATATACTAAATAAATAGTCTGCAAAACAATCGTGAAACTAACAACAATTGAAATTGTACTTAGTTCCAAACAATCAGTAATATTTTCGTATCTCTCCTGATACACGTGCCAATAGTATACCCGAGAGGAACATCAAAATAAAAACGGGATAAGGAGACGAAAAGACCTTCTAATTAGATGAAAAACAAACGCAAGATTAGGGTCAACACTCGCCCGGGGAGCTCTCGCCATTGTCGGAGGTACAGCCTCCATTTTAATATAATTATTATATTAACTACAGCTTACTGCCGCCGCTCGGGGCCACTTGCCTGTTTTGACGTTAGTTGTGCTGAAATAAAAGAGAATAGACATCTTTGTTTGTTGATTTTGTGTGTGTGTATGTGGTCAATGGAACTGAATCATGTTTTGTCCAGTTTTGTAGGAGGAAATCTTGCATATTTTCTTGTACTGACTTCTCATTGAATGAAAAGCCTATAGAATGCGAGGTCACCGACAACTGAAAACTTTATAGCTTGATATGTCGTCGTGTGTACTTCTTGCCTTCTTGTCTGACTTATTGCCATCCCGGAAGATGGGTCAACCATGCTTACTTCCACAAAGTATTTTAACCCCTCATGCAACCGCCTACTAAAAGCATTCTCCTTGTAAGCACAAAAGGTTTTGATGGTTGTATTTGTTGTCTTTTTGAGTGCAATTTTCTTATGCAAGGCCCATAGGACATTTGTTGGGAAACCAAAACACATCTCATCATAGCAGTGTTCATAATCACAGATAATTTTACGTTCCAACGCCACTTAATCTATTATCTACTTTAGTGAAATGTATTCAAAGTTGATTTTTAAGTGGCCATTTGTAACAGAAAGTTCCTAATAAGTTTTTGGTTGCAATGGAATTTGAACTTTGTTAAGTATGACATTCAGTTTAATGTTCTGATGTTAAAGAATTATATTAATCCGGCCGAAGTTCCTAATAGGTCTGCAAGCACCTGAATTTACCTCGTCCGTCCCTAACTACTTGAATCTAAAGAACATCTCTCTTGTTCCAGGTTTGCAACAAGATCTTCGGCAACGCGTCGGCGCTCGCGAAACACAAACTAACGCACAGCGACGAACGCAAGTACGTGTGCGTCACATGCGCGAAGGCGTTCAAGAGACAGGATCATCTGTAAGTTCACTTTTATGATATCTGAGGGTCAATTCTCCTTCATTATTTTTTTTTTGTTAAAAAAATCAGAAATATAAGTAATGTAGAGGTAGGTTTTTGACAGATTGAGGCTGAGATTAGAAAGCGAACATTCCTAAAAACACGGGAATAGCCTCTCTGACCTTCTTAATCCACTGGGAGGACCCCAGTGGATTTTGATCCTAGACGTCAAATATAAGGACAAAGACAAGGGTTTGGTTTTACGTACTATGAAAAAGAGTTCCTTTTTTTTCACTTAAGTAGGTATAAGAACACGAAAGTAGGTACATCACACGCTCATTCAAGCCGAAAAACCGACCTTTACTTGAACTTTCAACTTCATAATACAAATATGTAATATAAAAAAATAAATTCGCAGACTAATCCGCATAACCGTGGGAATAGTTTGGACAAACAAGCTAACTAGTTTAAAGATCAAAGCAGTCATTTAGTCGACGGGACACATGTCGAGCAAGGTGGTGCTTTAATAGCCACAGCTTAGCCGCATGAATATTAATGAGCAATGAGCTATACCGCGCGTATTCACCAACATACTGTACCCAGCTGTACATTGCTACAGGGATCTTTTGGCGCTCAAATGACGTTGACAGGGTGGCGCTGTTGGTAAACATGTGTGCGATTCTTTTGTGAAATGTAGTGAAAAAACAAGATGGCGGCGTTAATTCCGATTTTGGCCACGCGCAATAGATCTTTGTTAAATATGATACGTAGTTTTTCATTAAATTCGGCTTTGGGGAGCGACGTACCCATCTCTTATTTATATAGTCCGTTCACAGATATTTTTACCTCTGACAGCAGAAATCTAAAAGCAACCTTATTGGTACGAGAATAAAGATCACAATAATTTTGACAGACTTGTCAATGCCAGCAACCCAATAGCAACCTTATTGCCACCAATAACAATCACTGTGATTTACACTGTGATGCAAAATGAGAGGTATAATAACTGTGAATGGACTTGTAGAGCTCGAGGTGTCAAAATATCTGAGTACTGCCGTGCGATTCTGTAACCATCTCACCGTGAAAGCTTGGGTGAAGTGAGCGTGGAGTGACCTGTTATTCGCTAGGGATTAACACTATTACTTAATAGCTCACTTCACTTATGATTTCACGGTGAGATTTTTACAGAATCAACCGGCTGTACTTCGCACTTATATGTGACCTACTTTGACAAATAACGCGTAATTTTCACGTTTCATTGTTGAATATGATGAGGTTTTATTGGACTCATTCAACGTTATGGATTATTGTGGTAAATATTTTAATTTTGGAATGTCATTTACTAAACTGCCTTACTTAGTCGGATGCAACCATTAGGCTATTTGCGGACCCTGTACACATCTACGCTTGGTCAGGCTAATCGGAACTGAAAATTAATATTGGAATAGTCAGTAACGAGGGTCACTTGTTTCGCTTCTACCTATCATCCCTGGACATTTGACAGCCTCTAGCCAGGACAGAAAGAGACGGCACCATCCCCATTGCATAGACGAATAAATCTCACTGTAATAAATAGCCATAAATTGCCATACCGAGTGGCTTGTGGCTAAGTAATAACAGCCGCACGACCCGATAGATCAGGTTAAGCTACGCTTGCCGCGGTTGGTCCGTGAATGGGTGTGGAAGGTGTGCCTCGGAAAGCACTTTAAGCCGTTGGTCCCGGCTGTTATTCGTGGATCTTTGAGAGTCTTTACGGGTCGTCAGTAGCCCGAAAGTCTGACTACCAGTCTTAACAAGGGATATCGTATTACCCAGTAACTGGGTTGTGGAGGTCAGATAGGGAGTCGCTCCATGTAAAATACTGGTATTCAGCTGCATCCGGTTAGACTGGAAGCCGACCCCAACATGGTTGGGAAAAGGCTAGGCAGATGATGGATGACATTGCCATACACAAAGTATTAATAAAGGTAAATGTTCCGTCCAAAGTACAGAATTTAGTGTTTGGGACAAAATCGGTTCCTATCTATTACGGGATAAGATCTGGAGTTAGCCTTCCCAATTTCCGCCCGGACACATTTCTGTTATCTTATTTTTAAGGATAAATGAGGGGAAAAGGTATATATTTCTGATATTTAATAACGGGTTTGAGCGGCTGCGAACACCGTGCAATGTTGTTTTGCTAACGTAGGCGACAATCGCGTCTAAATTATGAAGATGTTCTTCCAATTAAAGGTTTAAAAGGCAAATAAGTAAAATAGAAGAAAAGTAAAATCCTCTAGCAACAGTTAGTGAATAAACCACGTTTTATATGTATATATATTTCTTCTTCTTCGTATCGATGATTCCATTTTGTATGTAATATAATATAAGCTATGATCAGAACCAGACCACTTCGACAACAATAAACATGGTAACAGGGACATCGACACACAACCTTTACATAATTCTGAAGTCCTATGTACTATGTACGCAACTATGTACGCAAAAATTCTTCTTCGGTTATTAAAAAAAAAATTGCTGTGCCATACATTTTGACCGCGTAGGTTTCACTTTTCTATGAAACAGCTTATTTTTTTCAATGACCGTCCCTACCTCCCTGTATACTCCCTGTAGAATATTGCCACATTTTCTATCTATTCTTTTATTGACACTCGTATCATGTTGCAGCAACGGACACATGCTAACACATCGCAATAAGAAACCTTACGAGTGCAAAGCGGACGGCTGTGGCAAGTCATACTGCGACGCCAGGTCGCTGCGACGACATACTGAGAACCACCATCAACCGCCGGCACCAGAAACAAGTGAGTACGTTACATTAACAGTTGCGAGCAACAGAAGATGAAACTTTGTTCTAGAAACGAACACAGGAGGCACAGACGCCAGCACATCAAGCTACTACAATCTGTCAGATTTCTTTAATAGATTTTCAATTTTATCGCTAAAGCATAAGGTTCAAAGTTGATTGGGAAAATCTGACAGTTTCGGGTAGCTTGATGTGCGTCTGCGATGTAGCGTCTGTACATACCTGAAAAGCAATCTGTATGCCGTTGAACACCTAAATAGATAAGACAATGTTTATTTGCCAAAAACAGGGCTTTACTTTTTGTTATAGTCTATATTTTACATTAAAAACAAAAATGAGACGGAAAGGAAGCATTTTATATTATGAACACCACACTAGGTCGAGCTTGTCTCGAGTACATGGTTTGGTTTGGTTTACCATATAATGAAAATGCACATTACATTAAACTATTAGATTGTCATAGTCACAGTCGAGAAGCACATGAAAAAGTATTATTATTTTAAATTAATTAATTACAATAAATACCTAAATGAAAGCTCTCTGTTGTTGGATTTTCAACGCTCGGTTTAGCGCCAAGAATTTTTAGGTATCGCATAGTCAGCGGCATTACATTTAGGTGTCACTCAGTCTTAGTGAATACAGGCATTAGTCTATCAAGTCTGAGGCGAGACTTAAATCTCAAAGCAACGTTGCAATAGATTATTCACGTTCAGTCTGTAATCTTAGGGATAAGCTGAGCAAGCATGCAGTCAATTCCGTGTTGGCACTTTCAATCAGCGAACTTATCGGCTCACTACACTCCTGCATCATAAGCTCATATGAGTCTTTGCATGTTTCAGCAGAATATCTGGTTTACATTATACGACGTCAAATAAAATTAGCTGACAAACGTGACGGCCAGTTCCAAACATGACAAAGCAAAAAAAAATACAGATTTCATACTCATAATTATTATTTTTGAATAGCGACGGGATCAGTGACCGCTGGCGCTGGAATAAATCTATAAAGTTCTGCCAGCTAATTGAATTTGACCTTGTATTAATTATCTTTAAAAATTCACACGGAAGGAAAAATCCACGGTGAAAGGAATAAAACATAACACTTTCATCGGGCTGTAAGTAATAAAGATCCGAAATAAAATAAGCAATTAATAATATTCATCTTCTACTTACTCCATAAGGCATCGTAAATTTGGAAGGGTCGGTCCTAATCTCGATGAGTACCTACCCATTTTTAATCGATCCCTACGTAAAGGGTCTTCAATTTGTTTAATCCCCTCTCCTTGAATCGCTGATTAGTTTCCGAATAAGTTTTTGCAGGGCGCTTGATTGGATAAATCATATTACTGAATTACAGTGGGTAAAATTCACTGTAATATGATCAAAAAATTTTTATTTCGGATATAGTTTAGCCCGATCAAGAAATAATTAAGATTACAATAAAATAAAGAAACTTTATATTTTAATTACTTCAGAATTGTTAAATAAAAACCATATATACGAACTCCGTATCACGGTACCCACACATACATCGTCTACAATATCAGTATGTACGCGTGTCTGTTCGTGTAACTAGTTCAAAACCCGAGGCGAATATAAATGAGGTCTGCGGCGAATTGAAACAGACTCAATACCTTCATAAGCCCCAGCGTTCGTCTCCTTTCTTTGTCCGACGGAAGTGGAACTTGTAATTAATTGTAATAAGCTTTTGTATTCTTTAGTGGGAAATTAAATAAGTAACGAAACAGTAGTGTAAGTTTAACAATTAAGAACGTCCTGAAGTAGAGAAAACTCGCTTTGGTCGTAAAGCGGAGGGTGTGAAATGGTTGGTGCAGTTCTACATGCCATAAAAGCTTATTGCCTACTAGAACTGCAGCCGCGATAGTTTGCAGTGAAAGTGTCACTACAGTGCTACGGAGTGGCAAACATTCATGCAGATAAATATTCAAAGCATTGCATTGCACAGTTGGCTTAACACACGTACCAGACTTTTTATTTCAATGCCATCAAAAATTGAGTAAACGGTAATAAAGGACGTTGGATATAAATGTGAAATAGTAAGGTGAAACAGTTGTCAAAGAACCTCTGATTTAATTAAAAAAGATTGCCTATTCTTTTTCTCCTCCCTCCCGCAGGTTCATCAACCACGCCAACCAGTAGCGTCATTACGATTGTGGAGCGCGAGGTGACCGCTATCGCGAACGCGACCGCGAATAGTAATCATGCGCATCGAGTCGCATCCCCCATCTCACCTGCGCGTACTCAACCCCCACATTCTGATGTAAGTATAATTTACTTTTTTCTACAACATGTAACGTTAAATGCGCAATAACGAGCAGAATTAATTGAACCACTTTTTAATATAGGTCACATTTTTCAAAAAATCTTCACTAAAAACGTTGCCTTGTCTATTTATTAATAGGTCAAGCAAGCCAATGTCAGCGGCCCGGTGACGACTCCACCCTCGGTAAAGCGTCGTCGTAGACGCAAGAAACGTTCAGAATGGCCAGTAAAACTAAAACAGCACATAAAACCTTTACAAATTTTTTAATGACTTATTTTCTCTCTGAAATAGGTCAATTGAATTAAAAATCAGTTGGGGTGTCTGAGGTTTTGCGCATTTAATGTTATACGTTGTATACCTAATTACATGAATGTTTTGGGAGACATTTGCTCAGCAGTGGGAAAAACTGGTTGAAAAAATATACTGTAACTAAATCCCAAGGAGCAAGGCAGCAAGAAGCAAGGAAAGCATATTATATATGAAAAAGAATAGATTGGATAGATAAATCTAAAACATTATTTAAAGCATGATGCATGAAAGCCCTCATCATTTCTGCGTCAAACCCTTAAGTAGTACTTAGGTGCTTCCAAATGTCTTTAAATGGAAACTTCTGATAAATCAATTCAATACCAACAATGAATTTAACACAATATCAAAATTAATCTCGACACAATTGTGACGCGGACTTACAGCGAGTGGCGTCCCCCGTCTCACTCACAAATGCTCACACCCCACATTCCGAAGTAAGAATAAACTTTCAGATTTCATTAAGTTGTTTATACAAGATTTTCTTGGGGACCGAACTTCTTAGAGATTATGGATTCTTGGAGAAAAGTCATGCGCGGTTTCTGAGAAATGTAGCTACTGTAACAGTACTCTAGAATGTTGTAAATGGTCACAACAGTATCTGATCAACTCATCATCTGCCTAGCCTTTTCCCAACTATGTTGGGGTCGGCTTCCAGTCTAACCGGATGCAGCTGAATAGCAGTATTTTACATGGAGCGACTGCCTATCTGACCTCCACAACCCAGTTACTGGGTAGTACGATACCCCTTGGTAAGACTGTTTGTCAGACTTTCGGGCTTTTGACTACCCGTATTGACTGTCAAAGATCTACGAATGACAGCCGGGACCAACGGCTTAACGTGCATTCCGGGGCACGGAGGGGTCTCGGTATGTAAAAGATGGTCACCCATCAAAAGACCAACCGCGGCAAACGTAGCTTAACCTGATCGATCGACCTGTGAGGCTGTTATTATTTAGCCACGGGCCCCTCAACTGATCAACTGCTGCAACATTAACTACACCTGTTCACTAAGAAAAGTTAATAAAACAAACCTCCTTTTTCTTCAAACTTAAGTTAAATGCATTTGTTACTTTACTACTATTTTTATTTAACACTAGCGCTTCGCCGCACAGCTCAGACAGGCAGTCGCTCCATGTAAAATATTAGTACCTATTCAGCCGGTGAGACTGGAAGCCAGTCTCGGCGTAATTGGGAAGAGGCTAGGCACATATGATGACTAGTGCATCGCTACAATAAATCTACCCCTTCAAAGCTACGGTCTCATCTGACGTATTTTTTACAAATTAATAGGAACTCATTATTAAAATTGAGCAAGCCACAAAAACATAACTAACCCTAATCCGCTAATTTCCCATCAGTTAGTTCATACGCTGCTTTTAGTCCCTCATTAATCTAGCTTTTTATACTTAGGCATGTCTGGCGGCTTTCCAACTGGCCATCCGTGTAAAACTCAGCTACCACCCTTATTAATTAACCAATTAGCCCGAAATCCGCGTTGTGTGTGCTCTTTTAATTTCCCGCCATTAAAGGTTTCGGCAAAAAACGTCCGTGAGTATGGAGGGTGTTTATCCTATACTCGTGGTCGGATACATCAAGTGGAAATGTAATGATGACGCTGTTTAATATTTGTGAAGACTGCTGTTTCGTTGCCATTTCGTGTGATTTTACACGCATTGACAAAATGTTTATACCTAAGTGAAGGTTTAACCAATGAGACATAAAGCCAGCAAGTAATATTATAAAGTGAATACGACTTCGACAGTCCAGAGAAAACTCGCTGATGACTCCTATGACGATCTTTCAGCTGGTTAGTTGTACCTATTAGCATGTTAACTAACATTTGCTCAAAGAGGCTTAGTTGTAATACACCGTTATAATTCAAACAACAACAACAGTCGAACGACATTCCAAACGCTGACAAAACACTGCAACTATCTCAAACAACAGCACTTCATCAGTACATAACTCGAGCCTTCAACATTGAAACTTCTCCAATACAATAAATTACTTGAATTACACTCGAGCAACTTTTTACGGTGTTTTAGGGTGAACTTTCGAGGCAAGATTTTAAGGTTGATTAAAGTTTTTACTATGTTACTTATTAGTTATAGCTTTACACAATAAATATTATCTTATAATTGAATATTTTCTCAAATATAACCAATTATAAGATAGTACTCGTAGTGTTGTGTGATAGTTTGTGGTTTCTGCCTGTCCATACGGGAAATAGGCGTGAGATTATTTATGAATGCGTTTTGTTAAAAATGTGATAAACAATGATTTATAGCTTCAGGCGAAAAGAGAATTAAATGAATGACCTATTCAATGTGAAATTACATTGAAAATGTTACACACGGGAGTGTTCGTACGAAGTAAATACTTTATTTTCAGTCTATGAAAAACATCTAACCAACAACAAAACTCTGTTACAGTCAAGCAACGGATCAGACAAGTCGATCGCGACTTCAAGCAGTACCAACTGTGACTCGAGCCCACCCTGCACCCCGCCCGCGCCCCCCACACCCCCTGCAAGACCCAAACCCAAGAGCAGTAGCAAGCCCAAGTCTTGTACGGTAAGATACCAAAGTTTTTATTTCTTTTTTGAGTACGAATATGACAGGCTATCCCTTAAAAGTACTACAAGAGTGCGCTTTCAATGTCATCTTACTCTGTGATGACAAAAGTATGAAATACAATTGTTAGTCCATAAAATCAATGAACTATTAAACGAACCTAGTATTCCTATGAATTCGAAATGCACATGAATAAAGTCTTCAATTATTTGAAATAAAACAACGGGCAATATGGTAAGTTTACTCTTTAGAAAGTGACAGTGAAAGTTACCCAAACCTCATGAGCTTGTCATATTCATACTCTAAGATATTCCTGCTTTGTGATAAGGAAAGGCTACAAGAAAAATACTGCAAAGACTAGCAAAGCGAACAGGAGCAAGCCCAACACTTGTTCTGTACGATAACAAACCTTTCTACCTATTTATGTCAAAGAAAGGAGAAAAATACGGAGCTTAAACAACACTAAGAACTCTCTTTGTTAATTAGTAGGATTGTAATTTGTTTCTTCGAGTGCCGTCGTCATCTTCAAAACATCTCAAGCGTTAATTTTTTCTCATTACCAACCCGTGGTTCATTACCATTTTATTTTAAAAGGACTTTTAATATCCTATTTGTTTATCTCTCTCAACTCTAAACTGAAGTAATTACTAAAATATAAACGGAGAGGAGAAACTCGTTATATCCCCTGTTTGTTTTAGCATCGCGGCCCGTAACAATAGCCCGGTAAAACTTTAGAACAAAAATACCGATTCCCGAAGAAGGAGTTACTGGTCAGCCGTCCTCAACTCAAATAATTTTCATCCCACATTGACCACCGTAACTAACAGCGCACGACAAACAATAACACATCTGGGCGAAAACAAAACGGGCTACGGCGTAGCGTGTAACAATACTGCTACGCTACGTAGTCGACCGCAAACTTCTACGGAGTTTCGTAGCGGACGCGGCAGTAAATCCTATGTAGGACTTGTACAACAATTCAGCCCACGTTGTAGATTGTGTATCGTTAAGTAACCACCGCACACATTTATCTAAGTACACACACATATGTTATAGTCTTTTATATGTGTACATATAAGTCTCGGGTAAACTATTTATAACTTGGTCGAAGACATTGCATTGTTGTAAAGGGTCTAGTTCGCCAACAAGATTAAATTATAAATCAATCTTTGCTTATTGGACACAGTTCTAATCTTGTACTTGTATTTTGGCAAAGTAAAATCTTAGACAGTGTACATAATGGTCTGTTGTTAAAGTAGACTTTTAAATTCCAATGTGTTCACTAAGTTAGAAAATGAAATTACAAAAATCAGAAAAGTAAGCTCATAATTTAAATTCCATAAATCAAGTTACCGACTTACTTTAATGCAAATAAATTAAATAGTAGCTTATGTTCTAAAGCTACGTGAAAATCTCTCAAATCTTTTTCGCCGTCTAACTTTCTAAACATTTGCTTTCCGCTCAAAATATTTTAGAACCTCGCCACCATCAAAACTCATCGCACTTACGTGGAAATAACGAGATATTTTATTCAACAAAACGCCCGTCAAAATATTTTTCCTCTAACAACACAGGAAAATAACAACCCAGTATTATTGAAACTTCCCTCAACAATATTATACCTATATTACAGCTGTAAAGTCGCCAAAATTAACCGTTGAAACTTCAAAGCTGCAACTAGAATATAATTGAGTATTATTAAATGCAATCCAAGTAGAATTATTAGTCCTATGGAGTATTTCTATTATGAAAACAATGTAAGTGGACCGTGGGAAGTAGGGTGGCTGGGATTCTTATGCAAATGGCAATACATCGCGGATCGAAGTGCGAATCGCCGGTGGGTTCCATCGGCCATTCATCAGCCTTTGTAAGGGTTTAATAATTCAGGTGCGACCGCGGACTCGCGGACGCACCCCTACCATGATTTAGATGCGATTTCTGTGATTCGTGAGAAGAATTCTGACGATGACGAAGCCTATGTTTCTGAGCTTTAACATGACAGTTAAAAACATCTAACCAGTTACATCATAATACTACACTGTACTTAAAAAGTATAATCATTTAACCCACATCTCACACCCCAATTTAATCGAACCTAACAGCCAATGGTGTCTCGTGGTAGAGGGTTTGCGAATACGGTCCCGCATACATCGCACGTCCACCTGTTCTCGTCCCATAGGCAGCTTCAAGGGCTCTAGTTTGAACCGGCTATAACCGGTTTTATCGCATTGTATCGAACTAGATTCGGTAACATTTTGCACTGCTATAGGGGGCTATTTCAATAGCAGTTACGCTGAGAACTTTCCAATGAGAAATGTTTTATTATTAGATGTCGGGACTGTTAACTTATTACGATATTTTTTTTGTTTGGATTGGCACCTGTTCTTCAATAAAAATTAATCATAGAACATCTGTCAATGATGTTATTTTTAGAGGTTTTTGACGCCTTGAATGTTTTAAAGTAAGTAGGGTTAGTTATCTTTTGTGCACTTTAAAATGTGTCCGAAAAAATATGCTCTAAAAAATCTGCTATTTAGGTATACACTTTGGGCATACGACATCAATTCAAAATGTAGTAGGTATGTACCTACATTAATAACGTACGTGCATTTTGTGTTTGTTAAAAATAAAATATTCTACATGAAGCATGAACAAATTACTCCGAATATACAAATATTTCGCCAATCTGACTGCACACGATCAATTTAAAATATGATCCCGATAACCAATGTTCCGCTACATTCTACAAAACGAACGAATCAAAACAAACATAGCATAAATAATTTCACCGCACACTCATTAAAACTACGCAGATAGGAATTCAGTTGATTTACTTGCGGAAAATTCATTTTAGACCACCAGGTTTTACACAAACAACAAAAATATAATCACACAAATAATTAAAACAGGACTTGCGATACACCAGCATCGACCGCTCGAAAATAGTCCCTCTTAATACGGGTTAGGGGTTTAGTTTGTATTAATTTTGTTTGGGGTTTTGACAGCAGGGGGTCAGCGTTAAATAGGCATTGCAGACCAGGTATGTTCATTAAAAGCACTCACTTTGATCGGAACCCTGATTCGACGTCACAAGCAGAAAGCAATAAAGCCGCTTCCACACGGGCACATAATTACGAGCGGTCCAATGTACTCCACGGATATAATTCCCTCAAAGCATTGACAAAGGCTTTCAGTGTAAAGCGGTCGTTTCATTATTGAATACCTGTGTATTTGCCGACGGTATTTATATTGTTTATGTGGGGTAGCTTTCATTGAATGCCATTCGAATTTTGATTGAAATGCGCGCTTGAACATGAATATATCGATCAGCTAAATTGATTCAACGTTGCAAATAGTTTCAATCTACCTAGCGGAGGAAAAGTTCTCCACAACCCAGTTACTAGGTAACACGATACCCTTTGATAAGACTGGTTGTGACTTCTGACCCGTAACGACTGTCAAAGATCTACGAATGACAGCCGGGCTGACTGACTATTACATAATAGACGAATATTAATTTTAGCTAGGCACTAACAAACAATTCAAAGTGGCCTAACATAAATCTTTTTGAACAGATTTTACCAAAGAGCTTTCGTGGGTGAATATCACACTGCATTTGTTTTGTCGTGATAACTGGATATTGAAACCGAAACCTTTGAAAACTTTTTTTGTAATACAATAAATATTCCACATAAACGGTTTTTGATGAATGAAATTCGCACAAATGGAACTCAGAAGTTTTTAAATGCAATACTGTAAATGTACGGATTCATTTTACAGCGTGTTTGTCGGAAACAGAAAGAGACTTAATTTGAATTGGTGAATTTTTATATATATACAACGTGTAACGTTAAATGCGCAAAACTTGAAAATAGTTTGATCAGAATAACGAGCACAATTAATTGAACCACTTTTTAATATAGGTCACATTTAAAAAAATCTTCATTAAAAACGTTGCCGTGTCTATTTATTAATAGGTCAAGCAAGCCAATGTCAGCGCGGCGCAGCGGCCCGGTGACGACCCCTGCCTCGGTAAAGCGTCGTCACAGACGCAAGAAACGATCAGAATGGCCAGTAAAACTAAAACAGCACATAAAACATTTACAATTTTTTTTATGACTTATTTTCTCTATGAAATAGGTCAATTGAATTAAAAATCAGTTGGGGGGTCTGAGGTCTTGCGCATTTAACGTTACACGTTGTATATACATTATATAAAATATGATACATTATTTTGTGGAAATAAAAATATAGAAACCTTTAAAGTACAGTTATTTATACCTAACAATATGTACAGAGCTAGGTACTTCCTTCTCTGAGCCCTTCTTTGAGGAGCTGGGGTGGATCGAACAATCGAATTTCCTATCCGTACGCAAAATACACGCTTTGACGTGGAGTTGCGTACACCAGCCCGTCTTACCATTACCATACATAACAATAGATTTGGTAGAAAGGTGCAAGTGATGTAAATATAGTACCTATTTATCTGAGCTGAAAACCTCTGTGTTATAAGTTACCGGGCAACATTTGCTTTTAGTTGAAGATAATTGAACATCTACGTAAGTTTATATTCTCGTATCAGTAGGAATTGCTTTGCCTCGCCATTAATGTTTTTCCAAAAATAAAAGAACGACTCACTGAACAAAAAACACGTACACATTTCCGCAACTGCGCTTTAACTGTAATCCGACCGCGTCGGTTCACCACTTTCGCGGTTTACCACTTTTCAACTTTATTACAAAGAAACTATTTAATTCCAAACTTTATTCCTTTTCAATAAGGTCTACAATCCCTTGATTATTTAATATTAATAAAGCTTTCAATATTGGAGATCACGTAGACATTTTCCGAGTACAACTCGATAGCCTCTCGAATTTCGTCTGGGATCGATTTGTGTTAATAACAATGGGTTTGCTGTGTCAGGAACACATCGCCGGCGGGCGGAGGCACATCACCGTGGCGGGGGTCAGGGTGCGTTTCCACAGAAGCGGAGCTGGGCGAAGCGGAGCAGAGACGTGCAGGAATCGACTAATCATAATGGTTGAAATACTCATCGCGTCACTCGTCTCGTCTGTGATTGGACGATTCCTACACGTCTCCGCTCCGCTCCGCCCAGCTCCGCTTCTGTGGAAACGCACCTTTAGGTAGCAGTGGGCTCGAGACGTCAGCCATAATTATGGGCCCGTTGCACACCGTTGTAATAGAACACGTTTGGCGCCTGACATTCACGTCGGTGATCGGCTTTCATGTCATCGGAGCATTATATATGTGTGTAGTTTATTATTGTCTCGGCTGTTCAGCTTAATTGTATCATCTGCGGTTGATGGAGGATAATACGCAGCTTTTGTTCAGTGTGCTGGCCGAGAGTTGTTGCCCTTCAGGTATTATTTGAAATATTGCTTTAGTACGTACTTATTGTTCTATCAAGCTTTTCAATAATTCTATGTACCTCACTTACTTAAATACCTCTAGCTTTAGGCAAAGTTACAAGTACTATTGTACAGACGCCAGCACATCAAGCTACCCGAAACTGACAAATTTTCCAAGTCAACCTCTAAAATAATGCTTTAGCGATAAAGTTGAAAATCTATTAAAGAAATTTGACAGATTGTTGTAGCTTGATGTGCTGGCGACTGTACGTTTCACCGATTATTATTAAATTCCAAACTTAAATGTGAAGCCTATTTCGATTGACTGGGCACAATTCCAAACTTAGTCGCTACTGGGAATTTCAAATAAAAAACCCCAATATCACTTTGCCTGACCTGGTAAACGAACTCGAGACCCCACTCTAGAAGGCTGGCTAGCGGCCAATAGACTTTGCTAAACGCACGTCGACTTGTCATCTAAACCTGCCTTAACATTTTAGAGACAAAAGCTTGAAAATTGTGTTTCTTAGAACCGTGCCATTGGGTGAAATTGCATTGCAGTATTAGGGGCAGCACACAAAGAGCTGTTTGCTACGTAAACTCGATTAATATAGAGAGTCCGTAAACAGCCAATCTAAAATTAAAACCATTTGCGCTTAATTGTGCTGCAATCAAGGTTGCTAGCTGGTAAAAGTTTTTGTAATTTCACTTGTTGTTTTGTATCTGTTAGTGATATTTTGAAACTTGCAGTCGTATATATCAACTTAGTAGATAGTAGTTCGTATGACCGGCCTTTTGTTCTTTCCGTGAAAAACTACGGTTTTTACGCCGTGTGTAAGTCACGGTCGTCAGTGTTCTATGGATGCTTGCTGACGGACGCGTCTTTTCTACGGCGCGGTTAATACGCCGTACCGTAAAGAAATCCGTGCCGTGTACAATGAGCCTAACGCTACGTTCAATTACGAAAGGCATACGTATCTAGGCATTTAGCACAAATAACAAGGTCTAAACTTTTCTTTAAAATATCAAAGGCTCACCGATTGACATAGTAACCTAACCCACCAAAAACATAATAGGACTTTTGTCTAATATTTTCACATTCACATTTAATTTTTACAAGTGCATTTAAAGGGCATTTTATTGCTGGAAGCTCATATTGAAAACGCGTTCTTGTTTAATAGTGAAACATTATTTGGTGGCTGGAACTTCTAAGTTGAATACAGTTACTGAACAACTGACAGCCCTGACAGCGTGGCGGGTTCATTATTGTTACAACTCTATAGAGCTCCATGCGAGGGTTATATTTTATTTTTAATTTTATTTTTGTAACATAAATACGTGTTGGTGTTTTTAATGTTAATATGGACTGAAAACCTTATATTATGATGTGTCAGAAATGATTGTAATAGTAAGTATTGGAATAGCTTTTACTGTAATAGTCTTAAAATAATAATTTAGTTAGACAGTCACTTTAACGTCAACGATAACTTTCATACTACGCTAGATACACACAAAAGTTTACACAGAAATCTTCTAAACAATTTTATTCACACTCTTCTACACTTAGAAACTACGCTCAGTATTCACATCCCACAATATAACATAACACTACAAACATATTTCCGTCGTTCCTAAACTGTCACCATACAAAATAAGAACTCATTTTTCTTTCAAAAATACGCGGGAATTTTCAATAGAAACCTGTAGAACCAATTTTCGGCGCGGTCAATACATGTTTAGCGGCCCCGCTGGGCGAAGCGCTCAATAAGTGAAGATTGGGCTCGCCACCTCTGCAATTTTTGACACGGACCGCAAATTGCATTTGCTGCCTCTAAGGACCAGTCTTTCTTACCTGCATGAGGTTGTAACACACTATGGAATGTGTACTTATATTTTTAAAACACGAAAATCTTGCTCCAGAGAGTGGTTGTATGACGACGGTAGTAAAATTTACTACTATTTCGGTAGTTTTTACTTGGGAACATACCTTTTCTCCCGGTAAAAATGCGGGAATGATACCACTTTGCCCCTCGTTTCTCATTCATTCATGATAAGTATTTGTCGTGTCATGCTTCCATGCTGGTCACTATTGATGTAAGCCAGAATCATATTACAGTGACAATATTTTTCTTTAGTGAAATGAATATTTTTTCCCTTGATCTACTTAAAGTTTTAGTAAACGAAAATGTATTCCGCTGCAGGCATTTTCCTAATCAGCCTTTTAAAACTATTTGTTTATTGCACACTAAACTAATAGAATGTTAGGCTACAATTTTATTATATTAATAGGTAGGTATACTACAAAAAGTAAGTAACGCCGTAATCCAATTTTCATCCCACAATTTTACGTCAGTCGTTCGAAGACAAATAAAGATAATAAAATCTAAAAACTCGAACACAATGTCACGTGAGTATTTTAGAGAACAAAGAACGCTAGTGTGTCCTCGTCTCAAACCACGTCCCAAAAGAATTCGTCGCTGTCTCTTATCGAATTCTACGTCTTTGTACATACCACCAACTCCGCTCCAAATTCGATTCTTTTTCAGCTGTCATCTTCTCGAACATCTCATGGACTTTTGATTTTTTCACCCCTCTGGTGCAAGGAAATACGTCAAAGTTTCGCCCGAGATACAATCGCCAATATTGAAAATAGAAAATGAACATTTGCCCTGCAAAACTTTTAAATATTAATTTCTGTTACTTTTAATGGGGGCGGAAAAAAACGAAACTCAAAAGTGATATTGGTTTTGAGATTCCCGTGTCAGATTTTACTCCAAAACTTATCAATGCTCATTTATTACATTTTGTCAATTTGAAGTGTATAAAACACTATCTGGATTAACTGGGAAAATAACATATTCGTAGCCTGGCCTAATCCCCGAAACACGTACGTTGATTAAAAACGGTGGCAGCCCTTCAGGAGTGAGATCCAACAATAATTCATAAGTTTTAGCTAGAAAGGGGATCGTTTATAAAGACGGTGTCATTGTTTTAGGCCGACGTCGCGATCCCGCTCGACTCGCTCCATTAATAATCTAGGGTGACAACGACGCAGGTGCGGCCCGCTCCGCGCCGATAAACGTCCCGATGCATAATTGAAGACGTGTACCTAACGTAGCACTTACGTGACTCCCTGTATCTTCTAAGCGTAACATCAACTTAAAGCACGTGTTATAGATGGTTTTCTAATACCATCTCCGACAGTCTATAAAAAATATGTTTTCACTAAGCTGTTTACAAAACTCAAGCCGGTTTCACACGGATCAAATGTCGCGAAAATACTTTTCTATTTCAAAGAAATGTCTTTTGAAGTATATTTTTCTTTGACACGTTCGTTTTGGTAACCCTCAAATGCGGGCTGTAATTTAACGTTTGGAAACTTGCTAAATAGAATTACGTTTCGTAATAACGGTAGGTAATACTGTTGAGACTGTACAGTGTAACAGCAAAACGAACACAAACAATTAAATTATTTAATTAAAAGACGAACAACTTCAAAAGGGCACCCTATTATAAAAAGTGGAAACTTTTGACCTTTTCTAACGCGTAGTGACCTGTGACCTCTGCGCCACGTGGCCTAGTCACCCCTCGACTTGAATGCCAGACTTTACGTGACCCTTATTTGTTGGCTTCCAAAAATCAGCATTTTTAATTTTTCACACGACATCTAACAATAGAGGCGAGTTATTCTGACACACTCCGCGTCTTTGTAAGTTGCTTAAGAAGTTCTATGAAACATTTTCTTTAATAAAAAAGAACTTTATCACAAAGTGGCATATTAAATAATAATGAAATATTAAACCGTGTTTTACTACATTATTTATTTTTATGCAGTACGGAGAACTTCAACCAAAGTCACAGAATGACAATAACTTTTCATTTGAGGGTCTAAAAATAAAACCCTGGCTAGCCGATAAAGACAAGTTATTTTCAAGCGTATCAAAGCTTTCATTGGCCTAAAATCCAATTTCATTCGTATAAAAGCACTTGCTATAAAATTATATCTAACTCCCAACAATAAAAAACTTTTATGAAAACTACTCTACCTACTGCTATTCAGCTTTTATTTTACAAGCTACAATTTCGACAGAAATAAGTAGAATTATGGCAGTTTCTTTTAAATAGCAACTCGGCTATAAAAGTAATTCTATAATTCTTTTCACTCGTATTCGTAATTGAATAAAATTAATATTCTCACAAGAAAATAATAATGTTTTAGTCCAAATAGAGTGTTCTATTAAGTATATGCAAATTGGTCTTCATACAAACTGCGCTGCTTTTGTTACCGGTCTGGTCAGCTATCTCGATTCGCGAGCTTGGAAATTAATCGAGGGGTCATCTCTTCTTCGATATCTTTCCCATTCACTGTATCTTCATTTTATGTTCGAGTCCCATGAGATGAACATCATAGTCTCGTCGCGAAGTAATTCGTGTTAGGTCGAAATAATTTTGGCGGCAGCAGTGAACGGGTTATGTGTCTGGCATTGCGTGGAACGGCTTAGTACTTAGTCGTGAATAGCCAAGTGCAAATATGGACAATTGGATAACGGAACTTTTTCAAGCGCACACATTTATTAAGCCTATCAGTAAGCCAATTCATAAGGTATGTAATTTTTATTATTTTCTCAAGTGAGCCTGCAAGATTAAATAATTTATGAAGATTTTTCTTTGATGACTTAATTTTTTAATCAAATTATATGTTCTGATAACTTAAAAGAGGTCCTAATTAATGCAGGTCTAATAAGATTATGAACTGAGGCCCTTTTCAGTCTTTAGGAGTCTGCCACGTGTTTATGCAAACTACCAACATTTTATCATTAGGTTGTGTATACGCAGAAGGCGAATGTAAAAGCTAATTTATAAATTCCATCTACAAGATAAGATGCAAGAAGCTCCGCATTTTTTTTAGCTAAATTGAGTACCATTTGCGAACTGCGCAACAATAACGAGAGAACGGTTCAGACCAAAAAAGCACAATACTAGAGCCAACTGCAGTTCGGATGATGTATAGCAAAAACGCTACAGCCAGCTCTACAGACCATCTGCTCTCACCTCCACATTAACCTAACGAGCCAGTCCTAATGGCGCGTTAGGGCTGCTCCCGCGAAAAAAGCTTCAAATCAAATAAATTACGCTCCCACGACCCACTTTTAACATATGTCCTCTGTACCGTTATTAGTCACGTGACAAAAAGCGTTTATCTGTACAAATGAAGACGTAATACAGCGTTTTGTTTGTGCGTGGCAACCCTGACAACTGTGACGTCATTAGTGCGGGTCCCAATGTGTTTAGTTTAAGTGGTTGAATACTAGTTTAGAGTTTTCGTGTATTTCGTATTCGTGGCAATAAAACCAAGTGTTTGCAATATTAGTTTGTAAAGTTTTACGCTATAACAGTTGCCAGTATAAGCCTGTGTTGTTTGCGTAGTCTGGAAGACTGAATAACCTGAATTGGCATGTTCCATTGTTTTATATTCTTAATATCATACATATTTATATAGGTAACGATAGAAACATATTTTCGACGGTTGGTATGCGTGATATATTACAAATCAGCTGCACAATGGGTACCAAACTTAAAAAAAAGGACGACCTCTTTTTAAATCTGAAGGTCCATTCCCGTAGTTAAAACGTTCAAAATGTAGTAGCAATCTTATCTTAGCGACAATTGATATCAAAAACTTGTCAAAGATAGTAGGAAATTTAGAGGTAGGTACAAAAGAAACAGAGGAAAAGTTTGAGACTGAGATCAGCACCCTAATTGCGTAAAAATCTGTCTTCTCAGCAACGTAAATAAAGCAAATAATGTTTATTTATTTATTTATTTTTGTAGGGAAAACAAACAGTGGTATACTAAAAATATACAAAGTGTCTTGAACATACATATGACTTAACAAATATACTACCCACTACATTTTCCACAGATTACTACTTGTTGTTGAACTTTAGAAATCAAAGCCATTCCCGCAGTTCACACCAACAATAGGAATGGCTTTGATTTTACCCAATTACCCCGCATAATTCGAACGATCCTAAAAATACGGGAATCGCCCTCTGATTCTTCAACAATGGTGCGGATTCTGTTGTTCACAAACTAAACTATATTTAATTTCAGTGCATCTTTTTCTTTCTATTTTATTATGAAAAGGACAGAAGATAAATATTAGTTTAGTCCTATCAAATTAAGATACTCCAGACGAGTTTAGACGTCATTAAAAAATTGGCTACTTAAAATAAGTCAATTTACGTCAGGCGCTGACTAATTTGACAGGACTAAACTAATATTTATCTTCTGTCCTTTTCTTAATGAAATAGAAAGAAAAAGATGCACTGAACTTAAATTTAATTTAGTTTGTGAACAAGAGATACGACGCCATTATTGAATTTTTCTTCATAATATGTTCTTCACAATTGGTAAGTGCAGACGTTCAACTCTATGGAATGTACGGTTTTCATCTATAACAGCTTTAATATTTGTTATGTCTACCCTTTTTAACAAAAAATGTCGTTTCAATTGAAATAGAAGACATTCCTTTATATTTATGCGGCGTTTCTCTGTCTCATTGGATTAATTCAGGTTATTGTGTTTTTATCAAGAATTTTTATCGTTGACGTATGTCAGTTCTCGTTAAATTGGCTGTATTTTGGCAGAAGATGATGCTAATATTATTGAGAGCATACGTCGTTTGGAGGGGCCCGTGGCTAAATAATAACAGCCGCACAGGTCAATCGATCAGGTTAAGCTACGCTTGCTGCGGTTGGTCTGTGGATGGGTGACCATCTTTACATACCGAAACCCCTCCGTGCCTCGGAAAGCACGTTAAGCCGTTGGTCCCGGCTGTCATTCGTAGATCTTTGACAGTCGTTACGGGTGTCAGAAGCCCGAAAATCTGACAACCAGTCTTACCTAGGGGTATCGTATTACCCAGTAACTGGGTTGTGGAGGTCAGATAGGCAGTCGCTCCATATAAAATACTGGTATTCAGCTGCATCCGGTTAGACTGGAAGCCGACCCCAACATAGTTGGGAAAGGGCTAGGCAGATGATGATGATGACGTCGTTTTTATACTGATGCTTATGGTTTCAAATATACATACTACGAATGAAGGTGTGAATATGCAGGGTGGTATCTACATCGACGCGCAATTTTGTTATTTAACCTTTTGAATGTCTTAAGTTACACAGTTCGACATAAGCAATTGTCTTTCTATTGTGACTCTAATTACGGCATTCGATGAGTTAATAACCGAAGAATCTTCGGTTATTAACTCATCGATTGCTGCTCCATACATTTGGACCGCGTAGGACTTTTCTAAGAAACCTTTGCCCAGCGGTGAGGCATTAACGGATAAAAGAAATAGTAAAACTACATTTTGTAAATAGAAAAAAAAACTACTGATATTCGTCGAGTTAGGCAATAAAATTACTTCAACTTACGGTCAGTAAAAAATCTGGTAAACGCTCAGGTAACAAAATGAAAGACGCATGGGTTTCATAAATCTAACTGATTCAATTGATCTAGTGACAAGATGATTCTGTATTTGATTTATGCCAGGTATGCACGGGCTGTTTGAACAACTTGGCTAAATAATAACAGTCGCACGGGTCGATCGATCAGGTTAAGCTACGCTTGCCGCGGTTGGTCTGTAGATGGGTGACCATCTTTACATACCGAGACCCCTCCGTGCCTCGGAAAGCACGTTAAGCCGTTGGTCCCGGCTGTCATTCGTGGATCTTTGTCAGTCGTTACGCGTAGTCAGAAGCCCGAAAGTCTGACAACCAGTCTTACCTAGGGGTATCGTATTACCCAGTAACTGGGTTGTGGAGGCCAGATAGGCAGTCGCTCCATGTAAAATACTGGTATTCAGCTGCATCCGGTTAGACTGGAAGCCAACCCCAACATAGTTGGGAAAAGGCTAGGCAGATGATGATGCACGGGCGGTTTTTTAAACGCGGTTTTTTTTTATCGCTTACTTGATATTCAACTCTCGGTGTTGAGCCGAGCCTTGAAAAGCTAAGAGAGCATTCATTGTTTGTTTCTTTCATTCTTTCTTTCATTCATTCTTTCTTTCTCATTCATTCCCGCGCGTCAAAAATATACACTTTTGGATTTTCAACTCTCCACGCTAAGCAGTGCGTTGAAAATCTAAGCCGCGATAAAAAAAATCGCCCGTGGGTATGAGGGCTTGTAAAAGAAAAATGATCTTTAGCGATCGTTCCAACTTAAACAATAAGCTACAGCGGTTTCGTGGTCCGCTAATGATTTACGCTATAAGCATAATAATAAAATATTCCTTTTGATCTCTACATATGTTATATATATATATCTTTTAAGTACCTAGTACTTCTTGACAGGCCTACACTGTCCTCCCATACCTGTCAAAACTGTAAATTAAAAACATTGTAAAAAAACAATTTATTAAAATACGTAAATAACTGAATTTTTAAAAGATTAACCGTGGATTTTCTTGCCGGCTCTTCTCCGTAGAAAATTACCAATTATTGGAATCGTGCATCTGCTAGTAGCTTTTGACGTTTCATAAGGGCTCGAGTACGAGTAGGTTTATGTGAAACAAAATATTTTGATTATGCTTTTTGATTTTGACCGCAGCATATTAATACTATATTAATATTATTATTATCTTTATGTTTAGTAGTCCGAACCGCAATAAGTGTAACTTTCATAATTGGTTATTTGTAGCACGGGTATTAATTAGGCTTTTGCTCAATTAATAATGAAGCGGGTATCGAACGAAACTAGCGAACTGTGGCCAATAAGAATAGTCGTTAAACTAATTAAATAATATTTTGTTTATTAAGATTATGTGGAATCGCACACGGACAGTTTTTTTGTGGCACTATACTGAGGATATTGACCGATGAGAACCGATCGACTGGGACATAAAAAAGATTTTTCGAAAACCAGTGACCCACAAAACATAGGGTCGTTCACAGAATTTAGAAAACAGAGAGAGAGATTTATTTTCTGTAAGTAGGTTTGTACCGACGCCAGCACATCAAGCTACCCGAAACTGTAAGATTTTCCCAATCAACTTTGAACCTTATACTTTAGCGCTAAAGTTGAAAATCTATTACAGAAATCTGATAGATTGTTGTAGCTTAATGTGTACAAACACTTTTACATGTTAATCATATTTTTTTTTTTAAATAGATGAGGTCAGCGTTTCCTATCTGATTATTCTGAGAAAAAAGGCCGAAACAAACTCAAAGGCCTCTTTTAAAGTCCAGACATAATCTTGGTCAGATCATGTGAAGACCATGTAGATTAAATAATATGGCTTCACCAAAGGCTGTTGTACAACCGACGCCGGTGTCACTTTATTAAAACACATATTTACAGCGTGGGAGGAGGCCCAAGATGCCATAGGAATCTTTTGTGACCTCTCCAAGGCATTTGACTGCGTTAATCATGAAACCTTGCTCTTGAAACTTGAGCATTACGGATTAGGTAAACTTGCGCTCAGTTTAGTAAAATCTTATTTAAATGATAGACAACAAAAAGTTCAAATAAACGGGGTCAATTCACTTGGTTTAAAAGTAAAAATGGGTGTTCCACAAGGCTCGATATTAGGTCCTTTCCTCTTTTTAGTATATATTAATGATCTACCCCATTTATTAAAAAACCAACCAAAAATGGTGTTATTTGCTGATGATACTTCCTTAATTTTTAAGATAAATAGACGTGCATCAAATCTTGACGACGTAAATAACGCCTTACTGCAGGTGCAAAATTGGTTCACTGCTAATAATTTAGTGTTAAATGGAAAAAAAACTAAATGCATAAGATTTGCTTTACCAAATGTTAAAAGTAGTGATTGTGACATAGTATTGAATAAAGAGAAACTAGAATTCGTCGATAAAACTGTTTTCCTGGGGATCACGCTCGACTCAAAGCTGCAATGGGGTCCTCATATAACATCTCTTGCAGGACGGCTTAGTTCAGCAGCATATGCTGTAAGAAAAATCCGTCAATTTACTAATGTAGATACCGCGAGACTAGTCTATTTCAGTTACTTTCATAGTATCATGTCTTACGGTATTTTACTATGGGGACGGGCTGCAGATATCGAGTCTATTTTTATTCTGCAGAAAAGAGCCATCAGAGCAATATATGGCCTCCGCAGGCGCGATTCTCTAAGGGAACTGTTTAAGGATATTAATATCATGACGGTACCTTGTCAATACATCTATGAAAACATCATGTACGTAAGGAAAAATCTAAATCTTTTCACTAAAAGAGGTGACAGACACACCTATAGGACCAGAAATAGGGACCAATTAGTTCAACCAGGCTTCAGACTGGCTAAAGTAGACTCATCCTTCATGGGGTACTGTTTAAAATGCTACAATAAAATACCTCCCCACATACTCCAACTCAACGAAACTAAATTCAAATCTTATATAAAACGCACACTATGCAGCCAAGCATATTATAAGTTGGGGGATTACATCGCTGACAAAAATGCTTGGTTCACCGCTGGTCCTGCTCCACAAGGGCGCATAAACTAATTAATTAGCATTCGAAAATAAAGTTGTGAGCTGCTGAAGATTGAAAAAACTATCTTTGTATTGTATAAATTCAATCTCTTAATATTGTATAATTGCATAACACACGTGTGAGCACTATGCAACTAAACTATAAAGCTACCATTTACTGGGTACGTCTTTCATTGACTTGAATGTGCCCTGGCGGCTGAGGGTATGTCATGCTCACTCAAATGTCTCGCTGGTGGTGGCGTGTGTGTTGGATCATTGAGTTCCCTTCAAAATGGTTGAGCTAAATGGTGCTGATCCATACGTCATGTTCGTGAACGGGCGCCGCCAGTAGGGACTGGTCATCTCTTAGCTGCCACGGCTTATTTTAATTTTAATCTAAGTATTTTCATTTCTGAATTGTTATTTTTTTTTGTTTTTGTTTTTATCTTTTTTAGTACGGGCGCTTTTAACGTGCACGTCTTTCCACATCGTTCTCACATGTATTATTTCAACTTGAATGATGTAACCAAAATTTTGTAACGATTTTTATGATTTAAAAGAGTGTCCGTGGAGTTTCTTGCCCGTTCTTCTCCACAGGTACCTACTACGCTTTGGAATGGGCAACTAGCTTCATCTTTCTGACTGACCGACCCCTTGACAATTCAAAAGTGCCTGTAATTGGTTTACTTGAAATAAATGCTTTGAGTTTGATTGGTGTCTGAAATGGTCTTTTGAGGAAAGAACCACACAGATTGAGTGGACCTGTGCAGTCAGTGCACGCATTTGTCAAAAATCGTGCAGCTCAACTCAGAACTTGAACAGAACCTCACGATTCGACGACCACTTTTGTGTGGCAAAAGCTTTAAAAGCATATCTACATATACATACATACAAATAAATAAAATGGAAGTATCTCTTTGTAATGTCAAAATAACAGCTTTTTACTAAATTTATAAGAAAGTAACGGAAGGTACTAAACACATGTTTTTAAATTTTTGTCTACCTGTATTTTCCGGCTAATCTCCACACTCCGCATGATAGGACTTTCAATGGCAGATAGCTGATGTTATACGGAGTAACTTAGGCTACTTTTATTTTAAAAAAAAAATTGGAGTTCCGCAAAAATCAAAAAATCAAACCCATGAAATTCAATTTGTTTTCCGACATGCACGCCAACGAAGTCACGGGCACAGCTAGTTTGCGTAACGTAAGTGTCCTTAAACACTGCAATAATAAGAGAGCACAAGAGAAAGTATTCTTTGTGGCAGGTACAGACGCCAGCACATCAAGCTACCCGAAACTGTCAAATTTTCTCAATCAACTTTGAACCTTATGCAGCGATTAAGTTGAAAATCTATTAAAGAAATTTGACAGATTACGATACTAGAAATATGAAATAACGTATGGGACATTTTGTCGAAAATGAGTTATATATTAAAACTACAGGCTTTATTGTTTTCTTGATATTTTAGCTTCAAAGAATGAAGAAATCTAAGAAACTTTGTCCTAGAAACTTTTTACGTAAAACATATAGTTAAAAAATTATAATCAGTTTTGTAAGAAAAATATCTTATTTTTGCTCTCCTGAAAACCTTGGTTTTGTCCCTTACGTTATTTCATAGGTAATAGGTAATACGGGCTGGTGTTACCTATTACCTATGAAATAACGTAAGGGACAAAATCAAGATATTTTTCTTACAAAACTGATTATAATTTTTTAAACTAAACTCGCATCAAGTTAACGAGAATCATTATTATCATACGTTTCAAGTTTATACAATACGTCTTCACGACTTTTAAGGGAATAAGTCGTTTAACAATCATCTACCTTCACCTGCTCGAACTGCGCCAGTCAGGGCCCAAGGGCATCGTTCAAGTATTATTGCTTGCAAGACGACAATAGCGCCGGAAAGTTTCGGGTGCCGCCCTAACCCACCCGTAATACCATTAAGCTTGCTCACCTTCTGTTTCTCTGAAATTGGGTTCTACTTAAACATTTAACCCTACAGCGCTTAGTGTCCCACATATGGGACATACCGAAAAATGTCTTATATTTTAAAAAATCGATCCAAGTAGCGTGATCTAGTGTTCACAAGATTAACTATTATGTGTTTGAGTTTCGAATTTAGTACCATATATTTTGGATAGATCTGAATAAACATTTATTTATGTTTACTTCAAATCGGTAGGTACTTTGAATGCGATTAACGAGCGGCGTATAATAATCGCAAAAAAAAAATATAAAATTAAAATTATAGAATTTTCAGGGTCGAAATAATTAGTAGTGGTAAGTTCATGTTCATATTTGTAATTTTACGTGTAACCTTGTAATTGCATTGATACTACGTAACACATATTAACATTATATTGCATGATGTTCCATGCACAAAAAAATACGTTTCTATTGAGTTATGATTTTTCTAAATATTTTTTCGAGAAATGGCATCACATTTGCAGGCTAATGTATTTTTTTTAAGCCGATAAGAAAAATCATGCACTGTGTGTGGGTTAAGCTATTTTTGAATGGTTATTTAAGGCATTCACTCTCCTTTTCCGACGATAAACAATTGACATTTTTGTTCTATCGCGTTATTTTATGTTCGCAAAAATATCGCCGTTATCGTGTTCTTAACTGCGCGTGTAGAACAAACTCGAATGCTAATGTTCGTAAATAGAATAATTCCGACATTAAAACATTTTATCAGATATAATTTACGAGTTAGCGCGCGACGCGTCGGACGCCAACGCGGTGCGACGGAAATCCGCAACTAATTAAAATTCTACGTGAATGAATAACTGCACTGCGCTCCCATTGCGCTTTGTACGAAATTTTTTTTCAAATAAATATTACCGTACCCAGCATTATTCATTATTAATGTTCTAACCAAAGTTAGCACCACACTTTCCGCTATTTACGGCTCCGGATTGACCTATAATTACCAATTTCCTTCTAACCGTCAGGGATTACGCAGAGTCCATCAGAATCCATTAATTAACTCGGAATATTAACGAGCTAACGAAGATCGAAAGTTTATACCTTGAAATTACGAAGTACGTAATAGGTTCTAAAGTCTTTTGAACTTTTCAAAAGTCATCGTGAATTTCACAGACGCAGCAAAGCAGTCAGAAAGCCGCGAGTGGTGCGAGTGGTAGCGGGACGTCGAGCGGAGCGGGCAGCGGCGCCGCGTCCAGTGCCACGCGAGCCAGCGATGTCAAGCCGGTAGAATGCAACCTCTGCCATCGGAAATTTAAAAATATACCTGCTCTAAATGGTCACATGCGATTGCATGGTGGATACTTCAAAAAGGTAATTATTAAACCCCACATTTCCTCAAAACATTGTAGGTACTAGAATGTCGAATCTCTTTAAATTGGTATTGTTTCAGGATTCTGACAGCAAAAAACTTGATAAGAAAGAGTCAACGGGTCCACCTTTACAAACGGCTTCGGTATCCGTTCGAGCGCTTATAGAGGAGAAAATCATAAGTCGCCGAGGTGCAACTGTTGCTTCCACACCATCTACAGGTATCTACTACGGAAACTATGAACACACTGCAAATGGTACTTTTACCTTAGAAGTAGAAACTCTCATCTCTTCGATGTTCACAGGAACAAGTACAGACTCAGTGGCATCCCGCACAGGGTTCGTAGCGCCGGCTCCTCCACCACTGTCTAACATACGGACTTCAGTAGCTTCGCCTGCGTCCCCGGTCGCCACTTCGTCGCATTTTGTCTCCCCTCGAGCACCGCCCGTCGTCACTGTCTCCTCAAACGCAGCAACTAGCATCTGTGCCGCACAGAGAGATTCTACCCTTATAGAGTTATTGAAGAAGGGGAACACTAAGGTAAGAATACTCTTTCGGTTTGACCATTTATGTAT
Organism: Eremobia ochroleuca; assembly: GCA_949629135.1. Taxonomy (NCBI): domain Eukaryota; kingdom Metazoa; phylum Arthropoda; class Insecta; order Lepidoptera; family Noctuidae; genus Eremobia; species Eremobia ochroleuca. The sequence continues at coordinate 7,042,164 of OX451403.1, read as the reverse complement.
GCTGTTAAAGGAGGTAGTAATCCCTACGTTTGTCGACAGGCTGTAAAACGATCAGCATCAGATCCCGGTCATTCACCGCCACAACAAGAGTTCACTTTCCGGCCAGAATTATTCGGAGTCTCCTTCAATTCAGATGATGGCTACTTTTCGCCAGCACTAAACGAAGACACTTTTCAATTTACCACAACTCACGACCAATTAGAAGAACTCGCCTCGCTGGAAGACTATGCTACTGTAGCAGCATCTATTCGAGAGCGATCGCCTGTAACGTTTCCTTCCAATCGACGGCTCGCTGCGGTCCTCAATTCACCGCTACCAGAATCCCTTGCAGACTTCGGCGCTTGTCATGGAGGGTCACCGGTTCTATCGCCAGGAATGGGGTACGCTGCCAACTCACCGGGACTGTCCTACTCTACTAATGGTTCTCCAGGGTTGTCGTTCACAGCTGCGTCGCCAAGTAGCTATTCGAATCACGCCGAGCCATCACCGGGAATGGCGTACCCAACGCCTCCAGCTTCCCATAGTGCTCACTCACCAGGTCACAACGCACCTCGCGCGTCGTCGCCACTTTCAGCTGCTTTTTTCACTGCTACAATGTCTAGTCAAGAAGAGGTAATTAATATTTCAATATTAATGTTTATTTTTTGCATTAAACTCCAATGTAATTTCCTTTATTTTTTTAAGGTGGAGGAAGCTTTAGAAGAAGTGCTGCCAGAAGAGTGTCGATCATTAGATGCGTACGCGCTGGAACCTTCTCCAACACCACGCCGGATCATGCTTAACTCTGAAGATCCACTCTTATCGAGCAGTCCTCGAGACTTCTCACATCAGCGGCCCTTTCGTCGACATAGTCGAATGACTTCGTCTACTATTTCGCCCCTGCAACAATGGCAGCACGACTCACTTCAAGTAAAGACACCGACTTCAAATTATTTACCCATGTTTGTCTTGATAAATATCTTTGTTAAGATATCTTATTTGTTTCCATCTTTTCCTCAGGTTTGTGTGGAGGGTCGAGATACAGTGCCAGCAGTATTTCTGAGTCCAAGTAGTGTGCCTGCGTCCCCTCAGAGACGCAAACGTCGAGCGTCCCCGGCCGGTCCGTTCCGCTCCCGCATACGGCGCACCTCTAGTCACTACACGCCTCAACCATTACTGCCTCCGGACCGAGAAGGATCAGGGCTACTTATAGAAAATACAGCAGGTAAACAGTTGCGCAACAAGAACTTGTAGCTAACACCATATAACAATCAGGTTTAATAAAAAAAGTTATACGAATCAATGAACCCCCTCATGGCAAATGACAACGTGGCAGACCGAGACAGACATAGCATGATCACCCTGTTTAGGAAAACACAGGTCCTTGGCAGTGTTAGACAGAAAATTTTCGGGGAAAGTTAGAAAAAATTAACCCGGCATCGGCAGTGAGAATCTTCAGGCCTTTAATAGCTTTGCTGACCATGGTTTTATTATTGTTGTCATTAGTAATAACTTGTTTATTTAGTTTCCTTCGATGGTCCTACTTTATCATTTGACTTCAAGTGACAGCTATGTAAATAGAACCCAGCATTTCATAAATATTGTTTTCCTTTTCAGGTATAGCAGCCACACAAACTGATGTTCTGGCTCAACTAGAAGAGCCTCGACATCCACAGATCAACATCGGACGAGACTTCCAAGCCGACCTGCCGGCGCTATGTAACGATCGTATAGACCTACATCGCGTGCCGGAACAGCTTCTATGGGACCCTGGCATCAACGATGCCCTAGACGATAATGAAGGTATGCTCATGTCAGATTCACAAATGAATATAATGTCAAGACTATTACAGAAAACTAGCTGCGTTACTCGGTGTCCTTATTATTATTTCTTATTAAAAACAAACAAACAACTTTACTTCCTTATAACATTATCTTAGGTCTAGGTGATAGATTTTTTTTTTTAATAAAACCTTGCCCTACACTAAGAATTTCTCCTGTATTTGTGGTGCATTTACAAACATTTAAACTCACATACACAAACAGCCAGACCCGGAACAACTACTTGTAGGTCATACAAATATTTGTTCCGTGCAGGAATTGAACTCACGACACGTAGCGCAGCAGTCAATCGCTTAACCACTGCGCCAACCGTGCCGTCATTATTAGATTATTCAATAAACTATTATTTTTCCAGTGAGAATGTTCATGGAGATGTCCATGTGCGCCGCGATGCCCGTGGGCGGCCACACGCGGGAGTTCGCGCTGCAGACGCTGGGCGAGTGCGGCGGCGACATCCGCGCCGCCACGCTGCGCCTCATGACGCGCCCCGCGGCGCCGGCGCAGCACGAGTCGCGCTGGACCACCGACGAAGTCGAAGCCTTCCTAGCTGGACTAGGCCATTACGATAAGAATTTTTACCGAATTTCGCAGCTGGTAAGTTACCACCCTTAACCGCAAACTTTTTTTCAAGAACCATTATTTCGTAAATAATAACAACAGAACTTAAATCTCTGCTTAACTTTTTCCCAGGTAAGAACAAAAGACTCGAAACAATGTATACAATTCTACTACTTCTGGAAGAAACTCACGAAAGATTACAAACCGCTGTACTTACGGAGCTGGACCACGGATCAGCAGGTCTCTACACAAGTAAGCACCGCCATTCACTCTGGGCTACAGCACTTTGTCTTCCGGCTATCTGATGAGTGAACAACGAATGCTTGACGGATCTTAATACACGCGACTTATCTACATCCAGGGTTCTGTAGGCCAGTATAGCGCGCTCAGCACCTCGGCGTGCTCATCAACCACGGCGACCTTCGAAACTGAGGAGTTCCCTTGCAAGATATGCGGGAAGTAAGTTCCGATACGCGTATCACGTCTGCATACCGCTTACAGTATCGACATACAGCGAACTGCGCAAACGCAATTTACGTGGAACATCGACTTCCTAAAACTATAACCTGTGCCAAACGTATCACTCTTAGAACTCTTGATATTTATTTACTCTTTCACCAACCACGTTAAGTTTCACCTAAATTGCCTTTTGTGCATGCATTACATATTAAGAGAAATATTTACAGCTTCATAGTAACCTAATGGACGAAAATGTGTTAAAATTAAGTTAAACGATAAAACTACGGCTCAGTGAATACGGCACTAGTTGTGTAATATCGTAAATCGTCGACATGTACAAATGTTCAGTACGGCGGCGGTCTCGGCTCAGCGCCCAAGCGTCAGATATTGATGTTGATTTCACGTCAACTAATGTTTGCCAAACTTCGTATTTTTAACTAATTATTTGTTTATATTATTATATAATATCTATTTATTAAAGAAATAGTTTAAGGGCGCACTTTGCCAAAAAAAAATTACTTTGTGCCAAGCATCGACGGTGCCTAAATTCAAAAGCACGTATTCTTCATTGAAATATTATTAAGAAATATATTTTGTTAGACTAAAATTAGCAAAATTCAAGAAAGTGTTGTGGACTATTTATACTGTATCTTACGTGCCATTAAACCGCTAAAATATAAATTCAAACGTTAAACGGGACAGTTAGAGTAGTTGTATGTTAGGGCTACAGTGAATAGATTATATTATTTGACAGCCATTAATGTAAATATTATTATTATAATCTATTTTCATTGTATTTTAAGACAGTGAATTGATGTCCATGGCTTATGAAATTGATATCTTATTTATTTATCGTACTTATCGTAGGATTAATACTTAAAAGGGTTTGTGTCTTAATGTTGTATGTATATAAGTTTTCTCTAATACTAACGCTTCACGCTTGCTTTATCTGCAGTTATACTTATAAGTTTTAATATTTTGTTTGTTTACTTTCGCTTCATTCATTTGTTTCTTGTGTTGCTAATTCTAATAGTGTACCCTGTTATGTTTCAGAGTATTTAACAAAGTAAAAAGTCGTAGCGCACACATGAAGTCGCACCGGCCACTCGACGCCGAGCCAAAACGGCCAAAACTCGAAAAGCCTTATGAAAAGGTCGAAAGATCCGATGACAGATCCCACGCGACAGCTGAATACCAAAGCAAACCGCCCGCTCAGTAACCGACTCTTTGCTCACTCATCCCGGCCGCGCGGTCCGTGACTAGCCGGCTGTCTGGTTGTCTGACTGTCCGACTGTCCGACTGTCCGACTGTCCGACTGTCCGACTGTCCGACTGTCCGACTGTCCGGACACACTAACGACTCAACCTGTAGCTAACTACCGCGCACACGCACCCCGCCCCACAGCGACACACACCGTGAATGACTCGCTCGGATGAGGACTAAATGCTGAATCATTTAAGCATTTATTATGATAACAAAATAGATAATATAGATTAAATTAAAAGTGACCTAGAAAGAGCGACGTAGCATCTAGTAGCTAGAGAAGATTTAGCTTTGGACAAATACCTATAGAAAAAGTAAACTTTCAAAATTCTCATAATGCTAAGCTTGGAGAGAACGCATAAAGATATTTTGTATAACGATTGATACATAAATAGGTAGCTCTTCGTAAAGTTTTTATATGACAGACTTCTAAATGTGACTTGCAAGTGTGATGTTGTACATAATGATAGAACAAGTAGTTCGTGTAACGCCGCGGTTCCATCGAGGCGCGAGCTCATCGAGATATTGATCTATATAAGTATTACCACTATGATATACGTGTGATAACATAATCGTGTAGTAACTACACTACCTCGTTTCTATTGATCGTTTCGTTTTATCGCGAGCTCAGCTCGTTGTTACATTTGCTTGTTTGCTCATTACTTTGTTAATTTTGTAGTTATTCGTTTCTATTTATTTTTCTAGTCGTATTAGACAATTTTATGTTGAATGCACTTTGGAATTCAGTCATAGCTCTGTTGTAGTTAGCATAATATTAAGACAACGGAATTCAATTCAGCATCCGTACCTACTAGTCACATATCGATGATGATCTACGCACTTAGACAAATATTCACACGTTTAGATTTGCTCCGTGAGCTCGTGTGATCAAGTGGAAGCACAAAACTGATTGATACTTTTGATTGATCGAAACTAAACAATGAATTGATATCCGTCACTTATTAGATGTAAATTATATTATATTATTATAAAGCTAACTTTCACTTGATTCCGAAGTGCTCACGGAAATCGACAAAATGGAGGGATACCTAATATTTTTTTACACAAATATTAATGAATGCTCAAATGTGCTATATTTTATGTTGATAATATTATTATCTAGTTCCTTGTTGATCGTTCTGAATAATACGCCATTATTTAATACTTGTCAATGTATAGTTAATTTATTTAAATGTGAACATTTTTGTCTATAAAAATGTCATGTAAATGTGTCTACGTGTACCTACGTGTTGTGATATATATGTATGGTTTATAGACCTATGTATGTATGGTTTATTGTTTCATCGTATTCTGTCTGTTATTTGATGGTACAAACCGGGCAATACACATTGTTGCTCAAAATTGTATTAGCGAGTGTTTCAAATTGCTTGGCATTCGATACCAACTATAACTACTCGTACTCCGCTGCTCCCAAAGTACAACTTATTTCTCGAGTGACAAATACTTCGTGGTTGTGATGTTTCTTAGTCTACTCTTTTATTGTCTTCCGATACTTCTAACGACTAAATTAATTTTGGGGCAGAATTCCTCGTAAAAGACATGTTATAACAATTAATCTTGAATTTTATTTAATAAATGTTATTAACAATTTCTTCTTTAGATTAAAGTTTAAAAATAATATCTATGAAAATGCGTGCGACGCGCCGTATTGTGAAAGTAGCTCGATATATCTAAATATATTTATGACAGTAGTCGTAGAACTGCGTGTGTGTTGTATCGCGCTGGTGGTCTGTACTGGGGGGTTATATCATACATAACATTAAATCATTTAAATCGACCAATCAACTCAGCCTGTCGCAGTCCACTGCTGGACATAGGCCTCTCCCAGACTGCGCCACAATACCCTGTCCTCCGCCTTCCACGTCCAGTCTACCCCAGACACCTTCTCATCATTAAAATAACTGCCGTTAATTTATAAAAATATACTCGGTAAATAGATAATAGTTATACCCAGTGGATGTTACACCTCAGTGCGATATAACGCAGACCAGCACCCTAATAGCGTAACACTGCAATGGGTTTCATTTTGACAGTTCAACAACATTCATTGCGCTATTCAGGTTGTTGAGCAGACACAATTACGAACATATGAAGCAATGGACCAGCAGTATCCTTGAAAAGTATTCAGATAGAAATTGATATAGTGTTACGCAATTAGGATGGTTTTATCGTACAACGCAGATATAAAGATGTATTATTTTATTTTATTTTATATCTTCTGGAGATGTATTCGTTTTCCTTCCACGAGTACCTGAAGTCCTGAACAGAGTTCTACCACAGTGTACACGCGTATCATTTGAACTAGCCGTGTCCCGTATCTAGAGGTTGTTATTAAAATGTTGTGACACATAGTATTTGTAAATCACTAACTTGTGTGATTATTTGGTTGTGTGTGATCTATCTTAACAATTTAGACGAAATTTTCTAATGTTAATTCTATACTTTCTAACTCGATATGCCAATGTTCTGCCAAATCGATAGTTGTTACTGATTTAAAATAGGTACATCGTAACTAGAACGAAATATAAGTGACAGATAAATTAAATTAAATAGATGTGTTTCATTTAGACTAAGGCAAGGCTTCAGCTGAAACCCCAAACGTAAAGGTTTAAGTGAGTCACACAGCTTTAGGATTCATAAATTACGTAACAAAGTGCCATTTATGTCGTTGTACTAAAATTATTTAATTTAGACCGAGTCTTTTGAATATACCAACGACACTGTTCTTTTCTCGATATTCAGAGCGTACAGAGTCATATTCTTAAAGAAATAAAAAATAAGTCATACATAACTATCGTGTAAATACTGAATATTTTTCCAAAATAAACTTAACGGTACCGGAGATATTATAGTTCTACGTCGTAATACAATCTATTAAAGACAAGTCCCTCCAGAGATAATTTTTAACAATACTCTTAGCTATTAAGACTGAAAGGTACTTTCTAAATTCAGAAAAACTTCGTTAATTTCGCGTAAATGTAGATAACTATTCTTCCTTTCAATTATTTATTAACTGTTAGTAGTGTAATCATGGTGTCACTAACCCATTCCACGTGCCCAGTCATACTAGTCAGGGTATAGCTTTATGATGATACCCTAATTTAACCAAATGTAATTTAGAGCATCGTTATGTAGAGCGCCCGCTGCGAGCGCCCCCTAGCGTTCAATAGGAAATGTCGCTGTATTCTAATAGAAATATGCACTCAAATGCTAAGTATTATAAGATTGACGATTTAAACAAAACTTATTTCAACTTAAATATAGAAGTGCCTTACAATTTTAATTTTTATACTGTTTCCTTAATTTATTTTCGTTTTAATATCTAAAAGCACTGGAAATTGCATTTATTGATCCACTATCCGTTCTGCTAGGTCAGAATCGATGTGCGGATCGCACTGTCGTGTTTTGTTTTATGTTGTTTTCGTTTCTTAAAATAAAATAATTCTTAGAAAATAAAAAAATTAGAGGTTTAATTAAAACCAAAAAAGACGTTATTTTTTCATGTTTTTCTTTTAAAATTAGGAACGTCTATAGTAATAAAAATCACAAAATATAAATCAACAACATTATCAGAATATCGTAATAACAATAACTAAAGGTCAATTGTATGAAGAGTCTAATAATGTGTGGAAAACGTTTTACAAAATAATGAATCACCAATGAATACAGCGCTAGTTAAGTATAAGTACTAAATGTTTGTAATATTAAAAACCAATGTTATGTTCTCTTGAATGTTCGTGTAATCCGACTCTTGTTTCTACTCTGTGGTCCTGGCACATAGTGTAAATGTAAGTACTTCTGTATTTGTGTCAACACATAAAATGTTACTATAGTATTAATATTTTGTAAGTCTAAATGGATATTATATTCTTCTAATTTTGTATCAAGCGCGCGAGCGGCGCGGCGCGGGGTGTGGCGCGGGGAGGCGCGGGTATTAGAGGTGGGGGGTGATTGTGCGCCGACGCCGCCGCTCCGCCTCGGTGTACTACGTACTTAATACGTACTTACTTGTTAATATAACTGTAGACGATTAATGTACACGTGCCAAACGCACGATAATTGATATTACACTCTGTGTTGTGATTTTGAAAATTCTGTAAATTACAAAAGTCTTTGAAAATACTATGGAAAAAAATGTAGACACCTTTTTAGATTAGCACAATTCTTCGCGTAGACACATTAGGCCAAAAATTTATTAAGCATTTAGATTAAACGGACGTAGGTAATCATTGGAAGATGTAAGTGTATGTATGAATAGATTCATTGTTATATTCGATCAATGTGATGATTCGTAAGAACAACGACTTAACTCGAGTCCTGTACCCTACCGTGCTGGGCGACTCTTCACAACTTCGCATATCCTTGAAACAATAAGTAATAAAATTAATCTCTATTATATATATATTGATAAATTTATTAGGGTAACTAATTTTTTTAAGACAATGACTATTACGTGATCTTTTAGATTGTCTTTATTAATAAATATATGGTGAAGGTTTTGTCAATTCGTTTTTATTTTCTACTCCTTCTAATGTACTTACATACCCTTGACATTATTTATTTATTTATTAAATACTTCAAGCACATAAATGTACAGAGGCGGACTTAATGCCATAGGCATTTTCTACCAGTCTAACCTTTGGGCGGTGCAGAGACAAACAATAGTACGAGTAGGTGCAATCATGAAAATTGAGGAATAAATATTTTAAACATAAAGATACGCATAAACCTATTAATACCCTTCATACCCTTCGAACCTAACCTGTCCGAGTCGGAGTGCCACAAGTGCCGAGCTCGCTTCGCTCGCTCATGCATCCTAAGTTCTCATTGCGATTGGCTATGTCGAGATAGATGAATGTATAGAATATTTAAAATATATATTAGCATGGTAACATTAGGTACAGCACCGGAACGCGTAATCTATCCAGTACGCGTAACCGGACCAGCACAGACTATAGATGTCTGGGGTAATATACAGTCTGGCATTACGCGGCCGGGTATATTTAGTAGTACGTAATTACGCAACGCTAGGTCCTAAATATACACGATTATAATACTCCAACTCGGGTATATTTAGTAGTCAGAAATTTCGAAAGCCTCATGCTAACTATACCCGACCAAAACCCTAGGGGAGTTTCCACAAGGTACATTTAGTAAAGACGCCTCAAGGAATCGGTTAGCTTCCCACTCATTACTGATCGAGGAGTTACAATCAACCGACAAGCGATTGGATTACCCACGCGCTGAATTAACTTTATTGGGAGAAAAGAGATATTACGGTCTTATGTAGCTACTAGCAGGACTAAGAGAAGCGATAGAGAGATGAGATGTTAGATGGTATTTAACACAGTATATGCAATTTTCAATATATATAACGTATAACCTAAGTCCAGCACTGCTGAACTGCTATAGGAAAAGATAATGACTAATAACCTCCGGGTACTCTAAATCCATTTCTAAAGTTGCTACAATTGTATTATTGTAGCACCGCTACGAAAAACTACGCTTCGCTGTCTTAGCAGGCTACAATGTCTTAGCAGGCTACGATGTCGGAGCAGATTGTAGCAGGCTCCGATGTCGTAGCAGATCAGCAGCTCCTATGTCGTAGCAGATTGTAGCAGGCTCCGAGGTCGTAGCAGATTGTATCAGACTACGATGTCATAGCCGATTGTTGCTGGCTACGATGTCGTAGCACATTGTAGCAGGCTACGATATCGTAGCAGATTGTAGCAGGCTACCATATCGTAGCAGATTGTAACAGGCTACGATATCGTAGCAGATTGTAGAAAAATTCCCTTTTTGAGTTATTCGCAAATATCTCAAAACCAGACATCCTAGGTAAAAAAGGATGACATTTTCATCTCCCCCTTGTATCACACACATGGGATATTTTGCACATTAAAGGTTGACCCTTTGTTGGCTTTGACCGTGACCGTTTTTTTCAAAAATTGTTAATTATTATGCAAATGAATTTTGCGAAATGTGTGTTTTATGAATTCAGAATTATTACAATTACAATTCTAAAATATGTAGATAACTTAGAATCCCGTTTTTGAATTTCTCGCAAATATCTCAAAAACTACACGTCCTAGGTAAAAATTATAGCAGTTTCATCTCCCCCTTGTATTACACCCCCTGCAGGGCTAACATGATGCGACAATTACTCACTCTCACTTCGAAATAATTTGTCGATGTATATCACATTTCTCGTTTACCGCCAGCACTAGGTTAACCGTTTTTTGACAGCTGCCTTAGAACGTAACTATGCCGTAAAAGTTGAGTTTAATATGCATAAATAAATATATAAACAGCCTTATCTTATTGAATTATCTTATTTATGACTTCTTACAGACATAATACCGTACGTGTATCAGTTTTGACAAGAAATATATAATTTTTATGCATATTAAATTACATTCTATGGTACTAAGTGATGGCATCGAATGTATCCGCTCCAAATGAATGAATCGAAAATAATAATTTTATACTATAGGTAAATCAGTATTGAAAAGCCATGCATTCATTCAAATATCAATAAAATATAAAAATTATTTGCCAGGATACGGATTTGCCACCATAAACAATATTAATGTTAATGTTATAAATAAAAAACGTTGTTTTAATATAGTAAACCCCACATTTATGTGTATACCCTACAGCACAGTTGATACGGCAAACCAGTGCATACTTTATTTTTACGCTAATTTCCGCTTTAAAACCTGTGAAACAAAGCGGCTAATTTATACATAACTACTAAACTAATATTTATCTTCTGTTTTTTTTATGAAATAGAAAGAAAAAGATGCACTGAACTTAAATTTAGTTTAGTTTGTGAACATGGGAATCGGCGCCATTGGACTTGTTTTGTAAGTACTTATTGCAAGTAGGTTCTATTAGGTTCGAGTACTCCGACGGTTACAATACACGATGTTTCAATATCTGAACATAGAATGAGGGTTTCCTGAAATGACGTTCACTAGGTGGCAGCACTGAGACGTCAGGTCCGAGTACCTGTCAAAAGTGTCAAAGCGCCTATATTTTCTTTATTCCTGACTGAATGAAAAACGAATGAATGAAACGAATGATGAACGTCATCATATATTTTAAATTAATTGCCGAAATGGAAGACCTCTTGCCAAAGTGGCGCCAACTGGTGGCGTAAATTTTTGTGAAAACCCTCATTAAAGTGTATTATAGTGTATCACCATATTATTTAAATGTCTGTATATTATTGAACAAATAAATTATTATTATTATTATTATAGTGTAGAGGGTAAAAAGTAGTCTGACAGCGGGGCGTTTTATTGCGCCTCTACCCGCGCGGCGCGGGCGTTTTTCGGCATATTTGTATCGACTATAAAAAAGTAACCTAAATGACTATTCAAATAATTCTTTTTGTATATATTAGATCTATTTTTGTATTTAGTATATTAAAAACTCGTTTCCTTTGAGCATTCGAGTATTCTTCGATTGTCTCGTTCACCACTGGATGAACGCGGTGCCCACACGCGTCATTGTAATTCCTTCCCTCCGATCCCCCTTTGTACTTACAGCAACGAATTGTATATGTGTGCGTAGCTAAGACACTAAGCTACAAGCACAATAACTCCGACTCATGCCCTGAGTGGGTGATTTTTAAATAAACAGTATGAAATTTGATCAAGACCGAGTTTGTGGGTCGCTGTCAAAATAAAACCAAAATTGTCGTCTCCATCCGTTTATTAAGAACATTGTTACCACAATGAATCTTATCTACAGATCGATAAAACTCTGTTACAATTACGCAAAACAATTGATGGACAACAATAAAATAAAAATACGTAACACAATAACACCCACCGAATTATATAAATCACTTTTGAGTTATATTTTTTATGACCTTTGTAGTATAATTTTAGGGTTAAGATTAGGTTACAACTGGAAGTGTAGTGTCGTTATTTTTGTAGAAAATGCAAGACGATATGAGGGTATATGATTATTGACTAAGTAAAGTAATAGATGTACCTTGAAAGTTCAACATTTTAACATTGAAAGAGTCCACTCTTTCTCTCCAGAAAGGAGATGACGTCATAGTGCAATACAGTCACTAGTATTCAAGTACTTAACATGAACTCAAAACGGTGTTTTCATAAAACTTAGTAGTCGTGTATAAATGCAGGTGTACAGCACTACACTTCAAGATGCAAACTTCACAAATATAACATTCAACTAGTGAAACATGGATTGAAACTTTGGTTAGATTTATGTTACGATAGTTATGTATCGTAACATAACAAGACACAAAATTTTATTAAATTCTTCCAGCTCTTGTTAACAACGTGTTACACTAGGTTGTGATAAGTACTGAAGTGTAGCGAGGCAAAATTATTATTTAAATAATTTAATAAATTACGTGAAAAATGAAGATATACGGACAGTAGGACAGATAGCGCTAATATAATTTTAATTATTATACAAATGGACGTAGCAATTACAAATATAATTCTTCTCAGATTAACTCTGTTATTATAAGGTCGAGAACACACTGCGCGACTTTCACAACAGCAGAGCAACTACGTCACGACTAACCGTAGCGTCGTTCTACGCCTTAACTTTAGACACGACTGAAGGGTAGATGCCTAGAAAATTATGTATACAGCCATTATCTTAAAACATTTATTCAATCTAATAAAATTGACGGGACAGTAACATCGAATCGAAATAAATGTACTACGACGACTAACAACAAATCTACATTATCGAAAAATGAAACCAAGGGACGTTATACTAATAAAATTGTCTGAATATCTAACCAGTTAAAACACGTTTTAATTAAGTTACTCTCGGTACACAAATTAAATATTCATCACTGCACTATACAATATTTTACACGACCACAACTAAGTACGTCGCAGTATTGCCACACAAGTTATCCAATATCTGAATATGGAAATAGAAGAAAATTATTTCAAATACAAAGTAAATGAAGCATATTTACAGATCCCACTTTATTCGTGCATAAAGAAATATATTATTATTTCTGTACTATTCATAAAATTTGAATTATTGCATTTCTAAAGTGTCCATGAGACAAACTCAACACTTATTTTAAACACCAATCTACCCAGTGCTCGAACAAACTAAATTATTCTTTTTTTAGAAACATTTTTATCTAATGGACTAAAATACATATATAATTGGTATCAGTCATCATCAGTTTATAATACATCAGTGGTAACTCCGTGTTTTGTAAGTCATTCTACAATCACATACACAAATAGTTCACATACCTATTTTCAATATTAAAATTGTATGAGAAAATCACGCACACACCTACACACAAATATTGAATATTATTGATCATATCGAATGAGGAAATTACGATAAAAATTATGAAAAATAGGCCATTGAGATCGTTTTTATTTTGTTTTCGATAATTAAATACTAAAGAATGTTTTTCTAAGCGACGCAATGGATTTTGATGCGGGTTCGCCATCATTTATATTATATTATATTCCGTAAGGTTTATGTGAAAATACATTAATATTAAACTAACATATAACAAAGAAATCTCGATGTTTTTTCAAGTCGTAAAAACCGTGCGAAACAGGGGAGGGTCGTTAGTAAAATATAATATTCAATATCTATTGTCTCAAACTTTAGGCCTTCAATAGTTCGAGGAATGAGTTCGCGTAAGATTTCACTTTATGATATACTAATACAGTAAACAGGACATTCTTAAACCCGATACTGAATTCGCCTAAAAGAAAAAAATACAGTAGGTATTATAAAAAAAGATTTAAGATTATAATTAAAGATTTAAAAAAAACCGAATGTAAAACTATTATGCCAAAGACACAAAGACGAAACCTCACGCGAACTACAAAAGCTCACATAGAAATTACGTCGTGAACTTTTTATTATTTGCCTTCTCCTCTTTAAGCACAGCTTCATACAAGTTCTGCATACAATTCCGGCAAATAGGTTTGTGTACAAAACACGGCGCGTCACCACTGACCAGCGAGCACTATCTGCGCACACGCGAGGTGGCGCGCGCGCGCTCGCGGCTCCGTACGCTGCGTCACTCCAACCTGACCGCCTTCTTGCCTTTCACAATCGTGGGTTTGTTTTTCAACATGCCTTTTCGCCTTTTCGATGTCTGTGGGGAGAAAATTGTGAAGGAAATGTTATTTGACATGTTTGTGGGTGTGGTAATACTTTATTTGATTAAGCACTGCAGCCAACAGAAGTCACATTCAGCTTAGTTTATTCGTCGTGTGAAACATGCAATCCTATTCAAGGCGTAACAAAGGTTCAATGTATTAAAAAAAAAATCTGCAGTTCGATAAAAAATGTATGGCATAAAATAACAGACCTTTTTCAATTATTCTTAGTGAATAGCAATAATAATTTAAAAGATTTTCAAATTCATGGTTCATTTTTTTTTTCATATAATTATATGGCCAATACCATCAAGACTAAAACCATGTAATTTTTATCTGGCAACACCGGATGGATTACATAATTTTGACCTGGCAACCTCTTAAACGTCAAAATAATGTCAATGCGAAAATTAAAACAGTAAAGCGAAGATGTATGACGTCACACAAGCTCAGGCTACATACAACCACATACATCGGTCAAACAGAACTCAACAGTGGTAGGTACTATACCATCGGTCCGCCTCCTAAGGCGAGCTGAAATACGAGAAAATTAGTCATTACACCTTAGATTAGTAGTTACATAAGTTAATTTGAAGCTTTACAAATGGGTTATAAAAGTTAAATTGGAGTTACAGGACATAAGTGCCGCCTTTTGGATACATTCATCAATGTTAGTACGGTCGGTATCATTTTGTTAACGTTACAGTAACATTTGATAACGATATTTTTGTATAAATTAGGTATAAACCAATACCAGAAAGAATTAATAAGTTATTTACGATGTTAGTAAAAGAATTAGTTAGTAAATTAAATAATATTAAGAGGTTATGGTTTCATGTTTGTTATACCTTTTTAGATATAGAGTTGCTGGTCGGGACTGTTCGTTTCGCAAGCGGCAAGCGCGGACGGTTGAACTCATCTGGCTTTTTCACTCTGGAAATTTTATACAAATTATCATTATCCTTTTATCTCTGCAGGGTGAAGCAGAAGGGTATTGGCGCACACTCTGACGCATAGGTTCCACTCATTAGCATAATCAGCCAATAACATTCCCACAGCTGGGACACAGACCTCCTCTCTGTGAGAGGGAGTGGATCGTAACCCACCACGCGAGCCCAGTGCGGGTTGGTAGATGTCACATGTCATCATCATCTGCCTAGCCTTTTCCCAACTATGTTGGGGTCGGCTTCCAGTCTAACCGGATCCAGCTGAATACCAGTATTTCACGTGGAGCGACTGCCTATCTGACCTCCACAACCCAGTCACTGGGTAATACGGTACCCCTAGGTAAGACTGGTTGTCACTTTCGGGCTACTGACGACCCGTAACGACTGTCAAAGATCCACGAATGACAGCCGGGACCAACGGCTTAACGTGCTTTCCGAGACACGGAGTGGTCTTGGTATGTGAAGAGGGTCACCCATCCACGGACCAACCGCGGCAAGCGTAGCTTAACCTGATCGATCGACTCGTGTGGCTGTTATTACTTAGCCACAAGCCCCTCCTAGATGTCACATGTGTGAATTATTATTGTTTTTTTTTTGACTGGCCTGTTGGTCTAGTGGTCAATGGGCCTGACTGCTATGCGCAAGGTCGTGGGTTCGATTCCCGCCTAGGACAAATGTTTGTGTGATGAGCACGATTATTTGTTCTTTGTCTGGGTGTAATTTATCTATAATATGTATGTATTTAGAAATATATATGTATTTTTATCAGTTGTCTAGTACTCATAGCACAAGCTTTGCTTAGTTTGGGACTAGATGGCGTTGTGTAACAGTTGTGGAATATTATTATTATTATTTATTTTTTGTGGTTCTGGGACATGCCTTCATAGATTACAGGAATGGAAATATCGCAATTTAAAAATAAATTATGACTTTGTGCCTTGTATTTATACATAGTACTTAACATACCTGTATATTCTTACTAGCCAGTGCTCCGTGGTGTAAGCCTCTTCTAGGTAGGTGAGCTTGAAGCCGCGGTTGCCCGGCAGCGCACCGCGCGTTCTGTCGTAGCCCGGCGGACTACCGCCGCTGTCGTATCTAGATAGATCAAAGTTTTATCATACAGCCTCCACTAACTTGAAACGATTCCAATTTTTTTAAATATAATTTGTATCAAAATTATTTTATCAGATATCGCAAACTTAAAGCCGACTCTTCTCCATAGGAAACGACTAATTGGAACCGTGCACCTAGCTTCCGACGTTTCATAAGTGCCCATGTAGGTTTGTGTGTAATAAAATATTTTGATTTCGATATTTTAAACACGAAAACAAAAAAACCGGCCAAGCGCGAGGCGGATTCGCGCACGAAGGGTTCCGTACCAGTATCTATAAAAAGGGCAAAAAAAAATCATGTCTGTTGTATTGGAGTGCCCTTAAATATTTATTTTATTCTGTTTTTTAGTATTTGTTGTTATAGCGGCAATAGAAATAGGTACATCATCTGTGAAAATTTCAACTGTCTAACTATCACGGTTCATGAGATACAGCCTGGTGACTGACTGACAGACAGACAGACAGACAGACAGACAGACGGACGGACGGACAGCGAAGCGGGAATAATAGGGTTCTTTTTTGCCCTTTGGGTACGGAACCCTAAAAACGATGACCCATGCAGTGATGAAGAATGATGATAAATGGCTGGCGTGATGATATTAATATTGTAAGGTTACATACCTATAATATGATAGTTTGTACATTAGACAGTTTAACATAGTTTTAGACGCTTCTGAATCAACTCTGTATTCGCCTCTCTCAGTGAAATAATCCGCTTCCTGTAGAAGAGGAAGTAAATCAAAGTTTAATTTGAGGAATAGACAAATTATAACAAACTAGACATTGGCACTCGCTTATCGGAACTGGGACATAAATGCCATTTTTTTTTGTGACAGATTTTCATCTATCGTTGACAAGTCAACTCATTTGAGCTACAAGCTGATAAGGAGAAGTATTCATATCTAACGAACACACACATCTGAAAAGAAAAAAACTACAAAAAACAAAATAAATACACTAAATTATAAATAAAAAATCGAAACTGAACTACATAAATAGTAATTTAGTGCTTTCCCCTAGTGGTGGGACATAAAAGCCTTAAAAAATAAAAAAAACAATACTCACATGAATATCCTTAGGATGCTCTCCCTCGGCGATACGAACCATCCAGATGAACTTATTGATATCATCTCCAGAGTAACCGATGGCCCCTCCGAATATGACCAGTACGTAGTCGACATCGAGCATCGTCATTATCTCGTATGCTGCTGTTTCATTACTCGCCATAGCCTTCCCGACTAACGCGATGTGGGAATTGTTCCAAGTGTTGTTGTCGACTAGCGTGGTGCGGTTACCCATGCCGGCGATCTACGAAATTATATAAAACTTTTGAAGAAAGTAATCGTAAAGGAGATGGCTAAATAGAAGTATGGACGACTGATCCAGCAATATATAAACATGGTACCTAGCAATATGTAATGCTGAATAGCTGAGTATTAGTATTTCACCTAAAAAAAAGTTTCAGGAACTTTTCATATCTTTAAAATCCTGAAAATAGAATCGTGTAACTCCTACGTCAATAGGTATAAAAAATGCAAACAAATTACATTGCTATCAACTTTTACCTACTCGTTTGGATGTATCTGCGATGATATTAATAATTATATTTTTGTCTAGCAACCCACCCACTTTAAAAACACCCCCCCCCCCCTTCCCCATTTTCGGAATCGAAAACCCTGTGAAAACACAAGATGAATTAACTAAAAAGGATACCGAATTGAATGCCATCGATTTCCGCCAAAAACTCCGATTTCCACTTCTAAGGACCTATCTATGGGGTAATTCTGTGGATGTTGCTAAGACAATTATAAACATTGTAGCACCTACTTTAGCTGTTATATTTAATAATTGTATTCAATGTGGTGAGTTTCCTGATCTTATGAAACACAGTAAAATAATACCGTTGTTTAAATCAGGTAGTACATCAGACCCTACTAATTATAGACCTATTTCCGTACTACCCACCTTTAGTAAAATTTATGAAAAACTTATTTTAAATCAATTGCAAAGATTTTTCAATAACAATAAATTACTGAATAATAAACAGTTCGGTTTTACAAGGGGTCGTTCAACTACCGATGCCGGAGTTGAACTTTTAGGACATATTTATAATGCATGGGAGGACAAATGCGATGCTTTGGGCATCTTTTGTGATTTGTCCAAGGCATTCGATTGTGTTCTTCATGAAACCTTAATCAGGAAACTTCAACACTACGGAATCCGGAACGCCTCTCTGGATCTTCTCACTTCTTACTTAAGTGATAGGATTCAGAGAGTTGATGTTAACGGGAAAAGGTCACCCGGATCTGTAGTAAGAATGGGGGTCCCACAGGGCTCAATACTTGGACCATTTTTATTTATTGTTTATATCAATGACTTGCCTTACCTCATAAAGGACGAACATGATATAGTGTTGTTTGCAGATGACACTTCACTTTTATTTAAACTCAAACGTCAACAGCTGGTTACTGACAGTATAAATAGTGCCCTCGCAAAAGTAGTTAACTGGTTTAATGTTAATAATTTACTTCTTAACGAAAAAAAAACCAAATGTATTAAGTTTACGATACCAAATGTTAGACAAGTAGAAACTAGTGTTCTCATAAAGGGTGAAGAGTTAAAACCCGAAAATACCACAGTATTCTTAGGCATAACTTTGGATGCCAAGCTTCAATGGGGCCCCCATATAGATAAATTGTCAAAAAAGCTTAGCTCTGCAGCATACGCCGTTAGGAAAATTCGTGACTTAACTGATTTAGAGACAGCCCGTTTAGTTTACTTTAGTTATTTTCATAGTGTGATGTCATACGGTATTCTGTTGTGGGGAAATGCCGCCGAAATTCAGATAATTTTTATTTTACAAAAAAGGGCAATTCGTTCCATTTATAAATTAAGTCCCAGACACTCCCTGAGAGACAAATTTAAAGAGATTAATATAATGACTGTGCCTTCTCAGTACATTTATGATAATCTTTTGTATGCACATAAAAATATTAATCTGTTTAAGAAATACAGTGATATCCATAATATAAATACTAGGAACAAACATAAATTTGTTGTTCCTACAACAAGGCTCAAGAAAATAGGTGGCTCGTTTAGATGCCAATGTATACGTTTTTATAATAAACTTCCTAGCCACATTCAAGAACTAAGCATTAATAAATTCAAATCTTTTATAAAGCTAAAACTATGCCAGAAAGCCTATTATACTGTTAAAGACTATGTTGAGGACAAAAACGCTTGGGATTGAGCTGCTCCAATAGGTCTAGACAGTGAATGTTGTTTATTTTTTATTTTGCTGATTTACACTTTTGTTATTTTTTTTCTTTCTAAATATCTATTTATGACATGACATGAACATTTACTGTTTAAAGTCTTATATTATTTTAATTATTGTGAATGTGAGGACTATGTGGGTCATTGTTTCCGTTTTAATCATGGTCTGGCAGTTTGAGTGGTTTATGCGGTCTACACAAATGTTCTGTCCTTGGTATTGCTCGTCGAATCGTTGAGCTCCTTAAGTTCTGAGTTGAGCTGCACGGTTACTGACGAATGCGTGCACTGACTGCACAGGTCCACTCAATCTGTGTGGTTCTTCCCTCAAAATACCACTTCAGACACCAATCTACATGGTCCTCAAAGATCAAAGATGATGTCCGGATTTTTATATACACATTGACATTGATGAATTTTATATAAACAATGACATGGATATTTACTTTGTATAGTATCTTATTTTTTATTATTATTATTGTGAGTGTGAAGACTATGTGGGTCATTTCTTTTTTTCTTTTTTCCTTCTTAGTTAGTTTTAATCATGGTCTGGCAGTTTGAGTAATTTATGCGGCCTACCCAAATGTCCTTTCATTGGTATTGTTCGTCAAATCGTAAGGCTCCTCAAGTTCGAGTTGAGCTACACAATTTTTGACAAATGCGTGCACTGACTGGACAGGTCCGCTCAATCTGTGTGGTTCTTTACTCAAAAGACCATTTCAGACACCAATCTGCATGGTCTTCACATGATCTGACCAAGATTATGTCTGGACTTTAAAAGAGACTGTGACCTCTGAGTTTGTTTCGGCCTTTCTTCTCAGAGTAGTCAGATAGGAAACGCCGACCTCATCTAGTTTAAAAAATATGATTGACATGTAAAAGTGTTTGTACAAACCTACTTACAGAAAATAAATCATTTATCATTTATTTATAAGTTTCATAAAATAAATTGTTTTGATATTTGTTATCAAAAATCGATGTAAGTACAGTTTCGATTTGACATTCTGGAAAAGCGATATGACCCGTCCCTAGCTTGCAGTACTGTATTATTTTCCCTTTAACTTGTCATGTTAATCAAAAAAAGCAACTAAGATACTTTTTTTTATATTTAACAGTTCACGAAAGTTCTAGAAAATTATTAAACTCTAAATAATTCATGAATGAATACTTATATATTACGTGTTAATATGAGATTACTGTACATGCTTAGGGAAGTCATTTAGCCATCTCCTTTTAATAAAGGAGATGGCTACAAAACTTATGTATTGAAGTTTTGTATGGGACAGATGATTCTGTCCCATACAAAACTTCAATACATATTCAACGCACACATAGCTGATATTTTTTTCGCGATTACGATGTTGGTCCAATGAACAAATGTCACTTGTTCAGTTTGGTGGCCTGTACAACACCCTTACTATGACCACACATTTCTAATACATGCTATATAAACCCCAGCAGATGATAGGTAACACGTTGGTGTTTAAATAAACGTATTTTCTTTCTTTTTTCTTTTTATAAATGGCAGCGGTCCTTCTTCCTTGCCCATAGTGTTTTAATTGACATAATACGGCCAATTATACAGTAGTTTATTTCCGTATTATGTTCCAAGTAATGAAATAACCGCTAAATCTCCATTCCTAATCGGTAAAATAATAATAGTTAAACGCGAGACCAAAACTTAATAACATCGATTTCGTGCTCCATGGAAAATAAAATATGAAATATAGCAAATGTTTTTACCTGATAACCATAATCCCACCAGGACATGACCCTCGCATCTTCAGCAGTATTCTGCGACAGCCAGCCGTATGCTTCCCTGAAGTCGTCCAGGATTTTACGAGATCTGAAAGAGTTAATAACATGCAAGTATTTGATGGCTAAATAATGACGGGTAAAGTTAAATTTCCACTGCTCCGAGCGTCCTTGTGCGTCGACGTTAACCTTAAAAATCCATAAAGGCCGACAAAGTCCATTGGATTAGTACGCGGCCGTTAATGAACATCGAGTATTTAAGACGAGATCGAAGAAAGTTAAGCTTTGCCGTCTCTGTCACTCATACTTTTGTCTCTTTCTAAAGGTCGACGTGTAGTATTTACGCCAGGTTATAAAAAGAACTGCCTCGTTGGTCTAGTGGTAACAAGTTCTACTGCCGAGCATGAGGTTCTGGGTTCGATTCCCGGGTCGGGCAATTTGTTATTGGGTCTTTCCATCTAGAATTTCTTAATAACAGCTCGCCCCTTGTTACATGGAACTTAAACGTTCACACTTCTCCATAACACTTCGGGGAATAGAAGCGTTATGTTATTTTATAAAAGGTGAAACTATGATAATTTATATGACTTACCCATCATTTCCGTAGCTAGCGAGCACGATACTAGGGCTGGAGTAAGCGTTGGAGGTGGCCCAGGTGCAGTGCACGGAGAACAACATGAGGAGGATCATGAACAGTATCAGCGTAACTGAGCGCACGTTCATGCCGAGCCCTGAGTCGGGCGGGATGGTCGGCTCGTGTGTGCGCTTCTTTAGCTTGCCGGCCTGTGGGAAGGTTTTTGTGTTAGAACTTTTTAGAAAACACTCCTACATATATTATTATCCTTCTTATATTTATAACAAAGTCGCCGAATTGTCTGTACGCGCATAACTTCCGTATGACTGCACCAAATTGGGTAATACTTTTTTGTTGTGTAAGGTTTGTATGAAAGAAAATTTCGGAAATTCGAAAAAATATTGCACCCGTGCGATGCTGGAGCGGCCCGTTAGTTAAAAATACAAGAATTTGTCCTAAAAACGAGCTTTGTGTGTAACTGTAACCATATTACATGACATGTTGCCAGCAACATAAAAATGTGTTGCCGCAAGAATGTTATGCAACTTTTCATTTAAAAAAGCCGCGTCGGAGCCAAAAAAAGGTTTAGTTCTGCAGACACATATCTTAATCTGAACTTCTCTTTCAGAGAATTTATTATCCAATAATGTAATTGAACAATAACAAAAAGGTATGCATCTTACCTTATCATACAAGCTCTTAGACTCCTCAGTATCAACCTGAGGTACTGGCAGGTCATCTTCCCTCAACACCAGGTCCAACAGGATGGAGAAGGCTATGCCAGATAGTACGCAGACGACTGGCGTCAGGGTCAACATGAGACGCACCATCACTCCGGCGAAGTATACTGCGCTCAACGCGTATAGGGCGACTGGAAGAGACACATAAAGGTTAATTAGGTATAGAGAGATAGTGGCGCCGATTTCCTTGTTGACAAACTAAACTAAATTTAAGTTCAGTGCATCTTTTTCTTTCTATGTATTTCATTAAGAGGACAGAAGATAAATATTAGTTTAGTCCTATCAAATTAATCAGCGCATGACGTAGATTGACGTATTTTTAGTAGCCAATTTTTTAATGTCTATGGAGTATCTTAATTTGACAAAACTAAACTAATATTTATCTTCTGTCCTTTGTCCTTTAAAGAAAAAAATCCACTGAACTTAAAGGTCATTGGGCACCTTAGTATGGAAACCATACCCATGGCGGACACAAACGAAATATAGCAGAGTGTATTGATATATGGCTCTGATTTACTATGGCATTAGTCACATTAATGTGAGCCACGGGAATCTCGCAAAATTCGTGTTATAAACTGATATAGGGAAGATGAATAAAATGCTAATTCATTAGAATATTTTTTTTTTCAATTTGATCCAAATCAAGCATAAGATCATTTAAAAAGGCAGCGGGTGCATCTGTTGCTTCCTGATGTCTGGCCCAAGACAGATAATAAACTATGCTTGCGATATGGGCGCAGCTCCCGACAGTGCGGCGGCCATGTATACTTGAGCAGTAATACTCTTCTATACTTTGTCTTCCATGTTGTGTGGGGTTTAACATAATATATGTATAGTACTGTTTCATTCGGATATGAAGTGACGAAGGACTGCGCGGAGGGCGGTGAGACAGTGCGCGAGCGCAACGAAACTTGTTCTACCTGTCTAATGTGTGAAAGAGACAGCGTATACACGCCTCTGAACAGTCTGAACATTGGCGCATCCGTGCACCATGCTGTATGGTATCGGAATTCTTTTTATGCCTTTATAAGATTAAATAAAATCCTCTGAAACCGTTTGTTTTATATATTTTTCAAACGATCCTGTACAATTTTCTCCATCGATTTTTAATTAAATAATTATATGCAATGAAAGGTCATATTATTCCCCTTAGTTTAAAACTATTTTGGTTAATGTCCGCCACTCTTCGCTAAGCGGGTCAGATATGCCCAATGACCTTTAGTTCAGTTTGTGAACAAGGGAATCGGCGCCATTACGACTTCATCGTTAACTAAACCTACTACCAGCTCCAAACTTTCGGTTTTGTTTCACCATACCCAAATTCCTAAGATCAGATTTAGCGATCTGGTCACTATTGGATCAGTCAGAGTTAAAGAATAAAAGAAACCAGAGATAAATTGACTAAGCATTCAACTTTCAAAATGTACGTATATCGGATAAGGTAGATTCCAAAGTATTACAAAGCTAGCGATAGTTTTGTTTATCTCGCACTGTTCGGCTCTTAAAACAAATCATTCACCTGCAAATTGCTGAAATGTCAAAAATGTTACTCACCAAAAACCCTCTCATCGTTGATATTCTTGATGCAGTACCACAGTCCTACGGGGAAGGTGCACACGAGGACGTGCAGGTCGAAGAAGAAAGAAGACCATGTGGTGGGCTGATGCTCCGACACCGACGCAATGATAGGAATGTGGATCTTCGCGTATGTTGTGTCCCATAGCGAATAGAATCTGAAATACAGATCTGGTTAGAATTTTGAGGGTTACAAAACTGGACTAGCGGGGACACAGCTTCATCAACTGGGTAACACAGCAAAAGATACGCAATATCAAATCCGACGTAGCTGCATAACCGCTTTTTGTATTTTTACAAAGACATTTTATAATAAATTAGCTGACTTGTCGAGTCAGCTAATTTATTATAAAATGTCTGACTGATGTTGTCCTTAGAATTCATAGAAAAAAGCAGGTTCAGTTTTATCGAATTTGAACTTTTCCGGGAAACGTTTAAACAACTAGCCAAGTTGGTTACGGCTGCCGGAGTTTAATGGCGACGTTGGAACATACGTGGGTTCAAATCGAACTCACATCAAGACGTGCTCTTTTTGAAAGTATTCTTTAGGATAGTCTTAACATATTCAATGCTATAACGGTATAATATTTTAAAGCTTGAGGGGTCCCCACATAGCGACGCTGTCTTTACTTTCAGCGCAACCTAGTCCTGCTTTCCGTTACCTTTTATGGCGAAATCTGCTGGTTCACGTTTAGTATAGTTTAAACTTGGTTAGAACGACAAATATCTCCATAGATATGTTAATTATCTCAAGTAAATCGTTCGTTCATTATCATCTCCAGCAAGTCAGTTTATATTGAACTCTAAAATATTATCGGTGTCGCATTAACAAAAATAAAAGTATAATTCTAACAACGTTAAATGTTGATGTGTCATCTAAAGTCTCCTGCGCATTTTTTCGAAACATTACACAAAAACTTCAAATCAAAGAGGCGTGGCCATACACACTTGTGTATTCAAACTCGGTGTTTTTGTTTTCCGAGCTTCATGGAAAACATTGCCCGCGCGGGTGAAGAAGTTTGTTTCATTTTCTACCAGCAAGCGCACCGCGCACATTTAGCATTTTGAAAGCTTAATTCCAACTCACACAGGTTTGCAGGTTATACTGTCTTGTGAATAGTTCACACTAATCTAAAAATATTTTTAATACGCAGGAGACCGCTTGTGTATGAAATCAAATGTTTATGTGTAAGGTTTTTTGTGTAATGTTTCAATAAAAAACACGTGCAGGAGACACGGCTTAACACAAACATTTCACAGGTTTCACTAAACTATTGAGGGGTTTATTTAAAAACGTTCCTTAAAGTTACAATTGAGTAGTAATGTAATTAGATATATATCAACCCTGAAGGAGGTGAATGTGCTCATGAAACTCAACAACTTTCCCCAAAGAACATAGGTCGAAATATGAAAAAAAAATTTGGCCCTCCCTTACAAAACTGACTACCAGCTGATTGATTTACTATGGGAGGGCCAAATTTTTTTTTCATTGTTCGACCTATGTTCTTTGGGGAAAGTTGTTGAGTTCCATGAGCACATTCACCTCCTTCAGGGTTGATACCCCCTTTCCGTTACACGCTGTATATAATAGGTGTTTATAGTTTTAATAGGTTTATGCGTATCGTTATATTTCAAAATATTTATTCCTCAATTTTCACTATTGCACCTACCACTGTTTGTCTCTGCATCACCCAAAGGTTGACTGGTAGAAAATGCCTATGGCATTAAGTCCGCCTCTTCTCTTTTAGTATTAAATTAATTAATTAGTAATTAGCGACTGCTTAACCATACATTTTTGACGTTTAAAAGTATGTTAACTTTGAGCAACGTTTATAAATAAACTACTAAAACTATAGACGCTATCAAATCAACACCACCTTTGCGTCACAATATCACGTTCGAATTACTGTTAAAACAAAAGGTGTAAATATTGAGGTCAACGCGACTCTAACTAAACACGAAATTTCCTATCAAGCCATAAAACATAGGTTTATTACCATTCTAAATCAACACCTGTAAATGACCTAGTGACTCGTTCAACATAACTCGAACACATGTTTGAAAATAAATAACGCATGTAAATATAACTACGGTGTTTCACGTGTGAACTTATGTTTATACAATGTGGAGACGACAATACAACAACAAATGAAAACACTAGCAATACTAATGCATAGGAGTATTTAATAACTATCAAATAAATCCTAACGTTGAAATTAAAAACGTGATTTTTTCTAACAAATTAATTAGCATAAAAGTGTAAAGAAGATACACCATTTAAATATAGGTTCACTAAGCATGAGAAGACATATACAACGTGTAACGTTAAATGCGCAAAACCTCAGACACCCCCACTTGTTTTTATTTCAATTGACCTATTTCAGATAGAAAATAAGTCATTAAAAAAATTGTAAAGGTTTTATGTGCTGTTTTAGTTTTACTGGCCATTCTGATCGTTTCTTGCGTCTGCGACGACGCTTTATCGAGGGAGGAGTCGTCACCGGGCCGCCGCGCCGCGCTGACATTGGGTTGCTTGACCTATTAATAAATACCTAGACACGGCAACGTTTTTAATGAAGATTTTTTGAAAAATGTGACCTATATTAAAAAGTGGTTCAATTAATTCTGCTCGTTATTCTGATCAAACTATTTTCAGGTTTTGCGCATTTAACGTTACTTACACGTTGTATATATGGCCGAAAACTGCAAAAAATTATGTAAGTCAGTGTGCCGGGCACACCATTTTTAGCAGGCTCTCATACACAAACGATTTAAATAGTGTGTAGCTTTTCTATTATAACGACAGGGAATTGAACGATGGAAGCCTTTAAAGTTGAAATTTTATTAATGTTACGTTTAGAGGTACTCTATTTAGCACAATCTAAACTAATATTATAGAAAGATTAGATTTGTTCAATGTTTGTTTGTTACGCTTTCACTCTAAAACGGCTGTGAACGGATTTGGATGAAATTGGCCACATGGGTGCACCATAACCTGGATTAGGACATAGGATACTTTTTATTCCGATATTTCCGCGGGATCGAGACTTAGGGTGCGTTTCCACAGAAGCGGAGCTGGGCGGAGCGGAGCGGAGACGTGTAGGAATCGTCCAATCACAGACGAGACGAGTGACGCGATGAGGATTTCAACCATTGTGATTAGTCGATTCCTGCACGTCTCTGCTCCGCTTCGCCCAGCTCCGCTTCTGTGGAAACGCACCCTTATGCAGGTGAAACCGTTTTCTACCAGTCAACCTTTAGATATTATATGACAGGCCTACCGCTAACTGACACCGTGCCTGAGGTAGCTACGCGGTGTGGTGACGTCAACACTCCTCGTTATCTGTAGCATAGCTAGCAATCTACATATAGTTTCTGTTTTGTACTGTGTGTACTGTGTGTTTGTTTAGAGAATGCCTAAGGTATTAAGCCCGCCTTTGTACCTTTTTGTGTGCGATAAGTTTAAATAAATAAATAAATACTGACCTTCCACTCCAAGGGGCGATGACTCCGGCATACGTAAGCAGCACAACTGCTAAGAACACGGCACCGGCAGCCGCCAATCCGCCCAGGATGAGCAGCTGCTTCCACTGACCCTTGGGGTTCAGGCTGTGGAGGTACCTCATGGCACCTATAGCCATCACCAACGCGAACACACCTATTGACAATGAAATATCATAATATTTGTTTGTTTACCGCGGGAACTTCAAAGCGGACAGGCATGCAATCTATTTTCAATTTTATTTATGATGCGCAATGTAGATCTTAAGCTACGCTTGCCGTGGTCAGTCCGAGAATGGGTGACCATCTTTGCACATCGAAACCACTCCGTGCATCGAAAAGCGCGTTAAGTCGTTGGTCCCGGCTGTCATTCTTGGATCTTTGACAGCGTCAGAAGCCCGAAAGTCTGACGACCAAGGGGTATTGTATTACCCAGTAACTGGGTTGTGGAGGTCAGATAGGCAGTCGCTCCATGTAAAATACTGGTATTCAGCTGCATCCAGGTAGACTGGAAGCTGGCCCATGAAGCTGATACATGAAGGAGGCATTGACTGGGATCCCATGTGCCATGATTGGTGCAATGGATTCTGCACTGCGGGTCGCATTGTTTCGGATTCGGGTTGTGTCGGCATATATCCACTGTACAGAAGGAATCCGAGTGGTTGAAAATATATAAACATGATAGCGCTTGCTAAATGCGATGCATGTATATAACCACTACGGGTATTGATACGATCTGCAATGGACTTTTACGACCTACGATAATCTGATAGCTTTTTTAGTATTTTTTCACATCGATCGGATAAGAACCGAGCCTACTTCAATCAACACTGTTCACTAAAATGAATACCATTAACGTAGTATGAGTGTGTACTTTGATAGTGAGATATCTAGGCACATAAAAATTATAGTTCGTTGCCCTCAATTAGCCCGGCGAGTCTGCGTGGGATTATATGTGCTATACCGCCATTTTACAGCGAAGTTTTCTTTCAATCATTTCTTACATTCACAGAAAATGAGCATAGAAAATTTTCTGCATTTCGTTTCCGGATATCTTAAATTATTTTCCAAGTGAATTTACTCGGCAATAGCTTTGTACTAAAGTTGGACTATCGCCAAATCGCATGCATTCCTAAATTGTGAAGCACTTTAGGAAATCACCATAAATGAAAAGTCTTAAAACGAACGCACAAGAGGAGTCCCTGAGAGGTTTTCGTTGTGTGGCAAAAACCAAATTGTAAAATAGGCTAAGATAAAAAAAAAAGTAGTCGCGATAACGCCATAGTAACAAGGGTGTCAACAAACTGCTGCGTTCAATTTATTTCATCAGTGCAATTATAGCGAGGTAAAGAACAAAACATTGGCTTGTAAAGTCAAAGCCTAGTAGCTTGTAAAGTCAAAGCATATCAATTCATACTGAACTGAAAGAAATTTTTGAGTCAAACTAAACGTTATTTTATTTGGGCAAGTAACCTTGAATGTATTTAATTATTCGGTAAGAGCAGTGTGCAGTCTTGTTTCCTTTTTAACCGGCTTCAAAAAGGAGGAGGTTTTCAATTCGACTGTATGTTTTTTTTTGTATGTTATGTGTTACGCGATATCTCTGGCGATTCAGGTGTCGTTGGTTCCGCATTTTCGTTATTTGACACCGACTTCCGAAATTAACCTGTTAACCGGGGAATTCCGTACACGCTACTGTTTAAGTTTGACGTATTTATACGTCCCGCACGGTTAACAGGTTAAAGTTATTTTAAGTGGTGGAAGTCAGTTGTTCTTATTTTATTTTATTTTTTTATATATATTTTTTTTTTAATTTCCTTTTTTAAGTAATAACCGAGGTACGGATATCGGGATGTATACAATTTATTGGACTCGGTGAGGTTTGCTCTAGGAATTAGATATGTCGATGCGGTCACCAGCACCCTAATTGCGTAACGCTTTCAATAACAAATAATTTTGAAGGATATTGCTAATCATGCTAAGCTTCATAATTATGTTCGAAAAGTTTGTTTGTTTGTTCAACAATGTAAATATCGCAATGAATGTTGTTGAACTGTCAAAATGAAAGCCAATGCTACTGATAGTTTGTTGCGCAATCACTCCGCTGGTAAGGACTCATCACTGGTGTTATCAAGAGATCAGAGTTGGAAAAATACAATGACGTAAAAAATCCTTATTAAAGTAACGATTTAAAACAGTTAACGTACTGATTTATGTAGGATAGAATACAGCTTCTGACGGACTATGGAATACAAAGGCTATATTTGATACTCCCGAGCTTACTGTAATATATCCTACATTCTTAAAAAAACCTGACAAAGGCAGACCTAGGAATCGTACTGCGGACCTTAATCCACCTCATGACTATTCACACCCACCTGTGTTTCATAGTTTTATGATATGATTTATCATAAATGTATGAAACACGCAATGCTTATGATTGTGTGTCGAAAGAGAATATTAAGAATATTTCGATGCCTCCCACGTAAGCTGTTCACCACCCTTGGTTGACTGGTAGAGAATGCCTAAGGCATTAAGTCCGCCTTTGTACCTTTTGTGCGAAAAGTTTAAATAAATAATAAAATTCAATATGTGAATATAGTTAGTGATACTTTATTATTAACTAAATTCACACACTAATACTTTATTACTAACTCTATTCACATACTGAATTTTATAAAAAATAATTCATAAGTGCAGTTTTTATTGCCAATAGTACCTATCTTTGAAACGCTCTCGTGTAAAATTGGAGTTTGTGGGTTACAACAACTTACGTGGGAGGCATCGACTTATTTAAGTGAAATAATGACTTCAGCCGTATGTTGAAACATGTTTGTAGATACATAATAACATAATTTATGCAAGTACTATCGGGACAGATCGGCCAATAAAACAGCTACACTTTAATAAAATTTCCAATTCAACCTTGAGCGGCACGAACACATAGAAAACGCAGGAAATTGTGAACATTTGAACAATTTCTATCTGTTTAATTCTCGCGCTCGGCAGTTGTTTATGAATTGTATGAATAGCTCGGAGATTGAACCTGAATAGAATATGTTTACGAAATATTTTGTACGGGAGTGAAATGGTAACCTGTGGACCATAAAGGATAATCTCTGCATTGTATATCAATCGTAGCGCACGAAGTGTAGTGATGATTGAGAATGTTATTGCTGCATGCCCAAAATGTAGAGGCACTTCCGCTAAATTGCATTATATTGTGGCTCTCAATGTCGTGTTAGAGTAAATGGAAATACATTAAACATCCGTGCTAAGTAAGCTATACATACGGCATGATCTTTTTTTACAGGGTCCAAATTTTTACATGTTGTTCTACTCATGCATATGAACAACTTTTACTATGGAAACAACTCTGAAATCATGAAAAAAAATCAGCTGTTTCATACATTTTGGTCAAGGAGGTATTGAACTTTTGTATTAAACAGCTGATTTTGTTTTAGTGATTTCGGTGTTGGTCCCATAGTGAAAGCTATTTATATTAATGAGTAGAACAGCCTGTAAAAATTTGGAGCCTGTAGTATAAGCGGACCTAAAGCTACAAATTAAATTAAATATTTCGATGTTATCATTTCTACCTCTCTTTTTTTACGTAATATGTTTAGGGGATTTTGCAAAAGCGTCCACGAGATACTTGGGTACTTATGTCCTTGTGTGTTGGTAGTTCGCATTCTAATCTCAGTCTTAACCTGTCAAATATAACAGTTATTTTCCTACGTTTCTGATTTTTGACATTTATTGTCGCTACGACAAGATTCCGGCTACATTTTGAAGGTCGATTCCCGTAAATGTAAAAGACATTTACGGGAATCAACCTTCAAAATCACAAATATCTCACCGTGAAAACAAAGGTGAATTGAGTCGTCAATAGTGTCAATCCCTAGCATCAGCAGTGGTATTCTGTAAAAATCTCACCGTGAGAACTTAGGTGAAGTGAGCGGGAAGTGAGCTGCTCACTTCAAGCTCACTTCACTAGTGAGATTATTACAGAATCGACCGGCTGCATGACTCACAGCTCACTCTAAGCTCACTCTGCCTTAGCCTTAAAAAATTTCACGTATCGTTGTAGGTACCTATAGGAAAATTCGGCTACGCAATCTTCTTTAGTACATTTATCAACTTCGTGAGTATTTCGGGGTAACCGTGCCGACACGCGAAAAGAAGACAATACGTCAAAACACATGACAGTCTAGTTATGATGGCAATATTCATTCTTATTACAGAGTAATATTCAGATGTATATATCCCATGAAAATGATGACCTCATAAATAAAAATATTATAATTATGTATTATTTGATTTTATGCCAGGTAAATATCATAACTTCATGCAACATTTTAAACATTTTCCTGAAAATTTTAAATGCTGTGAATACTTATTGTAAAAATTAACAGCATTGGGAAATCAATTACCCAGAAAATTGCAACCGTTAAATCCGTGGATAAACAATTAAATCTTATCAAGCCTACAATTCATGGTACATGTGTTAGCACATTTTATGCCATTTATGTACTTTCATTGTGTACAAGTATTATTATAGCACACAGAGCCGGCTTAAGCATATTGGGCGCCGGGGTGCGATAATCAGCCTGCGCCAACTTTTTTTTTTTTTTTTTTTAATGGCTTTTACAACAATAAAACGGTCCGGTGCCATTAGTAATAAGGTTTTTGCACGTCGCAAGTCGCAAAGCGAATACGCCGAAAGCTGCATGAGGCATATATAAACAATATTGGTGCCTACATCTTTAAAGGTGTAATGAATATCTGTTCAGTAATTTTTAAAACGGATTATGATTACTCATGGTATATGACGATTGGCTTGCGCCCCCTAAAACCCTGCGCCCGGGCGCCACGCACCCCTTGCACCCCCTGGTAAAGACGGCCTTGATAGCACAATTTCTCATGCTTCATATTTATGCCTAGCACATCCGTATAACTGTTTCATAATAGCATGAACGATTATAAATAACATTAGGTACCTACACGATACACAGATGTTTTCCCACTGACCTAATAAAACCTTGAACTACGAATACTTACCGCGCGTTTACTACAAATGATTTTTTCCCAGATGTTTTGTAGTTTTGTGGAACAACCAACCAAGTTCCGTAGCAAAATGGCAAAAATGGAACCCTTACAATTTTGTCCTGTCCGTCTATCCGTCCCAGAAATACTATTAGATATGAGTTTATTTTTTAGACAAAATGTACGCCAGCACATCAAGCTACCCGAAACTGTCAGATTTTCCCAATCCACTTTGAACCTTATGCTATAGCGATAAAGTTGAAAATCTATTAAAGAAATCTGACAGATTGTAGTAGCTTGATGTGCTGGCGTCTGTACATACGTAAATATTCATACCGACTGCGGAACCCTAAGGGCCCTTTCTCACGGCAAGATTCCGTTTTTTGCAGGTACGGTTTTTTGCAGGATCCCGTTTAGTAGTATACGTGTAAGTACATATAATATATTCACACAGGCATCTTGTTTTCCGGATACTGCAAACAGGATGCTTGTGTGAATATGTATATTTAAACACGTACACTACTAAACGGGATCCTGCAAAAAACCGTACCTGCAAAAAACGGAATCTTGCCGTGGGAAAGGGCCCTTACAGTGCGTGGATCGACACGCTTTTATCTAATCTGTTAGTTTTTAATTGTGTCTTAAGTAGTATCTAATAGTTGATGGCTAGATACTTGCTTTACAGTTGTTCAATACAAGCGTGTTTCCTAATCAAGTTAATGTTAATTGGTATTTTTATCAATCACAATGAGTTAACAGCACATCAGATATTGGAAACATTTAAATGTCCGATATACTGTAAATTCAGTACAGCCCATGGCCATATCTTGTAAATAAAAAAACCGGTCAAGTGCCAGTCGGACTCGCGCACATGGGGTTCCGTACAAATTTGTAGGTATGTAAATAGTTTATCACGGGAATCGTGTCACGAATATTTTTCCCGTGTTTTCAGATTTATTCCTTTACTTGTGCTACATGACATTGCTTCTTGCCAAATTTCATGATTCTAGGTCAACGGGAAGTACCCTATAGGTCTTGATTCCCTTGCGAGTGTCAAAATATGCGGCATAAACGGAACATAAACGCCCGTATCTTTTGATTGCGTTGACTTAGGAGTCTGAT
Organism: Eremobia ochroleuca; assembly: GCA_949629135.1. Lineage (NCBI taxonomy): Eukaryota > Metazoa > Arthropoda > Insecta > Lepidoptera > Noctuidae > Eremobia > Eremobia ochroleuca. The sequence continues at coordinate 7,008,255 of OX451403.1, read as the reverse complement.
TTTTTCACTGCTTCAAGAGATTGCAGCTTTGAATATTTGATATTAATTTCAACTTGATAACTACACTACCTTACAAAAAGGGTCTTGATAGACGGACAGACAGACGGACAACGAAAGCCCTAAAAACATATAAATAAAAATTAAAAAAAAAAAAAAAAATATATCTGTCCACCAGTAATATGACCTCTTTTTGTTTGGGGTAGAACCATAATCCCTGTGCCCCAATTGACTATGACACACTCAATGATTCCTTGCTTCAAAACCACGTCAATCCCTTAGCTAATCACGCCAACCTCGCGTCAATAGTGTTAATCCCTAATGACAGCTCACTTCCCGCTCACATCACCTGAGTTCTCACAGTGACATTTTTACAGAATAGCACTGCTGGTGGTTAGGTGGGTTTAAAGTTAAACTGAACCAGAAATCATTAATAGTTTGTTGAATGCTGACACTGATTTATTAACAACTAGCGACCCGCCCCGGCTTCGCACGGGTGCAATGGAGAAACACTGATAATTTTAGAGCCATTATTTCTCGTAAAAAGTATAGGATTAAAAGTGGTTATTGTGGGTTATCCCTAAGAGATAGACATATACCATCGCGGACTTTTTTGTAGACCTTTTTAAGGTGTACAATACTGTTGTACATTATTTTGATCTATCTCGACGGGTTCAGCCAGCGTTTACAATATAAGCGCAAAAAAATGTTTATTTACGACATTACATTAGAAACCTCTAAAATTATCAGTGTTTCTCTACTATATTATGCATGTATTATACATATAAACCTTCCTCTTGAATCGCTCTATCTATCAAAACAAACCGCATCAAAATTCATTGCGCAGTTTTAAAGATCTAAGCATATATAGGGACAGACAGACAGCGAAGCGACATGTAGTGATTAAAATCATACAACTCACCTGAAGCAGCCATGTGTTCACTAGTTCGGATGGGCTGGAAGCCAACAAAGGGTATCTGCATGGACATCAACAGGCCTACGATGTAAAACACACTGTAACTGACGAACAGCCGCTGGGAGAACCTTCCCATGATCAGTAGTAGGAACACGTGCAGCGGGATCAAGTTGATGATGAACACATAACCACCCCATGCTGATACCTACAATACAAATAATAATTTATTATATATACCTATATAATAAGCCTTATTGGAGACCTCTGAACATAATAAAATAATATTTATAATTCTTTCTGATTATATTATTCAGGGCCCGACATATTGTATGTTTTATTTATATAGTAGCTATTTATATATGTAGAATTTTTTCACATGCATATTAATTCATGGGTTTTAATTTTTTTTTTTTTTTGTGCAGAAACCTAATTATTTTTTGAAAATTAAAGTAGCCTTAGTTACTCCTTATAACACCAGCTATCTGCCCGTGAAAATCCCGTCAAAGTCAGTCTAGCCGTTTCAGAGATTAGCCGGAACAAACATACAGACAATTTTTTTTTTAATTCCATAAATTACTTTTTTTTTACATTACAAACAGACACTTCAATTTTATTTATTTGTATACACCCAATACTGTTTAGTTTGTACCCATGTCAACTATTATGGAAGTGTGCCTTTGTTATTTTAAGCCTAATAATTTAATCTGATGTTTAGATAACAAGTATGGCTAAGAAGTACCCACAACAAATCAAACCACAACAAAGGTTATTGTCTGAAATGCATTTTAACATTATTCTAACAGGAGTATAACAGAACATGTAAAACTATGCTAATTTATCTACTTCAATGTGTTACCATTTTATTGTTTTGTTAAAGTAAACCATTTCCAAGACAGCTATACTTTATAACTTAAAACTCTCCCACTAAGATTTTTCTTTGCAGGAGGTAAAATAAATAAAAGATTTCCCTTGAGTATAGATAATGGGGAAAATGGTATATGGGGAAAGCAAAATAATTGACAATCATGATTAGTGTTGCTTACCAAAAGAATTATCAAACCTAAGAGAATATGCATAAAGTGGAATATTACTAAATCAACTCACCATGTAGAAGTAAGAGAGTGCAGTGCAAATAGACCAGAAAACTGATCCATTTTTCAAACTCTTCAACCATAAGTAGTATGTGAACTGCAGAGCAAATATAGCAATACCCTCATTATCATAGCTTCCTGCTACAGACCGACTGCTGTATCCGGGCACAATGGCTATGAAGCAAGCGGCAAACAGACCAGCTCCACGAGACCAAAGCTCTGAAGTCAGCAGATATGTTGCAATGGCTGTTAGACCACTAAAAGGCGAAAAAATAATTCATTTTTACATATTCATTTTCCTTAAAAATGTATACTAGATTGATGTTTTAATGAAGTAGTTAAATAATTCAGAATGTTTGTTAGACTGATATGGGGTGTTAACTTTATTGATTTAAGGTTTAGCACTAAATCAATAAAGTCTAGTCAAGTTATAACAAGCCATCACTAAGAGCATTGTTTTATCAATAATCTAGCATGTATGTTATCACAAGTATGTGTATTTTAGTTGTTTTCAGTTAAGATTTCAGTTTTGTTAACATTTGCTCTGATTAGATGTTGAAGTGCAACACTTCAAATTACCTGCCTCTATCATTCATGTCATTCTATCTATCATGTAATTTCAGTATGAATATATTCTATGCATGGTATGATTAATACAAATAAATGATGGTAACCTAGATAACAATACAATGAATACCAAAATGATTACCTGAACACAGGGGCGAGGAACACGCAAATATCTCTAATGTGTATTGGAATATTTAGGGTGTGGAGGATCCAGTGAATTGTGCCTGATGTGATCATAAGGCCAGGGTACACGGTGCCGCCCACGATACGACCCAGCGGGTACCAAGCGCGCTCGTCGAACCAGTTCAGGAAGTTGTAGAACCCATGCTGCACCATGTAGGCCGTGGCTCGGTAGTTGAACCTAGAACACGTAAGCAATAAATGGAGGGAACCTTATCTTCAACAGGTTATCATTACTGAGCAAATTCTCCACACTTACCATGGGTCAAACTCGTGGATAATACTCTCGAAACGTATAACAGCGAATAGCCGGGATGCGAAACCGGCCAACCAAGCCAATGACAATACCGTAACAGTGATCAGAGTGCTGAAGCCGGTCGTATTATTGAATATCCCTTTATTACGGCCATTGCCCGACTTCGCAGCTGCAGTCTGCGGCATCTTTGGGGCTGATAATACTATCAACTATCCTAATAATCCACAACAACTATATTCTCATACATGAGTCCCAACAATTCGATTCAGAAGAAAATTGACTTTTTGGATGACTGACGTACGGACACGTCTCTCTTCAAAATAGAGTTGCCAAGTACTTAAATAATTATGCGAAAAAACAGAGTTGCATTTCCACAGTTTAATAAAGACCGGTTTTTAGCGGTTAAATTTTAGGATAGTGTGAAAGAGTTGTAACAAATATTTTTTTATATGGCAATAATTTTTTTGCAGTTATGATGTGTACTGAATGTTATTTTTACAGCTGTTTGTTGACGTTGACATTTTGCCATCCATCTCGTCAGACGTAAATAAATTCCAATGATTACATACATATTGTAACAATTAACTGCTTTCCGAATGAAATTGTAACATTAGAAATAATACAAATGTCCAATTATCAAGAAATTGTGAATTTAAACGTAGGCGGTACAAGGTAAGTGATCAATTATATAGAAGGTATGTGATTTAATTTTTATTTTATTTGTTGTATCTCGGCATTCTGTGCCTTGCCATCATATAAATTATGATTAACTAGCGACCCGCCCCGGCTTCGCACGGGTGCAATGGGAAAACACTGATTATAATTTTAGAGCCATTATTTCTCGCAAAAAGTATAGGATAAAAAATGGTTATTGTGGGTTATCCCTAAGAGATAGACATATACCATCGCGGACTTTTTTGTAGACCTTTTTAAGGTGTACAATACTGTAGTACATTATTTTGATCTATCTCGACGGGTTCAGCCAGCGTTTACAATGTAAGCGCAAAAAAATGTGTTTATTTACGACATTACATTAGAAACCTCTAAAATTATCAGAGTTTCTCTTCTATATTATGCATGTATTATACATATAAACCTTCCTCTTGAATCACTCTATCTATTAAAAAAAACCGCATCAAAATCCGTTGCGTAGTTTTAAAGATCTAAGCATATATAGGGACAGACAGACAGGGAAGCGACTTTGTTTTATACTATGTAGTGATTACGTACCTAAGATGTGTCATGCAAATATATACTGATTATTATTATTATTGCAAACTGCAGTTGAATATTCAGTTGAAAATAGCCACTTCTTAGACATTTCATCGTAAACATTGTTTAATGTTTATACTTACGCCGCCGGATCGATTCTTAATTGTAATCTTATCTTAATGTCTATCACAAAGCTTGCGTACGTAGTGACACTCCGGATTTCTTTATTTGATGTTATTTTAAGTCACATGTTGTATCAAGACATCAAATCTAATTGAATACTTACTAAATATTTTTTGTAAAAGAACTTAATATTATTTTGCACTGTATGTGTTAAAAAAGTGTCTTAAAGCTTTTCTAAGCCAAATCACCTTTTTTAGATTCTCAACATCATGGCACACATTAACTTGGGTCCCAGAGACATTCTTCACTGCTCTACTCAGTGGCAGGATTCCCACGGTGCGGGATGAGACTGGAGCCATATTCATAGACAGGGACCCAAACCTCTTTGGTCTCATTTTGAATTTCCTACGTACTCGGGATATAGATCTTAATAATGTTAATATTAGGGCTTTGAGGCATGAGTGTGATTACTTTGGCATCACTCCCCTGAGCAGAAGACTGGCTTTGTGTGATGAGATGAATCATTCAACCTGTGGGGATGTTCTGTTTTATGGATATCTACCACCTCCATGTAAGTACTATAATGTTGTTATTCAATTAACACAAGCTTAGAGAATACAATCCCGGGGTCCCTGCATCCCCGCTGTTTTCTGACCCCGAAAATCCTGAGATTGTGCTTGGCCAATCTCAGGATTGTACAATCTCGTAATTTCCAGGATCCCAGGATTGTATTCTCTACACAAGATAAACAAAATTAATGCTGATGTCATGTTAAAAATGTTTTAAAAGTGAGTCATATACCCCCTAAGGTTATCAAGTTCATGGGTGAACAATCAACTGGACTTTACAAGACCAATTAATCTACCATGCTTTGATAAATAAATTCTGTCAGTCATTGTAGACTAAACTACCTAAAAAAAATGTATGGAAAAGATGTTGGTGTTATTGTACCCTGTGGAAACCGTTTGTTTTTTAAACCTAGAGACTAATCTGAAATTTAAGTCTTATGTGTTTGCTTTTTTTTTTTAAGTATTAGAAAAACTTATGCAGACTATACACAAAATATGCCATTCATAATTGATAAGATTTATGAACTATGGGAGAAATAACAAAATTACAAACAAATAATATTTGGTATCTTTATTCAATACTAAAGATAAAATCTATTAAGCTCAATAGCTTGTGATAATACACGATAATTCTGTTGGAACAATAGGTTCTGTATGATAAGTGATAACATTCATAATTAGACAAAATACAAATATATCTTTATTACCCCAACACAAGTGTCTCTGATTACTTACTGGGGCTGTCTCAAGTTATGTATAGAATGTAGCATTTGAGACACAATAAACATTTGAAACATATCGATCGTAGACCAATGTAAGGATTTATAATATCTTTAATATAGCCTGCTATGTCCGGATGTCCCACTCTTGGGAAAAGGCGTCCATCTTCATCCACCCCTTCCATCTTTCGCTATCCCACGCGCCCTCCTTCCAGTTTTCACTTCCAATTTATTATGAAAAGTTTTTTGACAACCCATATTTTTCAGTAAATACTGCCCTGCCGAACAGCACCAGCACGCGAAGCGGCAACAGTTGTTCGCGAAAGAACTCGACAGCCTCTAGCACAGAGGTGGCGGTGAATAGAACACATTCACGAAACTCCTCGCTTGATCTCCGTACTGTTGGCAGGATACCTTCACAGGACCAGTTAAGGTTTGTACCTCATATTGTCTGTGTCTGAAGCTAGTGACAAAATTCTCTACACTTCCACTTAGGCAGTAGTGTAGTCTCGTATATATTTTCGAAACGCAGTAATCATTTTATTGGATGCATGTGCTGAGACTTGGCTTAAAATAACGTCATCCAAATAATCTTCGGCAGAAGTGTAATAAATAAGTAAAAGACCTTGATGATTCATTATTGTAAGACCCCAAACTAAACAAAATATAATATTTGACAAGACTAGCCGTGACTTCCCTGGTGTGAATTTATCTTCTTTTCTATACCTAATTCCACATCTTTGCTTTGGAAGCAAATCATTTACAGACAAACTCGTACATCAAAACTTTAATGGATGACATTGGCGATGTTGACAATGGATGGATTGCATTCATTGTTAATGAAAGTGAGTCTGTTAGCTACTTCGAAATTTAAAATACCTATGTTAGTTGAATGTGATACTATTTTTTTTCTTTTTTTTTTAAGAACAGTCCAACCAGCTGGTCGATTCTGTAAAAATCTTACCGTGAAATCATAAGTGAAGTGAGCACTTAATAGTGTTAATCCCTAGCGAATGACAGCTCACTCCACGCTCACTTCACCCAAGCTTTCACTGTGAGATGGTTACAGAATCGCAGTGTTGATACATCTAACAACCATTCACAGAATGTAAACCTAATAACTACATACAATTTACAGTCGCTGTGGTAGAGGTCACTCTAGAGCAGCGTCGCTAGGTAATGCAGACAGCCACAAAGGACATCGCCCGGCAGACAGTACGTATCAATGTTGATGTCACAATGTAGGTATAGCTGTGTAATCAGAGCAATTCAACTCGTGATTCATTCATTGTGCCTTTATACATCGTTTGATAGTTAAGTGGAGTAAGTAGGTATGATGTACCAATCTTGAACGTAATGAACGCTGATAGCCGCAACAATCAACGATTTATTGCTTTTTAAGATACTAACGTACCTAAAGGCAAGGGCAAAGCTGGCCATAAGACCGTTAATCCGTTAATCGTTAATTAGCGAAGTAACGGATTAACTTTCAAATTAACTATTTAATTTTAATACCAAGAGATTTCGTCCAGGGAATAGGGCTGCGTTGGATTGCGACTGGTCTATCGCAACAGTCGCAGTACAACGCCGCCCTATTTCCTGGACGTAATCTCTTGGTCGCGTTTTATACGACTTCTTTGATAAGATTAATTAAGTCTACTGTGTAATTTAATATTCTTTATTTTCAGTGAGCACGTGGAATGATAGTATGAAAGTTCAAATTATAAAAGCACACCACAACTGGGTTGCTGTTGCCTATACACACTTTGTGACTGGATATAGGTATGTATACGAGGATGTTATCTTTTCGCACACACAGACACACACACACACTTTATCTATATACTCGTATTACTTTATATATCAGTAGTCTGTTGCTGCAAGTGTAAATGGCTCAACCAAAGCACCTGCCATCAAATCTCTTCACCACCCTTGGTTGACTGGTAGAGAATGCCTAAGGCATTAATCCGCCTTTGTACCTCTTTGCGTGCGAAAAGATTAAATAAATAAACTTAAGTCCTGTATCTCGCCTTATATTACGTGAATACGTGCATTATCTTAAGTTAGCGTCGTAGATGTAGGGGTAGGTGCTTCAACAAGAATTGACGTTTACATTTCTTATATTAGTACCTACTTAGTGTAATCCCAACCTTAAGCTTTTTTTTTTCTCAGCAAAATAAGTGTAGCATAATTGAAAAATACCGCTCTGAATGCGTTCAAAATTGCATTATGCTTAGAGCTTCGAGACATATAATACACCAAGGTGCGTTTTCAACCACTGCCTTCGAGACCAGTTCCAGAGAAATCTATGCATTGACTTGGTGTCCGTAGCCTAAAGCTTGGGTTTCCTACGGCAGCGGTACCGGCCACTGCAGACTTAGGAAATCCAAGCTTTAGTATAAAAAGTTGTGACGCGTAATGAAAATGACGGGTAATGACGTAATAACGTATACTGTTGTCTTATACAGGCTGGCAAGGACATGGACACACAATCTGTTATTATGGATTCAGTAAATGATTCTGGAATCCCCCTTCTTTAAAATTGTTCGCCGGTTATTAAAAAAAAAACGCTGTCCCATACCATATTTTGGCCACCCATATTTTGGCTGACCATAGTTTTTATTTATTTGATAACGGACGATAATTTTCTACGCTAGGGGGTTTAGAATCATATGCTAAATTTACGGTTATAGTTTGCGCATCGATGTTCCTGCCACCCTTTGTTATTTATGAATTAAACGTTTTTATTAATTTAATATCGTAATAAATTTCTTTACAGATTAACAGATTCATGTGGTTGGTACGTAGTATTCCAATCTCCAGTGCAAGACTCGGTGATAGAGCGAATAGCGTTGAATGCCAAGACTGGTGGGGGCGGGGGCACCTCTAGCGGGACCAACTCTACGGGAAGTGACGTCATGCTGGGCATAGCTAGTGGTGCGCATGTCCGCCTGTGGGCGTTCTCGACCCACAGTGAGCCTGTTAGACGTACTTTGGTTGGTAAGTGAGACTATTATTCGTCACTGAAAGCAGTTTTTTTTTCGGTAACCCTCACTTTTGGGCCTATCTGGCTAGTTTCAGACTGGAATGGAGTTTTTATTAATAAACCGTTACAGACAAGATTGCGGGTTGAACTGATTTTATTTATTACAAAGACTCCCAGAGATTGCACAAAATAGAGAGGTATAGAAGAAAAAAGGGAGGCTTTGCCCAGCTGCGGGACACAATATAGAATTTAAAAAATAAAAAAGCAACAAATGATACTTTAAAAGTTTTCCCTACAGCACAAAGTTGGTTTAATGAGTTGATGACCAGGGTATACTCTTTTCACCCTCAAAACTTTGTTAATAACTGCCGGTCGATTCTGTAAAAATCTCACCGTGAAATCATAAGTGAAGTGAGCACTTAATATTGTTAGTCCCTAGCAAATGACAGCTCACTCCACGCTCACTTCACCCAAGCTTTCACGGTGAGATGGTTACAGAATCGCACGGCTGGTATCGTGACGTGTGTCGAAAATGCTACATAATTGTGACAAGATTGCTATTCAGGTAAGACGGTGTTGGTCAGTTCTAACGTGGGTCTACCACGTTAGAACTGACCAACACCATCTTACGAATATCTAACTCCTTCGCAGGTACTTTCAACCTAGGCGTAAGAGTAGAACACCTACTTTTCGTGGGTCCTCAACTGGTAGCTCTAAGTGGCGCTGGCAGCCGCAGCAAAGCAGGAGTGTGGCACACTAGCACACAACACTGGCAGACGCAAGACGTGGCTCATCTGACCACGTATGACACAGCCGGGTCGTTCCTGCTGCTGGGTACTGCGACCGGAGCCATCAATTATATTGGTAAGTTAAAGATTCATCATAAGTAAGAAAATATGCAAAGTTGAAAACAGAGTCTGAAAAGGAGCCAGAAATAGTAGATAAGGGCCCAAAATAATGTATTGAGGGCGAGAGCGATTGTTTAGAATCCAGAGCGTAGCGTGGGATTCTAGAGTAGAATCCTAAGCATAGCGAGGGTTTCAAAGTACGCCGCTCGAGGGTAAATAATTTTGGTACCGTGTGATACACTCTGCTTTTCATCCCCCTCTATGAGAAAAATAAATAAGAGATGCTTTTAGTTGTGACGAATATTTTTTTTTTTTTTCTCGATTTGTTTGGTAGTAAATTGTTTATGGCAGTTTGTGCGTTTAATTTTACACTTTCTGGTGTTAGTATTTCACTTTCACTGCTAGAACTCATCTTTTATTCAATGTGTGTGAATCTAATTAAAATTGTCTGTAATATTTTGATAAAAAGTAATAAAAAAGCAAATAAGAAGCGTATTTTTTTTATTATTTGGTTAACCAATGCCGCGTCGGCAGGCGCGCTTTTTTATTACCAGCCAGGACTTTACCGAAGCGAATTGCGTTCAAACTTTTTAATGAAATAGTGTTCCAAATTCAGAAGTCATTTCGTCACTGTTATGAAGTGCACAGGAATGCCCGGAATGACCCATTTTGCTCGCACTTATCGAGGAACCCTTCGGCTCTTTTTGAATAGATGAGATGAAAACAATATTTCATTTTATCATATATTTTTTTAGAACATTTTCGGAATATGTTTAGTTTGTTTTGTTTTGCGCAAGGCAAAATTAGCATGCAATACATTCAAAAATAATTGCACCACGTGAACACACCATGATAAGGTTTTACGAACTATCGATACGCCATCTTCGCAATGATTGACGTTAATACATGCTGCGATTAGCATAAGTGAGATCATAATCATTGCCTTGTGTTTACAAATTAATAATGTTGTGACATGAATAAAAAGTAATATCATACAACCCGTGTACCCGATGGGATTTCCTAAAGGAAACTTCTGTTCTGTAGGACCAGAAAAAAGAAGTTACAAGTAACGTTCACTTATAAACAGAATAATATTATCGTGGTATAGGTTAATTACCACGTTTCTAACTTTAAAAAATGACGAACTTCCATACAAACTTGTTAATTTGTACCCTATTCAGTTAAGAGCAGATTTTTCAATCATCTGAAAACTGTCAAAATTATTCCCCGAATAAATCGGGGAATAATTGTGACAGTACAGAACTGGCAAACGTCAATTTTGTTCCTCAAATAAAAGTTATCTGGCGATGGAAAAATCAGACCTAAATTCAAAGTTGATGATTGAGATCACGTGATCAACTTTTAACGTTAATAAATATCTTGGAAACGTGGCAATATACAGGGTTTGGTCTTATTACGTTTTCTGTTTGCTTTGATGTAAGCCCAACAAACAGCATTTCATTTTTATTTACTTATAGGCTATTGTCACCACGGATTCGGTACATGACCCTGAACGAGCCCCCTTTTCATCGGTTAAATAAAAATTCTGCTCCATACATTTTGACCGCGTGGGTATTGCAATTTTGTTATGAAACAGCAGCTCTTGTTTTTGGTTAACCGATGATTTTTTTTTACACCAGCCTATCTATTCTGTAAATATCTCACCGTGAAAACAAAGGTGAAGTGAGCGTGAAGTGAGTCGTCAATAGTGTCAATCCCTAGCATCAGCAAGACTCACAGCTCACTCTAAGCTCACTTCACCTCAGTTATCACGGTGAGTTTTTCCAGAATCGACCGGTAGGTCTGTAGATTAGCCTAGACTAAAATCGTATTGTGATATGGGTTTGTATTACTCTTGTGGCTTGTCTGAAATAATCAAATTGTATTTATTTTATTATTGTCAGATATGCAAAAGTTCCCGCTACGTATGAAGGACAACGATCTACTAGTGACGCAGCTATACAAGGACCCCAATCAAGAGCCAATCACAGCTATATCTGTGTATCTCACACCTAAAACGAGTAAGTAATCAACATAAAAAGAGGGTGTGTGTCTATTACCACATGACAGGAGTGAAAACCTACGACTGGAGCCAAGTATACGCGATTCAGCGTCACCGATTAACTGAAGCCGAGTATACCCGATTCGGCGTCACCGAGCCCGAGCGTAACGGTTCTGTTTCGTTCACCGTTCATCTTTCTGAGCGCAAAGTGCGCCTAGAGAAGTATTCACTTCAATAAACAGTTTAAATATATGAGGATCATGGGATACCTCGGATAACATCGCACGTTTTATCAGGTTTTCAACACTCTGCTTAACGTCAAGCGTTGACAATACAACACAGCGCTTTAAATCTGATTTGTTCCAAATAATAAAACTAATTAAAGTTATGTTTCAGTTGTAAGCTATGTTTATCTGAGCAATTCTAAACTGTAAGTCTTTTTATATGCCTCATTAAGGAGATGAGGATAGTTCCATTCCAAAACTAAATCTTTATCATTTTTCTAACACGATATCAATAACAGATTTATGCGGCAACTGGATAGAGATAGCGTACGGCACTCGTTGCGGCTCGGTGCGCGTCATCGTGCAGCATCCAGAGACCGTTGGCCACGGACCGCAGCTGTTCCAGACCTTCACTGTGCACCAGAGTCCAATCACTAAGGTCAGCAGTAGCAAATGAACTACGAAAACCGCCCTTTCTGCTACGAAATAAAGGCGCTGTCAAAGCCAAATTGTTACCATGGAATGGACGTGCGTTTAGTAACCAATTACAGATGTTGCATTTTACAAACGCGCGTCAATCATTCCAATTTATACCTTATTATAATGTCATAAGAGTCACGAAATTTGCACGCGCTTGATGATAGATTTATTGATGTTTTTTATGAGATCAGAAACTTTGCATTCGTTTTCAATCTGTATTTTTGAGCCATCCAAAACCGCACTTTAATACAAGCTTGCCGAATCAGAAATGACTGAGGCAAAACCAATTACTAACATCACAAAAATTATAACTATATGTACGAAAACATCTTTTCCTCCAGGTATCTCTATCAGAGAACTACCTAGTGTCAGTATGTAGCGAGTACAACCACGTGAGGACATGGCGTGTCACGCGGTTCAGAGGAATGATCTCCACTCAACCGGGAACCACTCCCAAGGCGGCCTTCAAAGTGTTGGCGTTGGAAGCTCCGACTGCACAGCCTCATAATGACTGCGGTGAGTTTATGTTGATATTTCTACTATAATAGTAAGACGGAGGAATGATCTCCATTCAGCCAGGAACCACTCCCAAGACGGCCTTCAAAGTGTTAGCGTTGGAAGCTTCGACAGCACAGCCTCATAATCATTGAGGTGAATTTCCGTGATAGTTTATAATGTATAAACAATACATAGCTGCGCCCTGCGGTTTCACCCGTGTAAGTGTTGATCCCGTGGGAATATCGGGATAAAAAGTATCCTATGTTTTAATCCCGGCTATAAACTATCTGTGTACCAAATTTCATCCAAATCCGTTCAGCCGTTTGAGCGTGAAGAAGTAACAAACATACAAACACACACACTCACAAACTTTCGCCTTTATAATATTAGTGTGATTATGTAAAAATGAGTGTGCGCCACGATAGCGCGGTGTCTGCTCCGGTGAAGTGCGGTGTAATCTTTTTCGGTAACTCGATGCAACAAAATATCTCTATCGATATCCTGTCAATGACAATATTCATGTTATTAATTTTACTACTAGCAAGACAGAGGAATGATCTTCACTCAGTCATGATAATAAGCTGACTTAAAATATTTTGAAACGACAGTTGTTGTTGCAGGTCCTTATGGTGAGCAGGATGAAGAGCAAATATTTATACAGAAAGTTGTTCCTGACACAGATACGTTATACGTCCGGCTAGCCTCAAACGGCAAAAGGTAACAAAACTCTTCTCGTATGATAACATTTGGTGTTTGCAGTTGTGGTGCATTTTAATTGCAATGGAAACTGAACTATTTGTAATGGAATTAAGGCTTATAATCTCCTGTTCTGCAACTAAATTCATCTTAATTCCTCAGGGTATGCACAATCCGTTCAGTAGACGGATCAGCGGTGTCATGCTTCGTTGTAGCCGAGTGCGAAGGAGCGTTGAGACCGCGCCGGCTACTGTTGTGTGGGCATCGGTCTGGAGCGACGCAAATGTGGGACCTCACAGCACCTATAGATAAGGCAGTAAAACTCCAGCCTGTACCTGCTAATGGAGGTATGGGAATATTTGTTTATACTACACTTGTTTGGAAAGTACCTTACGGTAGAAAGTACGTCATTGCATATCGAACAAATATGCGGGGAGAAAACGCATCTGAGCGGGAGAGAAAAGTGTATGAAAATCCATTTCTTACGTGGTTTTTCTTTTTTAATTTTGGGTAAGACTATGCGCCGGTAACCTAAATACCAAAAGCCAAAAAGTTTTTACAGTGAGTTTTTATCTCCAAGTTCGCAAAATGACACTGGCCACTAGCTGTGTGTTGGATGGTGTCGGGCTGGCAATGCGACCCTGCGGCGGCAGGATAAACAATTTGAAAAAAGAACATGTGAATATTGCAGACGCCATTGGCGCCATTTCCAATTTGTGTGTTGTTTGAGGATTCAGTTTTCGTAGAAAGTAAAATAAAGATTTCGTTTTTTATTTTCCTCGTAGGTGTAGTATAAAGCATTATGTATCACTCGAGAGAAAGTGCGATTCCCGATCTCGGGTGTTTTAAAGCCCTCGCCTACGGCTCGGGCTTCAAACGACACCCTCGACGGTAATCGGTCACTTTCTCCTCTCGGTGAACAATGTACTATTGTGTCTACGTATAATAATGTTTGAAGTAACGTGACGCTCAGTCAGTTGTTGTTCTGGTAGAATCTCATCGTGAAAACGTAGGTGAAGTTAGCTGTAAATAGTGTCAATCCCTAGCATCAGCCGGTCGATTCTGTAAAAATCTTACCGTGAAAACTTGCGTAGAGTGAGCTGTCAGTGTCATCCCACTGATGCTAGGGATTAACTAAGCAAAAATTTACAATCATAATCGAGATTTTAATAATATTTTTTATGCTAATTCTATTGATCATTTTATATGATTCCAAACTAGCTTTGGAATTTATTTTAGTTGTCAAAACCCAAGTTTAATCCAACGTTGTTTGTGAAAAAAAAAATTGAGATTCTGACTGAGTTTCTGTTTCGCTATTTTATTTTAAAACCCCACAAAATAGTAATATTTTGGCAACTAAAATACCAGCATCCCACAAGATTCTTGCTCCGAATCAGTATGGTTTTAGGGCTGGAAAGTCAGCCGAGGATGCGGTTGGATGCTTTGTGGATAATACCGTCAGGCTCCTTGACACGGGGAAAAAATGTCTAGGTATATTCCTAGACCTCTCCAAGGCCTTCGACACCGTGTCTGTTCCTCACCTATTGCAGAAGTTGGAGAATCTAGGAATTCGTGGTCACGCCCTCAAAATTTTTCATGACTACCTTTCTGATCGAACCCAGTGCGTTAAAATTGATAATGTTATCAGTGACAGCAATTCCATTGTGTACGGCGTGCCTCAGGGCTCCGTGATTGGGCCGACTCTGTTTCTGATATATATTAACCCGCTCTGCAGACTCTCCCTTCCCAACTGCTCAGTCTTTACCTACGCCGATGACACTGCATTGCTTGTTCATGGGGACAGCTGGACACACGCATTTGAATGCGCTGAACAGGGTCTTGGGACCGTCATGAACTGGCTAACTAGCAACCTTCTCACCTTGAATCCTAACAAGACCTTTTACATGACATTTTCTATAAAAGCCTCCTCCCAACCAGACCAGGATTCTTTTAATCTTAAAGTCCACAACTGTCCGGTAACTGCCCCTCGCCTTCCTTGCTCATGTCCTTACATAACCCGGACGGATAATATTAAATATCTTGGGGTACAAATCGACAATCAACTGACCTGGAAACTCCACCTTAGGACATTGACTGTGCGAGTACGTAGACTTGTCTCTATAATGAAAAGACTCAGACATTCTGCTGACATTGGGACACTACAAAATGTTTACTGTGCACTTGGTCACTCAATCCTAAAATATTGCATAACTGCCTGGGGTGGAGCAGACAAAACTCATCTTTTGCAGCTGGAAAGAGCACAAAGAGCCGTCTTAAAGGTTATGACCTTCAAGGCTTATAGATACCCAGTAGGGTATCTATAAGCCTTGAAGTTGTGTGTTGAAGTTGTGTAGTAACACAACTCTACAAAAATTGTCAAATACTTACAGTGCGCCAACTTTTCATCCAAGAAATAGTGCTACGAAAACACTACTCTCCCATTCGCTGCAAACTACACACTAAACCGTAGGAAATATCAAATCTGTTCCACCCAATACTCCAGAACAGCTCTTGCTCAACGTCACTACAATATTATAAGTAACCACCTGTATAATATTGTAAACAAAAACTGCAACATCTATCCAATGACTAGGCTCGAATGTAAGAAAAGTGTTCAAGGATGGCTACAAAAACTTAATTATGAAGACACCGAACATCTGCTTAAGATACCTACTTAGTCACTCACTGTGACTCATACATGATTTCTCATTCAAGTCTAATTATTTTAAACTTACGACTTGACACATACATACACTACACATACATAAATTACACATACATACATTATACATCACTAAACATTCACTCACCCTCACACACATGCGTTGTCCACTCTATTTTCTGTATAATTTTTACTGTTTTATATTTTTACTTCATTTCTCTGTGACAATGAAACTGCACTAATGCCCCTGCTGTCCCTCGTGGGAACCTGTGTACCTTTGTGTAATAACTTTTGTTGGAACACTGGTACTCATAACACAAGTTAGATCTTACTTTGAGTACCAGAGTTCAAAATACGCTAGTTTTTTTTAATTTTCTGGTAACACAGTTCTTAGCGTATCATAGTTACTAGTGTTATTGTTCACTTTTTTGCGAAATAAAGAATTTTATTATTATTATTATTATTAGCATTGAAATCATATAAAATGATCAATAGAATTATCATAAAAAATATTCTTAAAATCCCGATTATGAATGTAAATGTAGTCTTGGTCAATCCCTAGTATCATGTGGGATGACACTGACAGCTCACTCGACGCTCACTTCACCTAAGTTTTCACGGTGAGATGGTTACAGAATCGCACTGCTGCCGGTCGATTCTGTAAAAATCTCACCGTGAAATCATAAGTGAAGTGAGCACTTAATAGTGTTAATCCCTAGCGAATGACAGCTCACTCCACGCTCACTTCACCCAACCTTTCACGGTGAGATGGTTACAGAATCGCAGGGCTGATCCAAAGACAGCTCACTTCATCTAAGTTTTCACGGTGGGATTTTACAGAATAGCTTGGCAGGTACAAATTTGCGTGGGACTTTTTTGAACTTGAGTTACATTTCTTTACATATTATTATTTGCAGCTGTCTCGTGTAATAAGGAGCATAGAATAATGAAATGGTCTAATTAAACTTTATTCATTTATAGGATAGATTGTATGCGACAATGTTTGAATTGTATGCGATTTATTTATTTTTTTGTTCACTTAGGATAGCCATGTTATAGCAATTCGCTCTCACATGTTTTTTTAGTTCCTTAATTCTGTGTGTTAAGCCGATATCAGACGCTTCACTTTTTGTTAATTTTTGTCATTCTCGAAGTGAAATGTCTGAAGACAAAATGAATCAAAAGTGAAAAATGAATTTGACGATGGATTTCGACATCTTTAACTCTACCCAATGATCGAAAAATGAAATTATAGGAGCAGATGAACGTTCAAAATTCCTATATAATGTTGTTGGTGTCATGAGAATGTAGAATGAAACAAAATTTAACCATTCACTCAGTGAAGCGTTAATTTTTGTTTTGTTCAGTGAAGCGTCTGATATCGGCTTTAACGAAGCAGATATCGTTCTGTGTCATAGCCGATTGAGGTGGTCATAATAAAAAGACGTGATCAAACCTTTCATAACATGCTTTCTTCAGCAGCGGAGGGCGATGAATCTCCAACCCCTGACGGGGGCCCGACTCCTGACGAGCTCGTCCGATTGCTTTCGGCGTGTGACCTAGACGCGACGCCCGCGCCCGTGGTGCCGCAGTCTCCGAACCGGCCCATACAAGCGCCATGAAACTCGTCCTCCACCGTTTGCGGAGCCCTACTCAGGTTTTACTCTTTAGTCGTAGACATGATCTGACTGTTTTTCTTTGGAGAGGATTTGGTGTCTTGAAAATGTTTCGATGGGTGTAGTTTTTAGGGAGCGATATCTTGCGACGGAAATATTTTAGAGAGATTGCATCCAGACTTCAAATGGTACTTTTGCACTTTACGTTAGTTAGCAAGAAGTGTAACTGCGTGTTCAGCCCATGTACGATGACGATCAACTAAAAGCTGGAATAAAAACAACTACAGCAAAATCGATAAACATATCATACACACACCTTTCGACACATTCTTCTAATTGACACGGTAAAATCATAACTGACCATAAGTTTTTTCTAATAAGCTATTAATGTTACGTATCATATGCGGTAAAATAAATAGATAGGCATTGATAGAAATTGCATGTAAATATAAAATTGATATCAAAATTTTTCGTAACTTTTGAAACTTAAATTCTACTAATTTGAATAAAAATTGCCAATTTTTGCCTTATGATACACTCAGAATATCTAATCTAGTATTCGTGTGGATAACTTCTATAATATAAAATATATTGTTCGTGTATTTTTCCTCACTAGATTGTAAATAAATTGCAATTTTTCATTGTTCAAGTGTCCGCCTATTAATTCACTTTACATCGCACGGTAACTGTGAAATTTGCAATTTTATTTAGATTAAAACTCAGAGGTCGTCAAAAGTACACAATTGTCTACGGGTGGCTAACGACTGAAAAATGCAAGTAGGGGGGGGATCTTTCTAACTACTAAATAGAATATTTCTTTTGGGACAAAGAGAAAAATATTATGTTAGTAATTTCTCTGAGGATTAGAGAAAACAACATTACTTTATTTTATCCATGCCACGATATTGTAGATGGCAGGACGATCGAACTGTCATGGCGACTTGATTATTGACTTTTTTTTTGTTTTACATATTTTAACTTGCATCTTTCATTCTCAAGTCTTCTATTATAAGATGATATAGTAATATGGCTTTCAATATGACTTTATTATTACAGGGTTCTGTTAAAATATCACTAGTGAAATGACAAGCAGATACTGCGCCAGGATCTTGCATCGCAGACGATGACCCAAGTGTTCGACTGCGATGCAAAATCCCAGCAGCAGCAGAATGAAACAATAACATCACTTGAATTTCGTACAGTTATGATTACGACCTTATTTTCATCGCGCATTGGATTTTTTATGCAGTTGGTGGCGCCGAAAGTTGAAAATCCATCAGTGCGTTTTTTTCGACGCGCTGGGACGCACTCTGTTGTATTCTCAATGCTCGGCTCAGTACTGAGAGTTGAACCTCCAGTTCGCGTTAAAAATTGCGCATGCGTACGAAGGCTTTTGCGATCGAACTAAATGAATAACATTCGAATGATTAGGCATTCTCAGCTTCTTTAGCAGCCTAACTGCAACTATTCTATCTGGCCGCCTAGTGCAGTATCTGCCATACAATGCCAGTCATAGTGTTTGGCAAGTTTCGAATTATGCCAGTGTGTGTATTTAGATCGTATTCGTGTAGTTATCGAGTGCAAAGTTTAATCGCGTGTAAGACTGATTTGATTCACAAGCTCAATCACGAAAAATTCACTATCATCACTTTCTTGAATTCTTTATTTTTGAATATCAATGTTTTGTATAATTAAGTATATCTAATATTTTAATGTTAAAACGATGTATATGTTACTGAAATGAAATGAAATTAGATAGATGTGATCATTTTTTTATGTAAATGTTTCTTGTTAATTTAGCACTGCGTAAATATATAAACCTATATCAAATGTATTTAATAACGGAGTGTTAACAATGTAACATAAAACAGACAAATCTCTATTCTACTTCTACTACGGAAGGTTCATTTTTAAATACTTTATTAGAAAATATAGTTTGTTTTATTGCAGCTAATTCAGTGATTTTCATTAACATTGAAAATAATTTTTCATACAAGTTTATGGCCTCTAAAACAATGAATGAATGTCTATTTTTGAAATATTGTAATGAATCGGTAGAAAATGGCATATCAATGTTTCGAAAAAAAAAACTAATTAAATAATGCTTTCATTGTGTAGGTTGACCGTCAGATATATTAAAAGTTGAAGAATTTCCAATAAAATGTCTGCTTTATTACGATAGCAAAATTTTTGGAATCTCGTTAAATTGCCAGTGTGCTCGCAGTCTTTTGTTATTGAATGTATTTATTTATATTTATTTAATAGAGCGAGAATATTCACAATGAAATAATACGGGAGTGATATCAGCACTTCGGGCTGTTTCATAGGACCGATTTTATCGTGGAAAAATAATTAGCGGTGTCTAAGTGAAGATTCAACCCTGCGTTACCTTAGTAGGTCACCAAGGGTTGAATCTTCACTTTAACATCCGCTACTACAAGAACGGTTATCCAGTGGCAAACTGTGAAAAAGCACTAAGGCCAGCGCAACCAGGTGAAGCGCCGTGCAGCGCTGTTTTCACTGCCATACTAAATTAACATTGGCGCAGATTCCCTTATTCACAAACTAAACTAAATTAAATTATTAATTAAGACTTCTCTGCTGAGCAAGAATTTTTGGTTATTTATTTATTTATTTGGTTTATATTGCATTCATGTCGTTTACAAGGTTGTTAAAAATCAAATATAGGTTTCGTACATGAACCCTGCTAGGGCACCGCAACATTATGTTTCTTAATTATAAAATAAATTATTATTGCATGCATTATTATATAAAGTTATTTAAAAATATATTATTACAATTTTAATGTCATCATTTCATTATTAATTAATTTATTATTGGATGTCTTTATTAAATTTCTACATTATTACATTGTGTCAATCTTCAAATAAAATCTAAAATATTGATATTACAGAATGTCAATTTGTTAAAAACTCATTTAGGCTATAATAACACTTCTGTATTGGGTGCATTTTAAGTGCGTTTATAAATTTATTATCAAATTCAATGTCTTTGATATCATTGGGTAATTTATTATAAATTTTTATGCACATTACAAGAGGTCCTGAGTGAAACATAACTAGTTTTGAACTCGGCATTGCTAATTCATTTTTTACTCTTAAGGAGCGTTGCAGCGGTCTTTGATTCTTAGCTACAGGGAATAACGACGCATGTTTTCTAACAAACTTGCTTACTTCCATAATGTAAATGCTTGTTAAGGTGACTTTTTGGCATCCTCTTTGGCGTTACTCTTTTGGCATCCTCAACAAGCCTCTCAAACGATTCGCCAAATAATTCTTTCATCTTTTCTTGTGTTTCATTGTCAAGAGTTAGTTGAATTGTGCTAGATTTGGCACTGAGATTTTGACGGATGTATTTTGTATCTACAGTTGCATTAGATGTTTTAGATCTGTATTCTGTCAGAGTTCTATTCTTTGGATCCTGTAACTCTTCCATAATAACTGCAACAGTGACAAGATCTGCATAAGCTGCGGATCTGAAGCATTGAACTTCAGGCATGAAACGGTGAATGTAAATTAGACCTTCTCTCTTATATCCGGATTTAACAATGATTTCTTGTGTCTTTTTTCTCATGTAAAAATGAAATAACCTGTTGTGGGAGAGGATTTACAAGAACCACACAGCCTCCAGAGCTTATAACCCGTTGAACTAGAGCGTATGTGGTCATGTCAGTCCTGTCAAATTAAGATACACCATACCTAGACAATTTTAGACGTGATTAAAATATTGGCTACTAAAAATACGTCAACTTATGTCAGGCGCCGACTAATTTGACGAGACTAAACTAATATTTATCTTCTGTCCTTTTCTTAATAAAAAGATGCACTGATCGGAATTAAACCGACCAGCCAAGATAGAAAAAGATGCACGGAATTTAAATTTAGTTTAATTTATGAACAAGGGAATCGGCGCCATTGCTTACTACAGAGGACAGAGGTAGGCACGCCGTTTTTTTCAATAATCGCCTTTATTCCAATGTGCGCAATGGTAATATTTGGTCGGCATTCACGACATTGACAACCGCGCCGCCGCTGCGCTTCGCCAAGCTTACGCCGGCGGTCGTTAGTAGTAAATGAGCCTAAATAATATTGTAAGTAAAAAATATATTAAAATATTTTTTCTGAACGTGTCGTACAGACGCCAGCACATGAAGCCACTGCAATCTGTCAAATTTCTTTATTATATTTTCAACTTTATTGTTAATGCATAAGGTTCAAAGTCGATTGGGAAAATTTGACAGTTTCCGATAGCCTGATGTGCTTGCGTCTGTACCTACTTAGATCGAAGTGAAATAGATTTTTGTCTCTATTAAAATATTATATGTATTAGGTTGTCTCATAAATTATTGCCAGTTAAAAGACAAATTATTATTAATATTTTTTATTAATAAAAAATACATTTAATCAATTATATAGTCTCCCTCGTTATCAACAACAGTCAGCCATCTACTGGGCAAAATTTGAATACCCTTCTCCCAAAATGGGGCAGGCTGGGACTCGAAAAAATTTTCAAGTTCAATTTTAATACTTCCAGAATTTTCGATTTTTTTTCCTAGTAAATGAAATTTAAGAGCTCGAAATAAATGAAAGTCTGAAGGCGCAAGATCCGGGCTATACGGTGGATGTGGAACAGTCAGCCATCCTAGCTCCTGCAGCTGTTTATGTGTTAACTTGGCGCAATGAGGTAGTGCGTTGTCATGCAAAAGTTGGACTCCAAGTCGTTTTGGCCGCTTAATTTTTAACATCTCTGCTAGTTTGCAAAGCTGCTGCGTATACAGATTGTCGTTAATAGTCTGATGAGATTCGAGGAGTTCCCAGAAAATCATTCCTTGCCAATCCCAGAAAACAGACAACATAATCTTACGACCGTGTTCATTAAGTTTAGGCTGGGCTGGTGGGTTTTCCCCGCGAGGAATCCAATAGGCATGACGCGTGTTAGTTTCATAATGTATCCAGCTCTCGTCACATGTAATAATGTCCTTGAGAAAATCTCGTCTGTGCGGACGAAGTAACAAACTTTGACAAATGGCCACACGAACGGCCCGGTCATGGTCCGTTAACGCATGAGGTGTCCAACGTGACATCACTTTGCGATATCCCATCGATTTGAGATAACGATCTATAGTCGTGTGGGATTGTCCAAGCGCATTCTCTAAATCGCGCGTACTATAGTCTGGATGTAGCTCATGTTCGTGACGCAAAGCATCTTCATCAAAGCTGGTGGGTCGGCATGGGCGAGGTTGATTTTCGCAGCTTATATCACCGGTGTTAAAACGCTTGTACCAGAAACGAACAGTCCAATCGCTAGTAGTACCCGGTCCAAATGCAGTGTTAATCTTTTTAGCCGTTTCTGTTGAAGAGACATTAAGTCGATGCTCATACAGCATAACAGCTCGCAGTTGACGCTTATCCATTTTCACTGAAGACTAATTATTACGTTGCGTCCGCGCCTATTTATACCCTCACCATAAAAGATACTCATCCTTACTAGTAAGATCTAGAACTTTCTTGGATTCACTTTAGTTTAAATAAGAGAAAATTCGACAAAAATAAAATATGGCAAGAACTTATGAGACAACCTAATATTTGTGCGTCTTTAAACGAGTAACGAGTGTATGCTATGTATGATGTAAATTAGAATGAAATTAGATTGTTCCTAGATAATACAATATTATGTATATACGGAGTAAATAAATTATTATTTAAACATACATACGCTGTTTCTAATTATTTGTTTAAGCTTTTTATTGGTTGACGGAGAGAGAACGTGCTGTTGAATTGATTATAAAGTTGTATATATTCTTAACTAGGGAATGCAATCTCGTACGAGATTTCCGCCTAGCGAGATCTCGCGAGACTCAAAACCCAGTCTCGCGAGATCTCGCAAATTACGGGATCTCGCGAGATTGAGAGAGTCGCAATTAAAACACTATGCAAATGCTTGTTTTAAGAACTAGTAATTGACATGATATGTAATTAAATAGAAACTGCGTTGCTTAGTTATAAAAATAATGTAAGTTTTATTTTAAAAATCAACAGAGTACTTATTATTTTGTCTCTAACTCTAATAACATTTGTTTATGTCTATAATTGTTATACCTACTGTAGCTAATCAGTTCAAATTCTTACAATGTTGGTAACAAAACAATAATTATCTATATTTAGTCCTTTGTAAATTATTACTTTAGTTTCAATAATTAAGAGTAATAGGAACATTACTTATGGTAAATAAATACAACAAAACAAAAACTTAACTTCACAAGTTGTTAAATAAATGTTGTGAGATCGTATTAATCAAATAAAAAAAGTTTAAAGTAGAAGTCAGATGAAGTTATCAAGGTACGGAAAGGCAAGTTAGTTTGTCTGAAAATGGCTTCTCAAAAAACACATCATGTCGAGAGTATCATCTGACAGACGACTTCTGATTTTGCATGCCAAATACCCTGCTGCTGCATGCCAAATACACCCCGAACTCATTGTGTCGTCGCAATATAAGAAGCAAATACTAGAGTATCGGACATAGTGTGCATACACACGAGCGGCATTCGTCAACGGCAGAGGCAGTTGCAGCCGTCGACACTCGTCGGCACCCGCCGTCGACGCTTCGGCGGCTGCCGTCGACAACGGGCCGCGCGTGTATTATAGAGCCAAACCACACGGGCGGTGCGGCGCCGCACCGCAAGCCATTTCGCCGCGCTGGCGACCACACGGGCAGAGCGGCGTCGCAACGTTCTACGGAGCCGCGGCGGCGCCGCAGCGGCGGCAAAATGAGGGGTTGCCCATCGCTACGCGACAAAACAAACAACTGCGAGCGGCGCCGCTCCGGCTCCGCTCTGCTTACACCTCTCTCCGCCTCGTCTCGATTCCGATGCGCGCGCGGCGCGGCGCCGGAGCACACCGCACGGCGCCATGTGGCGACAATGCATTTTTGTATGTAGAAAACCGCAGCGGCGCCGCTCAGGCGCCGCGCCGCCCGTGTGGTCGGAGCCTGAGTACGGTGCTCGAATATATGAGCGGCACGTGTCAACGGCTGCAGTTGCCATAACCGTTGCCACGTGCCGCTCGTGTGTATGCACACTTAGGTATACATCAAAATTTAAGAAGGTAAGTAAGTCAAACAAAATAGTTCATCATCATGTATGTTTATTTTATGACAAGTAATATCGTTTTTCACGAACATACCTACTCACGTTACAGATCATTATAATTAGTTTTAAATATTAAAAACAATTGACTAGTGAGGCAATATTTTGCAAGGTACCCATGCCTGCAACCGTGTCTAAATTATTATTTTTACGTATTTACAGTTATGATGAAAAATATGGCACACACAACACAATTATGAAAAAAATGTTCCACCACATCTGAAGGCCAATTCCCATACTTAAAACCGTTAAAAATCTAGTCGCAATCTCAGCGACAATAAATCCTAAAAATGTACGGATTTCTTCCTGTCTCAAACTTGTCAGATTGACTGTGAACATTCTTAAATTACGGGAATTGCTTCTCTAGTTGCGCCTGATAAGTTCTTTCTCCTCTTTCCAATACACTGGGCCCCCGGTAATCCGACAAACGTTTTGCAGGGCAGTGTCGAACTATCGAATTTGTGTCGGATTATATAGTACTGCCTATAAGACCCCCCATAGGCCGGAATTTAGCGAAGATCTACATTAGAGTAAACATGTCGACAAGACATATCATGTCTACATGTCGGATTACAGGGGGTGCCGGATCAGACAGGGCCCGGATTACTGGGGGGTCCACTGTATTTGCAAAATATTTTCATTTGAATTTTTTGATAAAGGACAGAAGTGGTGAAACTAACAATATTTTTAGAAAAAAAAAACTTCACAAAAAAGCTCATAAACAACAGAAAATACAAAATATTTTTTTTTCGTTCACATAGAAATCTCTCGTAAACTATTATTAAATACCTATAGATAACAAAATTAATAAAACACTTCAAACATCGATAAACCCTCCTGCTACAAACGAAAAGTATTCATACCCCGCAAATCTGAACCAGTCCGAGTCTGCTATGAGTACAGCCACCGATCGTAAATAACCTCTACAGATTCCGCAATAAACGTAATTAACGCGCACATGGTGCATTAGCACTGACATAACGACACACTTCTAAAATATTTATCGACTGTAGTCCGTATTTTGTACCTACTACTAGTAGTAGCGTTATGATTGAACATTTCAGGGAATGGTCGACTTGAAATGTTCAATGAGAACGCGCCTGTGTTGTACTCGAGTTCATCGGATCAGGTGGAATGCCCAGTGCATTCCACCTGATTTCCTGGGGGAGGAGAGGTTAGATGCGTTTCGATAAATTATAATAACATAAGGTATCTATAGGGGTTTATCTATGCTACCTTAGCATTATAAAATACTCTTGAAATTGTAATAAAGCAATTAACATGTCTACATCATTTTGCTTCAAAGAGTTTAATACTGTGCTTGTACTATTTGACTGAACTTGTTTTTTATTTTTAGACATTTTGGGACTTGCAGACAAGGCATTTAACATCGGTACCATGCCAGCCAGAAAATTATAAAAAACCGACAAAAGTAATTCTTGAATGACGTTTAATTCGGCATAAAAATACCGAATTAAACGTTAATTACAATTATTTAGTTTTAAGCACTTACTTAACACACACTTAGCGACTCAGTAACAAAATAACAGCCTTTTTTGGGCAGTCTTGCAAAAACTACTGCGCTGCCTGGACTGTTCGCATAATTGAAAACAAGTTTATACAAACACATATATACACACACATTTTATCATAATTTATAATGATTAATCGACATATTAACACTTGTTTAATCATATCCGTAGTAACCGCAGGATCAAGTCATAATAATTATTATTATACTGTGATTAGGCTTCAGAGGTAAATTAGTTATTTAAGTAATCAGTGATTAGCAATACTGCAGTGTTACAATTTAATGAATTAAGTATACACATATTTTTTTTAATGGCAATACCCATGCCACAGATGACACCATTTTGCCACAGTAATGTTATTTTTAGTGAATTGAAATGGATTACAAATCTTTAGACATATGTATATTGTATAGTCATAAAAAAGATTACTACTTTACTACGTTTCGTATGAGCTGCCTATACTGAAATGATTACCTACTTGCAGTGGCGTTCTACTGTTAAAGTGTTTTCTACAAACTATTTTACTTTTAATTATGAGTAATCCCTTCCAATTGATATAGTGTTTTATCTCACGAAGCGACGCGCCCTTTACTTGTGTTTAAAGTGTACAAACACGCTGTGAATGTGTAAGCGCAGGAGCTCTTGGTACCGACTGAGGCAATGGCGAGTTCGGAAGTGTATGTTTGTATGCCTACGCTACTCCGAGTACACCTAGTTACCATAAGTAAAGCGCGTGTCGCTTCGTGAGATAAAAATACTGTACCTATTTTAAACAAAACGGATTCTTATCGAACATGTTACGTATTTTACACATGCTAAAAACTTCATGGAAGGAACTATAAAACCAGTGATGCACGCATGCATTGCATCGATATTGACAAATAGCAGTATAATGTTGGTGTGACGTTTGGCTATAAATCCAATATCGCGAAGGAAGTTATCCGATGCCACATTACATTTGATCGTATCGCGTGCAGCGAATTTTAGACCAGAGATCGTTCAAAATATACCAACAACATGACAGAATTTAGTATAATGAAATGCAATTTGCCAAAGCTTAACAATAACTTTCAGATAGTGGCGACGATTCTCTTGTTCACAAACTAAACTAAATTTAAGTTGAGTGCATCTTTTTCTTTCTATTTCATTAAGGACAGAAGATATTATATTAGATTTTAGTTTAGTCCTGTCAAATCAGTCAGCGCCTGACGTAAATTGACGTATTTTTAGTAGCCAATTTTTTAATCACGTCTAAACTTGCCCATGGAATATCTTAATTTCACAGGACTAAACTAATATTTATCTTCTGTCCTTTTCTTAATTAAATTTTATTTTATTACTTAAGAAAACTTACAATTTCACAGGATACAGATAGTTGACAGTTAGTGAAAGAAGGCCAATTAAAAGTTTTCACAGACAATATTAAGGTAGCACAAGAAATAGTAGACAGGCACAAGAGAAAGCAAGAAATAAGCACACGTAGAGAATTAAGAAAAGACTGAACAAGTCTAACTAAGACTAAAGAAGTTTTTACATAAAAAAATAAAAAGAAAACGATGCACTGAACTTTAATTTAGTTTAGCTTGTGAACAACAGAATCGGCACCATTGATGGACTTGTCAGTGGCAACAATCGAACAGTAACCTTATTAGAATGAGAATAAAGATCACTATGATTTGGACAGTGATGCAAAATCAGAGGTAAAAAATAACTGAACAGACAGTAGTATATTAATTCATATTTTTGACTTGTACAGTACCCGGACATAATTTGACACATTGAACTTTACAAAGAGACTGTCATAAAGGTATGAGTGACAGGGACGACGCTCTACAAAGCCGAACTTTTTCTAAAACTCGATGTGTTTACGGCCGGGTACTGTTAATGAGATAATTGTATCATCACTTTTAAAAATATTATTAGATTCAAACCCACTGTAATCTGTTGTCGAAAATATCTGGACTTGTCAAAGGGTTCAGCAGGAAACACCATATGCACAATCCTAGTAGGAAATTGAATACTATTAATACCCGTTGTAGAGGTGGGAACTCGAATATTTCGATAAAGTTTGGAAATCCCATGTGGTTGCAGAACATATGTGCGACTAGAGGAGCGACGAAGTGTCCTGAAAGCAAAATAAAAATATAATAAGAATTGTATTGTATATCGGACTGGTGTCCGCATCCAAGCGCGTATTTTGCGTACGGAATATATAGGAATTATTTAATTTAAAAATATATTGTGAACATATTTTCCGTATTAATGAGGATAAAATAATAATAGAATAGAATGAAAACGTATAGACACAATTTTCTAGTTTCACGCCGTGTAATAATAGACTACGTAAGTGACACGTATCGTATACTATTCTTATAGCTCGTGTGACCTAAACCTTCACTTAAATCACGCTTTTTTGTGTAAAAATGGACTACTTAGGTCACAGAAAAGCGTGACCTAGGGTTTAGGTCAGAGTGCTATAAAATATTTATTTAAAACAGTATAAATAACTGTTTAAAATCTCCATAAATTGAACTCACCTGTTCTTAGAAACAAATACGCCGAATAAGCACCAAACAAACTGGTGTATACAAACTGGAATGCTGAAAATAAGCACAAGTTATAAATAAATAAATTGATAGATACAGTATTACATAGTAAATTACTTGTTTTTTCCTGTTGGTAGTATTTTAAAGTAATGAATAAAACTGTAATATACCATTCTACCATACTGATTAATTACCATAATTGATTGTTATTTATTACATTTTAGAAGGATGTGGTTGCCTATTATCCTGTCATTATTTTTATTTTAGTCGCAATTTGGTAGAATGGTACGCACGACATATACAGCTGGCGACTGTACAGTATAAGCTGACTTCTCATTGTACGAAAAGCCTATACAATGCGAGGTCAGCTAAAACTGGAAATGTATAAGCTTGGTGTGTGTATCCAGTTTCATGTTAAAATTACATATATCGATGGTCTAGAAGACAATCGTGCTAAGTGCAAAATTTTGAATTTTTACATTTAAATGCCAAACGATCATGGTCATTTTGGACTATGAAAATACAGAATTTCGTCCCAAGATGAGACTGCCACCAAAATGTAGTACATTGTTAATGTAATTATTAGATATCATCAGTTTATTTTTAAAAGCTGGGGAAGTATAGATATTTTATATCTTTATTAATAACTTTGCTTTATCAGAACGCAGTATAAAATATTGATTTTGAACGCCACTATAATTATTAACGTTACTAGAGAAGTCACTTTAAGTTGGATCTAAATCGATTTTATTTTTTTGACGTTTATTACTAGTCTACTTTGGTCTACGTCAAAAACCTCCAAGTTCAAAGAGCCACAGATTAGTAATATAACCTAAGCTCAAAAAACATATTTCTTAATTACTTGACTCTCCCATCTTTTAAAAATATATTAAAGGCCGTACTTAGTTACATATGTATATATAGACAAATGAAACAACGTTTGTTTCATCAAGAGACGTTTTGACACATTTTATTAGTTCAAGCATGTTAGGAGCGTGGCCATGATTCTTTACTAAATGAGCATGCTCTACGGTTTGCTCTTGTTAAAATAAAACAATTCCATCTCTTTCAGCCTAAATTGTGAGTGTACATTTGTATTAAGTGACATCAACTAGAACTCATAAAAGTTAATGACAGTTAGTTGCCATCGTAAAAATAACAATATTCACATCTTGATTAATAATTGGACCCATTTTTGCAAACAAGAACCAACCCACAGCAGGTTGGCTGTGGGTTGGTTCTTGTTTGCAAAAATGGGTCCAATTAATACTTAACTAAACATATTCACTTTAATATACACTCTACCTTTAAACAGTTTTGAGTTCCAGCTTTTCAAACTTAAATTAACTAAAACTGTCCATCTGAATAATATTGCTAGTTCTTTAATTAGTATGTTTGTCTTCTAGACCATCAATATTAAAACTTGCTTCTTTAAAAGTTGAAATATCGGTTTCAAGGCTAAATGCAATCTCACTTTATCAACCCTAATCTGCCTGTTTGCCACAGTAATCTGGCTTTATGTCTATCTTAAAAACAGATGACTGTGCATATACAAACATTATTTGGTTGATATGATAGGTTTTTTTACTAACACCATACTATAAATAAGGAAGCCCTTCTCTAATGAATGACAATTGTGTCGAAACAATTGGCTACACATACTGAATACTTGCCAAAATTGTTTTACAATCACGATATTATCTAACATTCAATACCTAAAATTTAGCATAGTTTTACTGAATACTTTTTCTTTCTTTGTTTCTATAATACTTACTTGAGACACCGAGGACTGATATAAAATCAAACCCAGCATGCATCTGTTCTAACATATGATGGAAATGAGCTGGAATAAAAAACATATTCTTTATATTATTCTCATCACTGTGATTGTGTGTGGTGTAAAATAAGGTTATGGTGTGGCCCTATTCCACCATGAATTAATGAGCCATATCTATGATCAGTGTCAGGACATTATTTTGAACAGCTGCAGTTACAAAATTGTATAGACCTTTTATTGGTTGTCTTGGAAACAATATCCAATTCTAAAACTCTTTGTTATCAGGGCCACACATGTTTTTTTTTTCTTTTCTTTTATAGACTGATTTGTTCATACACTAGTAGTTTGCAAGTGTAGATTACTGATCATTTATCAGTAGTGGATAGAATAAGGCTGTCAATGTCATGTTTCTATCCATAAGAAATAGATAAAAAAAAGAACATTATTATCCATTATTATTAAAATAAAAAAAAATACTTAAACACTAATAAGGCCATCAATGATGATGATAATGATAATTCATTTGATATTTCCATTTTCATAATAAAATTTATAAAACAATATTGTATGTACAAAAAAAACATAACATTGATTATGTAATTACTAGTACAATTAATGTAAATTAAAGGTATTTTTAAGCTTAAAACAAGCACTAAGAGGAATATTAATCATATTCATTCAAGACCACATTTTGTTTCAATCATCATGCTGTTAGCAGTAATTACATAATTTTTATTTTTTTTATTTTTAGCCTATGTCATCCCACTGTAGAGCATCGTTTTGAGCTAGTGGGGATCATAAAGCAGGTACCTTATTCAGTGAAAGACTTATAAAATGGTAAATAATATGATAGTATGAAAGTCATAAAGAATAGGAACAAATAGAATAGAAAAAATTACCATTTCACTTGACACAATGTTTTTTCTTTTATATGTCATTGCAGCTGTAGCATGCCAAAGAGGCTTTAATAGACCAATCCTGTCTATAATCTAATTAGCTTTCAAGGAACTATTTTTGTTATTCTGGGCATGATTTGATTTTATTTTGTAATGTTTAATACATTACAACAAAAAAAACCAAGGGGCATACAGATACAGAATAATGAATCACCTATTCCAAAGAGTAGAGGGCCGGCAAACACAGCAGTCATAGGCTCCAGACATTGTATCAGCAGTGGTATCATGCAGGCTCTGAACACCCACTCCTCACTCAGTGGGGCCATGATGTAGTTCCTCACCCACACAAGATCCCGCCAGCTCGACAGCCAATACATGGGCTCTGGATGGCAAAATAAAAGATAGGTGTGATTTATTAAAGGCTATTACAATTTGATAATGTTGTAAATCTTTAAAGACACATTTAATTGAGAATTCACAAGGTGAAACATTTGACTCTAATAGAATCTTCAATAGAATATCCTGATTACTATATTTTAACTATCAAATAAAATGAGTATTTACCTGCATATAGTTTCCATGTTCCAGATAAAATCTGCATAGTTATTGGTCCCAAAAACAGTGAAGCAGTCAAAAGTAGGGACGAAATAATTGCTGGTATTATACCCGACCACCGCAGTCCTAAGTGTTCATATAAGTCACCTTTACTTAAAGTTTCTTCGGTGATAAAATACTGAACAAGAAATGGAGCCAGTAACATCATAACAGACACACTGAAAAATCTTCTTTTGATTGTAGACGGATGATCCCTAGGAAAATTATATCATTAGAGGCTTGAATATCGTTAAGGCATATCACAATGATAGTAAATGATATCATTGCATTTACCTGCTCCGTGTAGACTTCCATATGTACAAGCTCCCGACATATAAAACTGTTAGAAAGATACAGCACAAAACAGACAAACTGCACTGACTTGCACCAAACCAATCTATGAAAGACATGTTTAATTAATACGTACAACCACTGTAAAAGCTCAAATTACATACATAAAATAATGAAAATTAATATTTCAAAACAGCACTAAGGACATTACACATGACATTTTGTGACGATGTGATATTTGACAATGATTCAATCAATGAGACTAACTGATAAGTTACTATTGGTTACTATGTTATTCTATTCTATTTTTCTCTATGGCAATGGTGCCGCTGCCAATGTCCAACGCATAGACATATATAAGGTCAACTTTTATCAAGTACAAAAATTTAAACAGAACGTCTATCTATACGATAGAAATACGGTCCTAGCATTTTTTTTCAAATAATCAGACTAGTTTTTTTTTTTCAGTTTTTCTAACACATAAATTATAATATTTTTAAAAGGGTGAATATTCAAAGTATACCAAATTCACATGTTCTAGTGGGTAAAAAATTTGAATTTAGGTTTAAACTCGATTCAATACATGTATGTAATGTAAACCTACGATTATTAACAGGTGTTGTACTTTTTTTTTTAGTTTCTATGTTAATTATGCATAAATTTTAATATTAATGACCCAAAAACTCATTACAGGGACCTGTTCCATTACTAGATTTGATATATTTATTAGTATTATAGGAAATCTAGTGCGAATATCGTTAAATTGACTAGTGTGTCGAATAACTTAGTCTTTGTTTGTTTCATAATTATAAACTAATCCGTTGATTTATAAATAAATTAAAGACTAATTTGTTGTTACAATTTTGTAACGGCGCAAAACTCATTACCAGAACCATGACGGTAAATCGAATTTTACACGACAAAACCCTTTGATCATACCGCCTTTATGTGAACTGCCGCTTCCCTGCTCTTCAGTCGACCGGCAAACGTAACAGTGGAAGGACGTACGCAAGATTTCGGGCCATAAATTACGATCGATGTGAGTATTGACAGTGTTTGGTCCATTTTGTTGTTCATTACAAGTCCGCTTACATCTTGATACGTAAATAAACTTGGTATTTTTTTGTTACATCAATTCATTAGATTCTGTGTCATTTTCATTTTTTAATATGTAGATAACATGTACCTACTTATCATAGATAAATGTAAATTAACCTAACAGTGCTTAATTTTCATAACCGTGTCCTTCATTACCGTCGTTTACCGTAACCTTTTTGTGGTCACGGTAATGAATGAAAAATACGGTAATGACTCTGCTTCTATTTAATACTTTTTTTTAATAAATAATTTTTAAGGCGGTTAAGAAATTAATATTAATATTGTTGCTAAATAATATACTTAATATTTCAGTTAAAAATGGCACGCCCTAAGAAGACAATAGAGGAAATTTTAGCCAGAAGAAGAATCGCTAAGCGTAAAAGCTACGCTGCTTTAAAACAAAACGAAGAATTATATAATATTGAAAAAGAGAAGGAAAAAGCAAGATACTTGAAGAGAAAATCTGAAAACAAACTTGTTAGTACGAGGGCTGCCTTTTAAGTTGTGTCGTTTGAAATAAGTATAGACGATTTAATAGATTATTACCATTTATTGTTTTTCAAAGAACTCTCCGCGATATTTAATATACTTTTGAATGCGTTCGAACCAGTTTTTAAAACACTTATTCCA
This sequence comes from Eremobia ochroleuca, assembly GCA_949629135.1. NCBI lineage: Eukaryota > Metazoa > Arthropoda > Insecta > Lepidoptera > Noctuidae > Eremobia > Eremobia ochroleuca. The sequence goes on along the minus strand of OX451403.1, from coordinate 6,974,084 downwards.
CTCCGAAGTGGGGTAGTCAAAATGGTCGATTTGTATGCGTCAACAGCTTCTTTGGGTGAGCTGAAACGTTGACCACGAAAACTTTGCTTAATTTTGGGGAACGTAAAATAATCGTTAGGGCTCAAGTCAGGGCTGTAAGGCAGGTGATCTAAAATTTCGACATTTTGGGTGCTCAAAAACATCTTTGTATTGCGGGCGGTGTGCGAACTTACAGTAGCAGTACCATACGACGCGACGTCTTGAGTTGTTTTTTCGAAACTCTGTGATGACTTGTGTCCAGTTCGACCGCGCGGCCATAGCGTTTTTTTTTAAAAAAAACCATGTCAATTTTTTGTAAAAATTTGTCAAAGTTGATTCCCAAAACCATAAATTTGTCAAAGATACGGTTAAAAAGTTATAAGGGTTTGAACATGGCCGCGCCATTGAAACGCGGCGAACCGCGCGGCCACTGAGATCTTTAAAACTAAGCCTTGTAGAGACCTGAAATTTACGCAAATGCAAGATTTAATTTGTAAAAAATTTGTAAAAATATAAAAAAAATACTCAGGTTTATAGTTTAAGAGCTATAACACTAAAACCGAATGGCCGCGCCATTGAAACGGTGGAGAAAACGCTATCGCCTGTATCTCGCTGAAAAAAAATCGCAGAGGTGTGTAGTTTATTGTAATTACCCAGATTTGAATTTGTCGAAACTAGGAAAAATACAACAAAAATTCCTAGGTTTATATTTCAGGAGCTATAAGACTAAAACGATATGGCCACGCCATCGAAACGGTGAATAAAACGTTATTTCGCCTGTATCTCGCTGAAAAAGCATCGCAGAGGTCTGGAGTTTTTTGTAATACCTAGATTTTAATTTGTCAAAACTAGTAAAAATACAATAAAAATTCTTAAGGTTATATTTCAGAAGCTGTAGAACATTATCAGTATGTGGTGCGATAGGGTGACCATGTCTTATTGTTTACAGAATACTTTCTACTTATTGTTACAGAAATTATAATTCAAGGATTCTAAATAAAATTAAAATGAAACCATAAATATAAAAACAATTATGTTTATTGGTTTAAAAGTCACATAAATCACAGAATGTTACAAATTAAAAAAAAAAACTCAAAAATCACAGATTGTTTACTTACACTAAGATATAATCAAAAATCACAAATTGTTTACTTACACCAAGATATAATCAGAAATCACAGATTGTTTACTTACACTAAGATATAATCAAAAATCACAGATTTACTTACACTAAGATATAATCAAAAATCACAGATTGTTTACTTACACTAAGTCAGATATAAAATGAAAAATAGAAAAAATATAAACATAATTTACTTATAATTTAGTTGCGCTATCATTAAATATAAAGTGTTTTAGTCATCATCTATTAAACCATACATTAAATTATGAATTGTAAGAGGTTGTGCAGAACTTTCATGTGTTTCAGTTTTATTGTCGTCGTAGCAAATAAATTTAGAATTATTTATTAGACAATGACACTTGTAATGCCCAATAATACCTACAACCGGGGGAACATATTCCACGGCACCTATGAATCGATATTTTTTTTGCCTTAATTGTATATATTGTGGTATTTCTTCGAGCTTAATTTTGTCTGTGCCGTTGAGATCAAATAAAATAATATCGCTCAATTCATACTTAAATCTCAAGGATTCGTTATTGCATTTCAAACAAATTTTGAAATTGGAGTCATCGATAATAACGGCATCTTCCAGTCCTCCGATTCCGAATAAATTTACGATTTCCATATTTATTGATAAAAACACTATGGTTCTTTTTGAGTGGTTGGCACATGTTTCGGTTACACATTCCTTAGATACATTGGCACTGTACAAATAATCTAAAAGTATGTGTTCAAATATAAAAGCCATATTACTTTCGCATCTATATATATTGTTTTCGCGTTTATAATATTTAGCAATAATTTCCTCTCGTAAATCATAACCATTATTTAAATTTAATGATTCTGTGAGTAATTGAATAAATTCTCTAATTAAATTGCTTGCGCATGTATTAATTATTTTTTTGATATGAACGTTTTGCTTGTATGCAAATGCTACTAAAAAGAAAACTGAATCAAACGCACATGTATTAGTAAATTTCATACTTTTATTAATAGAATTTACTAAATTCCCATTTCGCAAAAACAACACTGAGATATTCTTTGTAGAATATCCCTCTCCCCCCCAGTTTTCAGTATATGATGGCTTTACTGTAAATATGGAATCAGAAGAAAATGATTGTTTTGTGTTCATTTTAATTTTTTTACACTGCATTTTGTTTTTCGTTATTAACTTCCTTTTTCGGCCCTTGTTTGTTTGTTTTTTTGATCTTTCTAGAGTTACGTTAAGATTTTTCGCAGCTATTCTTGTCTCCCCTAATATAAAATTGTAATGAATTTTTATGAATTCATCCACGTTGTACTTATGCAGACGTGTTTCAAATAATAAATGTTTTAATGTTTTGAAATAGCTTTCAATAGCTGAAGATGTTGGCGACTTGTTTTCCGATTTGTAAAAAGGACACATGACATTGCTCCACAGAGGCAGTTTAATCATTAACCTTTTAAGAGTTGACACTAGATTCGGTAAGTAATAGTCATTTGGCTTTTCTGTTTTGTCCTTTAATTCTTCCAAGATTTTTTCTTTGTTAACAAGCTCATCAAACCAACCTATGATATCGTCATCGTCAGGTATTGTAACATAATAATAATAATCGGAAAGATCTTTTTTGTCGTTTTCTTCTACTGGGTTTTCTGTATTGACCAACAAAGATTTGAGATACTGCATGGAAATTTTACAAGTTTCATTGCTTGTGAATGCATATTTAAATGTGCAAATTTTAATAATATGGCCAAGTACAGCATTTATTATTTTAAAACTTTCACACTCTTTAATAAATAAAATACTGCGAATGTAAAACATTTTAATGTTTAAATCAACGTTATCGAAGCATCGCAAGTTGTATACGTTTTTGACAAAGTGACTGGTGTCTAATCTTAAGAAAACTTCAGGCATATCGTTACTTTTACTCATTAAAACTAAAAAAGATTGTCGTAGATAGTCACGGACTGTCTGAAAAGTAGTAAAAGCCTGAACGTTTGCTGCTATTAACGCAGAAGAATCATCAGTTACAATTTCGTGAGAGGCAGTACGTACTTCGTTGTGCCATCTTTTTAACCATGACAATATAGAGTCCGTTGTGTGGTTATCAGTTATCAATTGGCAAATTGCTGTTGACTTAATAGTTGAAGATGTTACCATGGCAACATAGAGGAACATCCGTTTCGTTAGCAGAGATCCATCTGGAAGTTTGAGCGTTCGGAAGAATGATCCAGTTGCATCTACAGTCATTGTAACACGAGGAATTTTCTCTATATACGCCTTGTAGTATTCCATTTGTTGTTCACACCAATAGCACAAATGAAAGCTCGGTACTAAAGTGAACTCTCGGACGAAATTTTGATATGTTGCCATTATCGACATCATGAGAATACTCATGATTGGATCAGAGTGCAATCGATTAATTTGCCTTCTTTCGTGTTTCACTTTCCTCAAAGTTTCCAAGGTTGGTATCACTGGACAATTTACAGTGTCATCATCATTTATGACTGCACAAGCAATTTCTTTTTGAACAACTGTTGCGGGTTTATATTGTAATTTTTTCGCTAGTTGTCGTCTTTTGTACGGTGTGAGCTTCGTCTTCTTATTTGGATTGTGGGGTATATTATTATTGGTTTTAAATATATTGCAGGTTATTGTCACTATTTTGTCTGTCGCTGCTTTGCTCGTTATTTCTGAGATGGAACTACATTGTGAGCACTTTCCCTTGATCAGCACATTGTGGTCTTCATCGATCCGCTTGGTTTTGAAAACCCATGTGCATGGAAGCCTTGTAGATTCCCATAGTTTCTCTCGTAGTAAGCAGGACCACTTATACTTAGGTAGTGTTTTGTACTTTTTATGTGTTGTAGCAACATTAGGATCACGCCTGACGTAATTAACTGAGAGGGGTTCAAATTTCTTCCAGTCATATATATCCAGTAAAAAAGTGTACTGATCAACACTTTCTACTTCGTTTGTGGTGCATTTCACAGGTGAAGAAATTGGGCTTCGACATGAAGGCGAAGATGAGGTGCTTTGTGTGAGTGAACTTTCTTCATCATATCGTTGGCCAAATATCGTCTTGAAATTTCTTTTCAATCTCATGAATAACGAATACGGCGTTATTTCATTCTTCAGTTCTTGAGCGATAGTTGTAAATATAGGATTGTTGTATGAAATTTTTTCATTTCTGCAAGTAGCTGCATATTTACGAAATATATTATTCATTTGCGCTGCATCAATTTTTGGTTTTCTACCTCTTGCCATGTTTCTGTAACAATACAATATACTTAAATAATATTACTGTGCTGACGAATTCATTGGAATTTCCATAGTTTATGATTTGAAAGTAATAAACTTTTGTCTTTTAACAAAAAAATCACGGACACATGTTTAACTGCTACCGCCTTCTTAAAAGACGCCATCAAACAAAAGAAGAATTATTAAAATTTTCTTTTGTTAAACGGCTTCCTTTAAATCTTTTGTTTTTATACATATTTGTTTAACAAACGTTTGCCGTAACCTAGATCCGGGTTAGTAATCTTCATCTTACTAATATTATAAATGCGAAAGTTTGTGAGAATGTATGGATGGATAGATGTTTGTTACTCTTTCACGCAAAAACTACTGAACGGATATGGCCTCCGTGCGCGAGTCGAACTCGCACTTAGACTTTTTTTTTGTAATAATTTCAGGGGCGTAGCTTCCGCCGTATATGCTGTATCAATTATATGGGCCCCCCGGACCACGGGAGCCTCCAACGTACCTAAGAAAAAAAAAACTTCCCAATATTTTTCAGAAATTGCAAAGGTCAAAAAAAGCAATTTCGTTTTACCCGAATAAAGCGTCAGTTCAAAAGTTGACAACACCTTTCGATAATATTTATTTATTTTAATGGTGTATTTTTAAATTGTAATACAACAAACAATAATAATATTGTACTTCTGGTTTTGTAAAAAATAATGAGTGAGAGGAAAAGGAAGAGAGATTTTACCAGTGGAGTTACAAAAAAAAAAAACTGGGGAAGTACGAGTCGGACTCGCCCATGAAGTGTTCCGTAGTAACAAGCAAAGTTTTGCTCTTAACTTTGTTTTTCATAGTGTTTGTATGAATTACAAAGTTACGTGTGCGGTTTTTGAAATTGTGCTATATCTCAAAAACTTATGATTGTATCTTGTTCAAACTTTTATTATAATTTAATTGTTCAATCTTTTATTTTATTTAAACTCAAACGTCAACAGCTGGTTACTGACAGTATAAATAGTGCCCTCGCAAAAGTAGTTAGCTGGTTTAATGTTAATAATCTACTTCTTAACGAAAAAAAAACGAAATGTATTAAGTTTACGATACCAAATGTT